>VWZV01002419.1:612806-1035429 GCA_013397155.1 Irena cyanogastra
TTTATCATTTACTTTTGTCCATAAGAACCTCTCAGGTGAAAAAATCTACTCCCACTGGGTCAAAATTTGCCTGCAGGAACTGAGCATTGTACTTTGCATAGTTTCAATCAGCAGCTTTGTTTATGATGAAGAAGAGTGTCAGACTACCTGGAAAGGTTCGTAGTTAATAGCTCAGCTGAGGCAGGCAGGATTACAAAGGCAAAATCATTAGACACACTAAGAAAAAAAATAGCCAGGAATAATAATTTCCAACAGTAGTAGTCGCTCGAACTTACTGAACACACTATTCTGGAAAACTCCTAAGATTACTGCTACTAGTTATGATATCACATTACCCACCTCATTTCAATATGCACAAAGCAAGACACATATCACTTGTCACATGTTTTTTCTTCCTAACAAAAAACAGGGATAAAAAGTCTGAAGGAACAGGTGGAATTGATGATAGAAACCACTGCTTATGGAAAAGGGTCACATTGCAAACGAGAAGGTCACTGAAAACAATTTGAAACATGGAACGCAATTTTATGGTTACTGAATTCATATTATTTATAAATTAGCACAGCAACCTGTTGCATCTGGGATGATATCCAAAAATAATTCAAATAGAAACAGGCCTTGTGGATGAAAGCAAAAAGAACAAAAGCTAAGTGTAAAGGAGAAAATTATTTAAAGAAAGGTCAAAGTATGTATTTATATGTATGTAGCAAACAATATACAAAGTCTTCTTGTAATTTCCCTGTAAATACAACAGACTGCACACTTCATCTATATCCATACTAAATATCTGCTAATTCCATTATGATTTTGGCAGCGTTTTTGTGTTGTACTAGAAGGAAAAATCAATACATTGTGCATAGCATTTTCTTATCTGTTGGAAGCAGAAGCATGCTGTTTGTGGAGCTGTAGAGTCTGTTCCTGCCAGCTTTAAATGTTACATGCTGCAAATGTAGGGTTAAGCCATTCTATAAAACCTGGCACTTCCTCCCTCTTATTTGTGCTATGGAAGATAGATCACATTCAACAAACTTTGTTCTCATTATGCACTATTGCTGGAGCTGAGATAATGGGTTTCCCTTTCTTTCAAAGTTTGTGATACAGAATAACAGCATTAAAAAAGAAAAATCTACCTTTGGTGATGATAAATCCCATGATATTCCAGGTTGTTTTAAGTTCAGAATCAAGCCTTTCCTTTTGTGCTAAACCCAAAAGTCTGTAGGCAGTTCACAGTCTCAGGTGATCAAAATTGGTCAGCGCTGGTTGGCACAGTGGTAACAGATTATGTGTCACTTTCCTCTGTGGAGCAAAAAAAGGCCCAGATGGAGTCTTCTAGAATTTCAGCCAGTCTCGCTCTACTTCCGAAAAGCACCTGACAACTGCAAATCAAATTTAACATTGGTGGTGAAAGTCAATGGACTTACTAATTGTGACTGATGTTCAAGAAAAGATGTATAGACAAATGCCAACACATTTAATTGAATAACACTGACTCCTGGACCAGAAAACCAACTCTTGCTGGTCTTTTTTGGTTGTTTTTTTTCCTGCCTAAAAAACTGGAATATGACAGTCTTTTTTAAAAAAACTGATAACTTAAAGTTAGTGTAGAATCCAATCAGATAAGTTAGAAGTTTTTCATTCTAGTTTCTGATCTGGATAGAAAATGGGAATTATATTAACATTGGGAGATATGCACATATTGCAGAAAATGATAGATAATATCAGTGTTGTTTCTGCTGACTTTTGTCTTTCATTGCTTCCCATGACAAGATACCCAGGAAGTCTGGTTGATAATTGCAAGGCCAGTACAGAATAGACTGAAAAAATATGCTTGAAAATATATTTTCCTTTCCATGAAAAAAGAAAGCTATTTTTGGATTATTACATCAAGATTTTGACCTTGTATTTGTGCCAGCAGTCTGACCTGTGACACTCAGCTGTTAGTACCAATCAATGCTGTTACAGTCCCACAGAATCTTCTTTCTTTCTTTTCTTTTCTTTTCTTTTCTTTTCTTTTCTTTTCTTTTCTTTTCTTTTCTTTTCTTTTCTTTTCTTTTCTTTTCTTTTCTTTTCTTTTCTTTTCTTTTCTTTTCTTTTCTTTTCTTTTCTTTTCTTTTCTTTTCTTTTCTTTTCTTTTTCTTTTTTCCCAAACTACAACAAACCAAAGAAATGCCCAGCTGATTGTTTACAGAAGGAAGTCAGGCTTCAGTGGGATGTGTCTAGAAGGCAGTGTTATGATAGGAGAGCCCTGAAAACCACACATATCAGTTAGCTGGCTTGGAAAATGCCTCTGCTTTTGGAGACCAACAGCTGCCATGCAAGGGTCCAGCTGCCTTCTACTCACACTCTAAGAAGCTATTACATGAGACATTATATTTCAAAGACATGGCTTCCAATATTACATCCCACAAGCTCAAATTGGTTCCATAGAGCTTGGGAAAGGAAACAAAAATGAACATAAAAGTTTCCTTGCAGCCCAGCTCCCTGAGCTGTAAGCATCAGCAGAGAAATGTTACCTGGCTGTTACCTAGCTTCTTACAGCTCTTCCTAGCTATCAGACTTTCCTGAGATGCAAGATACAAAAAAAAAAAAAACCAAAAAACAAACCAACAAAAAAAACCCCCAAAGCCACCAGCTGAATGCCTGCTTTAACACAGCTAGAATCAAACCTCTTTCCTCTTAGTCCTTCTCCTTTGCTGTTTTCTAGAAATGGGAGGTTACTGACCTCTTTCCCCTATCATCTTCAAAAGAAAGTGAGTATCACCTGTTCTTTCATTTTTGTAGTGAAGGAAATCTGGCTAGAAGAGGAAAACATCATCCTGGGGACAGAACTTTTTCACCCCAGCAAGGTGTGATCAGTGTGCTTGCAGGAAGACCTGTTGGCATCTTCCTTCATCAACACTTGCCCTGGCATTTTAACACTCCTTCAGTCCCTTTCCTTCTCCCACACAACTTCATTTTGGTGAGTCTTCTCTTGACTATTTGTTTCACCCACCTACAACTTGAAGGTAAGAGAGCTTTTCAGCCAGAAGCAAAAAAGACAACAGGGAATTAAGGGAGACTGAATTTTCTTTTTAGCTTTGACTGACAAGTGAGAGGATTTCCTGAGCTAACAGAGGAGGATAAGAAAAGAAAAACTTGAAATTTTATAGTACCAATATTTAGAGACATAGCACACTATAAAACACTGATTTTAAAACAAACTGGCTATCTTCAGCCAGGAAAACTGGGATGAATAACTGAAACTCCCCAAACTCCTCAAGTTACTGATTTTAGGCCTACAGAGCCACAAGACTGTTCTTCTCTTCATCCAGGTTCTGCAGCAATAATATCTGAACAATACCATTCAGTCTTAATGAAACACTTTATCTTGTGTTATAGAGCTTGTTTCCTCATTAAGGCCATTTCTTCCTGGTGCTGGTAACCACATAAACATAACAAACTCATTTACATAAAGATGTGATGCTGCTATTCTCTCCCATCTACTGCTATCCAGAAAAATATCCTCACTGTGATAATTTCAGAGTTTTTTAAATGCCATAGGAGAATAATCAGTAAGTTAATTCATTATTCTTATTGTCTATTGATAAAAGCTATCAGAAAAGGCTATTTTAGGTGAAATAAGAGCAGCTGGAAAGACAAGAAATGACAGCTAGGGACATGGCTGGATAGTCTGTTTTCTTTGATTCTGCCTGTGTGGTCTATTGGGAAAGTTGTTAAATTTGTTGGGAAAGTTGCCACAAGATATTGAGAAAAGGAGAAGGAATTTACAAAGTGCTCCTGTTTTCATTTTGCCAGACTTCACTTTACTACAGCAGGGAGCAATACATAGAGTTGGCATGATATTGGTCTGGAAAGAAGGAGATAACAATTGGCTGTGGCAACTTTTGAAAGGAAAGAGCCTAACTAGAGCAAAAATTATATTTTTTGACATTTAATTAGGTGAGCATCCTGTGTCAACTATGAGACTGTTGATTGTTCTCAAAATACATAAAAGGTTAGTAACCCAAGCTATTATTCTTGTTCTAGGCTGACAACACCATGTTGCAAAAAGCTTACGTTGTACATTACATGTACAGCACTGCACAGGTAAATGATGCAGGTGATACAGTCAGGGTACAGATTTCCAGTAACAAACATGAGGAAGGGTGGGAAGTGATCTCAACAAAAGCAAAGATCCCAGAGAAATTTGAAAGAGTCAGTAGATAAATAAATGCATCTGAAGAGAGAGAGTAGAGGTTTCTCTGGATCTATTCCTTGGACTTGAATCAAGCTTTCAAATATAAATCCTATATGTGAATGGAAGGAACTGGACCTCTTAAGAGGGCAGATGTGAAAGACTTTAAGCTGCCTAGCAAGCTCATTAGAGCTATTCAACTCATAATGCTAAATTTAAACATTATTCAAATTTATTTTTCTTTTCTGGAACTTAATACCTAAGTCAGAGTCACTTCTGTCCCAATGGATGTCCCACTACCTCCTGATGGAAGGTACTTCTCCATTTTAAAAAAATGTGTAGGAATATTTTATTCAGAAAGCAGGTAGTAGATGTAAATACTTTAACATTTAGTGTTTTAACATTCAACTGACTGGGAGACTTGATCTTCCCAGCTTAACATTTTAACAGCCATTCTTTCCTATCTAGCACACCCAAAATACAGTTGTCTAAGGCTGGGTTGAACCTTTCTCTCATCTTGTCAATGCTGAGGTTCTGGACAGACATCTTTGCAAGAGCTACAGGCACACAAAACAGGCAGCCTTCTGGAATTCTTTCTTCTCATCCATTTTCCCAACACAATTTCTTTTTGTTTCTAAAACTAGTGAATGTTTCAACAATAAAGCTGAGAGAAACTCTTGGTGGGTATCCAAGCCTGTCAGTGCTTTAGGTGAAGACCATTCCCACTCAGATAGATTTGGGCTGGTTCTGCACTGGGTTGCAAGGTAGTATAATATGGTCATCATTGAAATATCTGTGCAATGGTTTCCAGATTTGGACCCTGCCTGGAAAACTACCAAGTTTTTAGCTGATCTAGTGAAATAAAAGCAGAGTGCATCCATCCTATGCACATCTGGATAAGATTAATTGTTTTTCTAAACTGCTAACTTGGAGCAGTAACATGGAGATCTAACAGGTTTGCAATGAAATATTTCTGTGGGATGTGGCCTGTTTGATATAGCGACCTGCTGCTAAGTATAACCTAATTTCACAATTTATTGGTAAATTTTATCCTCATTTTTCATATGGATAAATAAGCACTATAATAATGTAAGAGATTCTAAAAGGCGAGCCCAGTTTCTAGATACAAAAAGAAATAAGGATCATATTGATTGTATGCTTAGGGGATCTGTCCTTGAAATTTCTGATCGATAGCTTTCTTTATCAGATATTCTGAAGACACTATGAAATGGGCAAGTTATAGATGTAGAATTACAGCTTTAGATTAGAAATGAATGACAGGAGAATTATGAGCATATCCAAAATGCTGGTAAACACTGGTGAGATACTTAAACAGTTGCTTTTAGCAGTAAGATGTTGGTAATAAAACATCAGATCCAAACATCAGGTCCAAAATTGTGACTCCAGGAAGGATGGGGCTCTGAGCAGAAGGCAGTTTCCACTATCTGAGTGCCCAGTAAGAAAGATGTTCTCTGGAGCTGCAGATGATGCATACAGCAGTTGACTGGACAAAGATAAAAACTGGTTTTTGGAGCAGATAACAGACTGAGCTGCCAGATAAGGAATATCAAGCACAAGGGAGGCAGAGTGCCCCAAACCTAATTCCCAGTTTCTGAGATTTTTTTCTGCAAGCACTTTTGCATAATCATGAACTGCCTCAAGAAGAGCCTGCATGAATGATAGGTATAATGATGCATTTTCCCCCTACTTAATTAGGAAAATTTGAATGCAACTGAAACTGAAAAATGGCCCAAAATTGGAGGAAAGGAGAGGGTAAAATATTTTCTGAGCAGGAAAATGACATTTTAAATGCAGCAGAGGACTCTTTGCTAGGCAGTAAGTCTGTATGACTGGCCCTCACAGTGTACTGTGTTACTCCTCAGTGTGGGCTGTCTGAAGATGAGGCTACAGCTTCACACACTCCAACATTCCTCATCTCAGAGTCTCCTGTTTAAGCTACATTTCTTCTTTTATGAAAATATCTATTGAGAGGCTGAACCTTCAGGCATTTCTTACCCTCTGTTTGTGTGAGCTACCTCAGTAGACAAGTTCAGTTGTCTTCCATCACACGCTGTCTTCCCACAGTGTCAGCCCTGTGACTCTGATGCAGCAAGCCTGTGATGTCTGGGATGGAAAATCCACCTTGGAAGGTACAGCAATAGTCAGGGTATTTGTAATGCAGGTTCAAGAATTTGCTTTTATACTTTGGTGTGTCCAAAGGTGGACAGGCGCTTTTTGTACATATGATTCTAGGAGGTGTGGATGCAAAACAGGTCTGGACTTGAGGGCAGTCTCAAATTTATGTTTGTAAAACAAAGCAAACAGGGCTGAAAAAATGGTGATTGTTCCTCTCTTGAAGCCAATGTTTCCTTCCTCATTATCAGAGAGATCTAGACATGGCAGGATGTCTGACAGTCCAGGCAAGGTATCTTACTTTGATGCTAAACCTTTCAGTGAATACAAAAATTTTTAACCTTTCTTTTTGGTCTAAACTTTTCTGACACTCAACGACCCTGTGATTATGTGGATGGTTGATTACTAAATTATAGTCTCCAACAAAATACTGAAGTCCTGGAATTTTTTTATCACCTCATGGGTTCCACATTATGGTCAATATTATTTGAAATCAGATTGATTAAGTTCCTCCATCTGTGTGCTCCGAATGATTGACTGCAGTGTGAAAGTGTCAGAGCTCACAAGAGACACAAAATTGCAGAGAGAAGCTTCAAGCAGATGTCACTTCAAGAAGAGCCACCAATCTCCAAAACAATAGGAAATAAATTATTTCCTGAGCCAGCCAAATACACAACACATTGATTAGAGACATTGTCTAGTACAACAATCAATACTCACTGTGAAATAGGTACGATATTAAGACTAACTTCAATTTCCCTTCTGTAGAAAATTAAATCTTTAAGACTTTAGTATACACAGGTGAATGGCAGATGAAAGCAACAAAACATTTCACAGAATCATTTAAAATCACCTATTTTTCAAGGATTATTTGTTTGTTAGCACTGTGCTTCTCTTAACTCTTGCCTAAGTATCTTACTGTTTTTCCCTGTAGAGCTTTCTGTGTCAATCCAGCCATTCATTCTTGGCTGGCTGAGATCATATTTTCTGTGTGTAATTTCTGATTTTTTCCTCTGGTACTTTCATTCTAGTTAACTTTTATTAAGTATTAGTTAAGACTAATATGCCACTATATAAGTTATACACTGGCCCATGGCTTTCTCTCTAGTAATTTCTTAATCTCTGGGATGCTTAATTTGGATTTTAGATTTTATTTATGGTTGAATTTTTTTTTAGACACAAAATGGTTAGGAGGAATACCAGAACAGCTTCCACTACAAACATAAACTGTTAGCACAAGTGTTTTGCACTTTGGTAAGCCTTCTGTTTCAAATAGTTCCTCAGAAAAACCAAGAGATCATGGAGATGATGAATCGGACTATGCAGAATAAGTTTTTAGAATGAGCAGAGTTGAAAAGTATCAGCTATATGTGCTGAGCAGGGGCAATTTTTCTTTAGAGTGTTTGAAGTTTATTTCCATGTCTAACCTTCATTATTAACCAAAAAAGGAAAAACTATAGGCACTAAAGTCATCAGGACTTTTGCATGTGTAACTGCTGATACCCAGAAAAAATAGAAAGAACTGCTTTAAATTTTGTGCTGTTTTATAAATAGTTAGAGGGCAAATTCAACCATGTGTAGATGATCTAAGTGCATTACATGGCAGCACACGTGAAAAGCCTTGCTAGAACTCTTCATTGATTGAACTCTTGTTACTTCATTGAGGGTTAGTTTTATTTATTTTCATATTTCAAACAACACTGACGGACACATACAGACACACACACACACACACATAAATGTATGTATATGTGGATAACACAAATTGGCAGTTGTTTGGAGCAACAGACTGCCACGGGCATAAGGATATGCACAACTCCTGCCAGAGCACTGGAAGCCAAGGTCTGGCTGCTGCTGCTGGAGCCAAAGACAAAGCAGGGGCATGTGGGATGGTGCCTGCTGCTGCAGGACTGTCTAGCTACAGCCAAGTCCATCCTGACTTCCCTCAGCTCGCATCTGGTCCCCTGTGCTACACCCCTCCTGTAGCAGGAGGCTGAGCCAGGGACCTCAGTTAAGCCTGGTGTGCTCCTTGGCACAGCTCCCTATGTCCCTTAAGGATCTGGCAGCTCCGTCAGAGTCTGTTACCTCAGTGCCTGTAGCTCCTGGATTGCCATGCAGATTCAGCTGGACTGTCACAGCCCTAAAATCCCTCCACAATTTTATTTCTCTTGTGAGCTCTGACACTTTCAAATTATAGTCAGTCATTTGGAGCACACAGATGGAAGGAAATTTAACCAAATTTATTTTCAGGAATACAGACCATAAAGGCACTCTCCATTAGGAAGGAAGTTTCAGAGTTTCAAGCTCTCATTTTGTAATAAGTGGCACCACAATCTAGTGAGAAGCCATTGCAAAAAATATCCCAAGTCTCTCCTTCCTTCCTGATTCTCTTCCTAAGTCAGGATTTGCCCAGTCACTGTCCAAACAAGAAGCTTCATTTGAGGGAGATGAAAAACTCAACTTGCCTACATTTCTGAGAAGTTTTGCATCATCACTGAATTCCAATTATCCCAACATACATTTTGGTATTAAAGGCGTTTGCCTTTAATAGGCAAATGATGGCCAGTGACAAAACTGATTGTATTTTATAAATAAGCCATCCCCAAAATCAAAACATGAAGCTGAAGAAACGTCTGTGTTTTATTTCTATTAAAAGTCCCTCTAACATGTGAGCTCTCTTTGATGAAGCATGTCCTATACAAATAGTTTGGGAATAATATTTTAGGAGAAATAACTTTTCTGAATGAATGTAAGAAATTCAAATCAGGTAATGTCTCAGCTTCACAGGAAAACCTGCTTTCTCATGCTTGATAGATTTCCGTGACTTCAGCTACAACGTTGTGTTATGCAGTTTCCGTTGGCATCCTTTCTTCTCCAGAGTAAAACCTTGTCCTTTCAGCACAAATCACCTGCTACAATGTGCAGGAAGCCTCGGGAGAGCCTGGCCACTGTAGTGCTCTACAGCACACTTTCCCCTTTCCTGAAGACGCAAAGCAAGATAGGGAAGGAAGAAGAAGCAGACAGATAGAAGAGTTGAGTTAAAAAACTTGACAGAAAGCACTGCAGGTGCTGCCATGGCTTTTAGAAGAGCATTTTCCTATCCTGTGGTGTGTTTCCATGCACCAGCAGTTGCACTGACTGTGGTACTGCTGTGTTCACTACAAGCAGCATGAAGAAAACAAACAGGGAGCAAAACTCAGAGGATGTTGCTGGGGACGGTGAACAGAGGTTGTGCCCAAGGCCAGGAAAGGCAGGGTGAGGATTATATCTGGGTTGGCTGGAATAAAGAGCCATGAGGTATATGCAGGAGAGGTACAGTACAGCAGCCTGGGTTTCAGTTCCACAGTTTAGACTACTCATGCAGGCCAAAAAAAGTGGGGTTAGCCTTCCTGAGGGGAGGAGCTGCTAAGAGGAAAAGGGAGAAAAATTAAGATTTTCCATCTAGATGGTGTTGGAAGCAAGTGGGTACCTCAGAGAAAGATTGGGGAGCTCACAGGAACAATCAAAACTTTACATACTTACAGGCTTTATACCCAGAAAAAAATTAGTTTTTAATATTTGGTTTGGCCAGGTGCTCTTTGCTTTTCTCTCAAAGAGCAGCTCCTTACTTTTCCTCCCTTTGTTCCCTGTACTCCCTATAGCCCTGTGGTTTGCTGTCCCTTTAGGCATCGGCTAAACCTCAAAGGCAGGCAATCTCATACAAAAAAAAAAAAAAAAAGTAAATGAAAAGAACAACAGATAAAGGCCAAAGGCTTTTAAATGAGTTATTTTTCATGATGTTTTTCTGTCATGTGTAATAAAGTCTGCTGCATTCCTTGTCACCTGGATGCATTCCAGGGAAATGCAAATTGTCACTACAAATAGAATAACTGGGCAAGGAAATAGTCTTTTCAGGCCTCTTCCTCTTGGGATGTTTCATTCAGTTATTTCTTGATGTGTTCACTTTCAGGTAGGTGTATAAAAATTCACCTTGCTCATCCCAGTATGATATAAAGAATTGAGATGACATAGGAGAACCACTGGGAAACTGTGCTTCTAAAACAGTATCAGTATGTTAGCTGATGGATTTTAACTCATGAGAAGCTGAGGGATGGCATTTGTTGGGCTTGGCCCACCAGGTAAGACAACACATTTAGGTCCAATTTCTGACTCTGGTCCATTCTTGCATGTGATTCTGAGCAAGGCACTTCTTTTCATAAGCACTGTTTTCATAATCCCTGCTTTTGGGAGCAAACAAAAGTTGAGAGATAATCTACTTGCAGCCACATACAGGACTTAGGTCTGTCGGTCCTCAGATCTATTAGGGCCCTCTTGACATTGTCATAGCACAAAATATTAAATCACATGGAGAAGATAACAGTAATTAATCTAATGACTGAACAAGTTGGCTTTGCACCTTTTGGACAAAGCTGTGGGTTTATGAACTTGAATTGAAAATGTGTTTTCTTATCCAGCTGAGAAGACGGATTTTTGAAGTTCTTTCTGTGCTTCAGATGACAACTTTTGTCCTGGCTGTATTTACTCTGCATTCTGCTGTGACCACTTATTGCTGTTTTCAGAGGCATTTCTGAGGTTCTCTGTAGTTTGTACCAGCCAAAGTCATGGAAAACAATTATGCTTGCTCTGTGTCCATAACCACAGAACAGCAGGACAAAAGAGGACACCTGTGATTACAAAGCTTACAGCTTGAGGGCACAGAGGGACATCTAGGGCAGTCCACAGTCAGAATGGGTCATCAGGATAGGCGATGACCTCTGTTCACCTCATCCCTGGAAAAGAGAAGACAAGCTATCTGACAACATCCGCTTCAAAATGGGTTGCTGGTGTCAAAGGATGCCAAGACCAGACTCTTTAATTTCCCTCCCCTGCCTAGAAACTTACTCCTTCAAGAAGCCATGAGGAAGATTTTTTGAGGAGTTTTCTTCTGTGCTCTCTATTTTATTTCAAATGCTCTCATATACCACTCAGCCTCAAATAAAGCATGAGTGGCCTTGCAAAGGTTAGCAAGATCACTGTCTCATAGCACAGCCCCTTTACACTACTTTTGCCATCCTAGACTAAATCTCTTGTGAAATCAAGAAACCCAGAAACCCTCAAGGCATAGTGGACAAATGCCTGAAGATCCAAATGCTTGTGAGTCACTTGAGTGAATTGCTGGGTTGACTCTCAGGAGGGAGCCCTGACATTTTCCACGAATCAGGTGTCAAGATGGGAAGAGGTGTGTGCCCGCTATGAAAGCAGAGGCCAAGGACTCTATTTTTTAGCATGAAATATATTAAGCTAATGGCAGTAACAGTGTTTCCTCTGCACGATTTTCTCTTCCAACTTGCACCACACAAAGCACAGAAGCTAATATAGTCATCCCTGACCTACTTTAACCCTTTATTTTATATTTATTTCAATTTATTTTATATTTATTTATAGGGAAGAACAGCTGTTAGGTTACAGACTGTCTAGACCCTCTGCCAAGCTACAAGGATAATTCAAGTCAGATCCACTGAAGAATCATCTTAGGCATGAACAAGGAGCCATAGACTACACCATTTTTCATCAGATGTACAAGGTAGCCACTGTAATTTATAAGCTACAAAAATAGCTATTTTCTGGAATTTAATGACATTGAGATATGCAACTTGTACAAACAACACTGATAGTTTTAAGAATAATAGCACCAGAAAAATAAGAGAATGTTTTACATGTTTTGGTAAATTTTGGTTTATGTGATAAACCAGATAAGCTTTTGATGTCATAGGCTACGACAAAGAGAGCAATCAAACATGAGAGAGAAAAATGAATATGTATAAATGTGGAAGACAAAAAAATAAATACAAATGCAGAAAAAAATATTAGAATTTGTTTGATAACATATTTGAAGGGCTAATTATCCTGACAATCAAATTTTTTTCCATTATTTCAACTTTAATCTCACAGATGTCAACTTTCAACCATAAGCTGTAGAATTTTGCTCTTAGATAAAATACAGTTTGGGGTTTTTTTTCTGGTTGTTTCAAATAACAGTATTGCATGAAAGGTTCTGCCAGAGAATTACCTGAGATGCAGACTTCCCTGACAGAGTGACAGAGATGTTATTAAAAGCAAGGATCTTCATTTTAAGCTTGACATAAATGATTTTGTAAACTGTCAGGGAAGACAACTAATAACTCTGAAAGGTCCTTCAGAAGGGCAGCAGTGATGAAATCAAACCCTGTGGAAACCTTGTTAAGAAGAACAAGCTCCTGTGAGTCTGGATAGGGGTTAATTATGCTTCAGACCTGATCAGGGATCCTGCTGCACATCCTGCTCTGTAGGAGCCAACACCCTGGATGCAGCCAGGGACAGCAAACTCTCACTGCCTAGCTACCAACCTGAAGTTCCTAAAGCTCCTGTGATATGGACACTGTCCCTGTGCTTTGTCTGTGTGGTTGTTAAGGAATAGCTCTAGGGGAGCCCAGGCACATCAAGGCAAGCATCAGCTCAGAGCTGGAGACAGGCAGTAGCAGGCCAGTCAGGAGACTTTTGATGGTTCTTCATCTTTGAATGTATTTAAAATATGGAGACTTTGCAGACTCAGATACAAAAACCAGGTCATTGATGGCATCAACCGTTCACCACGACTTGCGGTCTTGTTTCTGTTTCAATTTCCTAGATACATCCCTACATTACTTTCTTCAGCAAGGCTTGGAAGAAAGGCATTTCCCAAGGTAAGTGAAAGGAGAAGAAAAAAAAGTTGATATTTCGTATCTGTTATTATTTGTAATTTGTTCCTGCCAAGATGAATATGTTAGTCCTCACAAAGCCAATGGCACCTGATGGGAGAGGATTGGAGGTGAATCATCTCTCACAGGCTCAGGCTAGGCCCCAGTGCCAGCACTCTGTTACAGGTGCAGGCTCTCACTGCACCCCAGAGAGCAAAGTGAATCACATTTTACACCATCTTGGGTGTGTTACCGATCTTTGACCATTCCGGAGGGACTCTCTGTTCCCACGTCCTTTCCTAGTGACCTGCAGCACAATTACAGGAGCTTTTGATTTTTTCCTGGAGTAGGGGACATGAACCTTACCTAATAAACCCTCCCTTTTATTTAGGCTACTCTTTTCTCACTTATAGTAGGTGAAAAATTATACCCTGAATTAATTAATCTATGTAAAAATGATATCAAGCAATAAACAGACCTGAAGTGGTAGCCTAAGGAGACATCCTGTATACTCCTGTGTATCCTCTGCTTCCACCATCTATTCAAATGCAAAACATCTCTTCCTTACAGCAAGTGTAACACTGAATAGTTATAGTTCCAACTGAATGGGGACCAACATTTTTCTATAATGGATCATAAAGAAGATATGGATTGAATTTCCAACTAGAATGCGACTCATCCTTCATTTTTGTCAAAAGATCTGTGCAGCAGAAAATGTATTTTCCTAATTTATTTTAAATCCATGATTAACAACAAGTCTGAGGCATGATGACAAATATGACAAATAGGGTTTCAAATGCCTAACTACTACATTCATAGAAAATGCCATTTATGTGCAGGACCAGTGGTGCAGCTGTCTGACTCAGAGTCACTTACATGCAAATGGCACTTGTGCTTCAAAGCCTGAACATCCATTTGGCATTTGCTGCTCCATAAAGTAGTACAGCACACCTTAGATATCTGCTTTCAAGGTATAATAAGTATTATTTCTCAGACCATTAACGTATTGTGGACCTGGAAGAATACTATTTAAAATCTTCTCAAGGGTTACATAAGGCTTACTTATGTTTTAGCTAAGTTTAGGCTCAGCTTACTAGTTCAGTTTAGTTTAACAGAGGCTTGCTCCCTATTCTTCTACACAGATAATTTTTTATTATTTCCTTTCTGTTCTCTCACTCTGAATCTCACATCCAATAGCCAAGCAATATTAAAGACATTCTGAAGTAGTCAGTGATAAATCTACATAACAGAAAAATATGATGTAGGAAGTATGTGCTATTTCTCTAATTTTGGGTGCTTAATATTGGATACTGCAGAAGATAAAGGTGTATGGCTCAGAACATAAAGTCATGAAGCCTTATTGCTCTAATCTTGTTAAAACTAATTAATTTGTGTTAGACTGTTTTTATTACTGTCATGCTTCAGGAATGGTATTCCCCAATTCAGTGCCTCCTCTGAGACTCTCCCCTTCCTGCCCTTCCTGCTCTGACAGGATGGAGTTGAGAACTGGAGGCACAAAAGGTGGAAGTCATGGGCTGAGATAAAAAACAATTTATTGGAAACAGCAGCGAGACAAGAAAATGAACAGCAACAGGAAAAATATTAATAACAAAAGGTATAAGGCAAAGAAACAATCTATGGAAAGCCAAATACCAACTGGTTCTTCCACACAGTGCCTTATCCCCATTACTCCCACCACTGGAACTGATGAGAGGTGGTACCAAATAACACCTGGCCCCTAGCCATGCCTGTTCGGAACAGGTTAGACTTACATGTCTTGGAAGTAAAATGACAAATTCCTCAAGAGTGTGAAAACTAAATTCACAGTGAGGATTCTTGTTATAGTGTTTTTATGCCTGTGTGGTTTCCCAGAATTTGTAAATGAGAGCAGAAAATATCCAAAATTTTCAAACCTAAAACTACAAAAAAGAAAAAAACCAAACCCTTACATGCTTAGAAAATGTGGGTTATGAACCAATTCCTACCAATAAAAGCACCAAAGCTATAAAATCTGACTACAGTTCAGGTCAAGGTTGAGGATTCACTGTGCCACAGTGCAGGTAGTGGAAATTAAATCATCAGGATGTCAAATATTTTGGAGAATAAAATGCAATTGAAGTTTCACCACCCTTAAACTAAGCCAAACTAACTTCTGTGCTCTTTTAAGGCCAACTGTATTTTAGATGTTGTTTTAAATTGCTGAGGGTAGAGGATTTTTTGACTGGTGTCAATTTGATACCTGCACAAGTAACAAGAAATATTTAAAATTTAGGAAGACAGTATATAATTTATAGTTGCCCTTGTAGATAATATCATACCATCATATCATATCATATCATATCATATCATATCATATCATCATATCGTATCATATCATATCATATCATATCATATCATATCATATCATATCATATCCATCTTACATTTATTTCATAAATTCTCCTGATCTTCTAAGCATCCTAAACCAAGGTGTCTATGCTTGATCTTAGCTTGCCAGGGAATTAGGACTCACTCATCTGATAAACACTTTGCCACTAATTTGCCCACTTGCTTATAGTTTTAAGCTAAGGCTCCAAGCAATTAATTAGTTATGAGGCAAGATCAGCATCTGCATAGATTTGCAAAATATTCCAGAGCAAGGCATCTGAAACTATAGCCTTGAAAATGCCAGTATAAACAAAAGAAAACAAAACAAACAAAAAAGAGGAAAAAAAAAGAGTACACGACTTAAAAAAACAGGTAAAACTACAGGCCACTGATGGCCAGGATATAGGTGAGAAGACTGATGCAATGAAAAGGGAGGAGAGCAGGTCACTGTGCAATATTCCTCTGTGTGCAAGCTTAGAGAAGTTGTGCTTTCAAAATCAATTCAATAAACATGGGCAATGTGATTTCAATCAGCAGTGTTTCTAAGGGAATACGTGATTTGTGTAATTGTATGAAAGCAGGAATAGAAAGCAGAAAGCCTAGGAATCAAAAAAAGCAACAGAGTTACAATGTGATTGAAGTGCAACAGAAAATGACAGTGACAACAGGAATGTGTTATTTATGTTTCTACTCTAGTGAAAACACAAAAAATATGTTGAAAGAGAAAAAAGCTTTTATAGAGAGATGTGACATCTAGTAATACTGTATGTATTAATTAATACTTTGATATATGACAATGGGTACACTATATGAGCAAAGAAATTATAGTTCCATTAGTTTAATATTCATGTTAGATAAAATTATGAAGACTATATAAAAGTAAAAGCATGTTCTGTAATGATGACAAAGATCTCTTATCAGTAGGTCATGTAAATTATGCTGAAAATTATAGTTGTAGATGATAAACTAAAGATTTATGCAAAGTGGCAGATACCACCACTTCTGGTGAAGTTGAAGAATGTGAGACGTGAGAACTAAGAATCTGAGAATGACCATTTCTGTCCCTTCATATTTTTTTCATCATATTAAATAAAATTGTAGAAAATCATTGTGTTTATAACTTCTATGTTAATCAAGATGGACTACAGAGATTTCAATCAAGTTGTAGTTCAACAACTCTCTGCAATTTCTCTTCAAAAGTGATGCATTTCTCTTTAAATTCTATCACAAATTACCATGAGGATGTCCGCCACCTTTTTATTTTAGAGGAGATTAAGTTGTCTTTTTCACTTTTTGGCATTTACACAGAATCACAGAATGGTTGAGGCTGGAAGGTGCTTCTGGATGTCATTTTATCCAAATCCTCCTCATCTCAGACAGGGCCATCTAGAGCCATGTTCCCAGGACCATGCCCAGATAGCTTCTTAATATGAGTCCAAGGATGGAGACTCCACAACCTCCCTGGGCAGCCTGTGCCAGGACATCATCATCCTCACAGTGAAAAAGTCCGTCCTGATATTCAAGGGGAACCTCCTGTGTTTCAGTGTGTGCCCATGGCCTCTTTTCCTGTGGAGGGCACAACTTGAAATGGGCTGGTTCCATCTTCTCTACACCTTCCTTCCCTTCACATAATGATAAAATCCCTCTGAGCCTTCTCTTCTCCTGGTTGGAGCTTTTTTTCATTGGAAGGATGAAAAAAAGTCCCTTAAACATTTTAGTGGCCTTTTGCTGGACTCTCTCCAGTAACTCCTTTGCTCCTCTCTTCTGGGGAACTCAGAGCTGAGGATTTCCATGTGCCATGTGTCACTGTGTTTGCTGCCCTAATCTTGGCCTACCCAGCTGCTCACTTACTCCCCCTCCTCAGGAACACAAGAAGGGAAAATAGGATGAGAATCTTGTGAGTTGAAATAAAGTCAGGGGTGCTGCTTATCAGCCACTGTCAGGAGGGAAACAAGCTCAACATGGAGAAAACATTTAAATTAAGTAACAATTTAAATGGATTTAAGTAGTGAGAAACAAAAAGACAAACATTTAAACAACAGATTTCCTCTCCTCTTCTACCTACCCATCATTTTACGTCTTTCTTTATTGTGTTCTCCCAGAGGCACCACTGGCTTGGCTGATGGGCTCAGCTTTGCCCTGAGGTGGCCTTGTTGGCTGTCACAGCTGTGTCCTGCATGGACAGCTGAGACCTCTTCCCTCAGAGACCACCCTGCTTTTAACACTTCAGCCCAGCCATGCTGTGCCTCTGCCATTCTCTGCCCTCGTGCCTGGTGTGTAACAGGGATATCTGCTGCTGAGGTCCAGAGGCTGGGGCACCCAGCCAGAGATAGAAAGGTTTCTCTGTGCACTATCTGGCTGCCATTCCTAGCAACTGAAGAGTAGCTCTTAAGTATTTTCTTGGGTCTGGATCATTTATGGAAGCTTAACCCTTAGCAAGAAATTACAAATTACACCCTCTAATGAGCTTTGGTTCACTCAAGCCTAGGGAGCTCTCATTTTCGTTGTAACAGGGATTTTCCCAAGTACAGCCTCAAGATATGACCCTGCACTTCTGTTCTTCATTCAAAATTCACACTGGAATGTCTTTATTTTATTAACTATAGCAAAAGATTTTTTGGTCTCCCTGTTGATAAACTGATAAGAGAATCTAGAGAAGTGCCTTTCATTTCCTTACCCATTTCAGCTGAAGAGAATAGTGCAGATTTGAATGACTCTGGCTAGTATTAGATTAAACACTTTTGATTTTCTTTGCTTCATCTTTTCTTTATTTCTTGCATTTAAAAAACATAATAAGTGAAACATAACCAATCAGAAAATTCTGTCCATTCCTGAATCTGATGGACAAAGGATTGGACAAAAAGGTGAAAATGCAACCAGAATTACTTGAAATGTCATGGACATAAAAATGAAAAACACTGGGATAATTCCCACTCTAGATCAAAAGTCAAAGCAACTAGCTTTTCAGTGGATCCCACTGTGGTACTTTGACTGCTCTTTGTAGGACTGAAAGGTGTAGCAAATAATCATATCAGCTCTGTTATCTATAATCCTCCTTTTCTTTTTCTTCTTTTTCATTCTTCTTCCTTTGATTGATTCTACAGCACCAAGGGTAAGAGTCATGACTCAGAAACCCTGAAATTCTAAATGTTGGAGAGTCCTTCTTGTTGGATGAGCACAATAACTAAAGAGCTCAGTATGGAAGTGGAGCATAAGACCCAGAAGTATGTGGTGATAAAAGTGGACTACAGTCTAGGGCACTGCAGCATCAAAGAGACAAATCAAGGGCCCTGAATTAGTTGCCTGCAGCCCTGTGATTAAAGCAGGCTTATAAAGCACAGCAAGCATGGAGCTTAATCTCTTGTGTTGGTTGGGGAGATTTAACCCAGGTCTCCCACTGGCTGAGAGACCATTTTGGGTTTTTTCTATGCTCAGTTCTGTAAAGGAAGTGTTCCAGTCTTCCAGATACATACAGGCACCTGCATGATGCCTTGAGAGAGATGTTTAGGGATAAGAGAGGAAAAGGAGACTGTGAACTCTGCTTTCCATGAAGATTTTTTACTTTGTTTCCTAATTCTAGGTGGTTGACTGCTAACCTTGGAATTTAAAGATTTTTAGTATGACACACCTGCCTCTTCCATTGCATTGCACTGGGGTCTGCATCTCCAGCATCTGCATGGGTAACCTGAAGGCAGAGGGCAAAGCTGGGAGGAGGAAGAAAAAGGCAGGCAGGAATTTAAAACCTATCTGGTGAAACCTGATCATCCATGCATGTGTGTCCTTGTCATTAAATCTAGTTCTTAGCCCTGTTCTTTCAAAACTGAAAGAGAAGATCAGCCTTATGATGGAAAACCAGCCAGAGAAAGGGATGTAAATGCTCCCTGAGAGACTGCCAGCACTGCGTAGGCTGTACTCCATTCACAAAGGAGGGTTTGCTTATCTCCCTCTTGTTGGCTCTGTCACGTTTCCTAAAAAGTTCCCCACAAAGAGAACAGGGAGCAAAATGAGTGGTGTTCAGAAACTGCAGGGATTGGTTCTGTAATCATACTGCTCTTTTATCCAGTTACAGTTTCATGTGAAATGCACACAAAGTCCATTTTCAGGAAGCAGAGTTTGGGTTATATTTCAGTCAATTTCAAAAATACTGCTCCCCTTTTCAAGCACAGCTTTAAATTTTATCACTTTGTCCTGAAATCACTGCTAAACACAAATGTTTAGGGTCATCCAATCTGCTCTTCTATCTTATATACTTTGCCAGCTTTTTTTTTTTTTTTTTTTTTTTTGCATTCACCACTGCTTAAATGTAGCTTTTTTTCCTTAGAAGGAAATGAAAATTTACACACACATACACCCATCCTCTTCCATCTGCCTTTCCCTTGTATTTAGGTTTTTTGCTTGGCCACTTTCCTGGGAAATGGAAGATGCATTTAAAGCACCTCTGAAATCTTGAGAGAAGTCCTCTAGTCATAAATTCACAGCCAAAAGTGGTGATGCTGCCACCTCATCCAGAGACTGGTGATGCACAGAGCTGTGTCTGTCTGTGTACTGGCTTTGTGTAGCAGCAGTCCACATGGGTGTTTGCTCTGAGAAGCTGCTAGAAGCTTCCCCCATGCCCAGCAGAGCCAATGCCAGCCAGCTCAAGATGGACCTACTGATGGCTCAGGCTCAGCTCATCATCAGCACAGGTAGCACCTCTGGGATAACAGAGTTAAGAATGGACACAAAACCCCCTGCACAATAGCAGCCAGAGAACATATGGGTGAGAATATACAAGAGGAACAGTCCTGCAGACACTGAGTCAGTGAAAAAGGAGGGGGAGGAGATGCTTCAGGCACTGGAGCAGAGATTCCCCTGCAGCCCAAGGAGAGGCAGACTGTCCCTCTGCAGCCCATAGAGGTCCACTGCAGAGCAGATATCCACTGGCAGCCCACTGAGGACCCCACACTGGAACATGTGGATTCCCAAAGAAGACTGTGACCCTGTGGGAAGCCTGTGCTGGAGCAGGCTCCTGGCTGGACCTCTGAAGGATGGAGCCCATGGTAGAGCGGGTGTTCTGGCAGGACTTGTGACTCCATTGGGGAAATCACACCGGGGCAGCCTGTTCCTGAAGGACTGAACACCATGCAAGGGACACAGCCTGGAGCAGTTTGTGGAGAGCTGTGCTCAGTGGGAAGGACACACATTGGAAAAAATCATGGACAATTGACTCCTGTGGCAGGGACCCAGTGCTGGAGCAGGGGAAGAGTGTGAGGAGTCTGAGGAGAGAGTGGCTCAAACAATGCAGGATGAGGTGACCACAATCCCCATCACCATTCCACTGCACTGCTGAGCAGGAAGGAGGCAGGGAACTCAGAAGTTAAATTGAGCACAGGAAGAAGGGAGAAGGGGGTTGGGGGAAGGTGTTTTTATGATTTGGTTTTGTTACTATTGCCTTACTCTGATGTGTTTGGTAACAAAAAACAAGTCCCCCAAGTCGAGTCCATTTTGCCCATGATGGTAGCTGGTGGGTGATCTCTCACTGTCCTTCTCCCAAAACATGAGCCTTTTGTTATATTTCCTCTCCCCTGTCCCCCTGAGAAAGAGAGTGGGCACATGGCATCCAGCCAAGATCTACACACCACAGCCTATCAGAGCACACCCTAAGCTGATAAATTTGTTGATGATTCTGAAGGCTGAAGTTTTGGTTTTAAGCATACAGATCTCACTAAAGTCCTAAAGCATCTTAATCTTTCAGGATCTGGAACAGAGGGCACTAAATACACAAGCCATGTAGCTGACATTTGCCTTGGGAGTAAGTGCAGAGGAAAGCATAAGAGCAAAGGAAGCTTGAAATAATGCCAGCTACCTGCTTTGAACATTAAGATAAAGGAAATGCAAGCATCACTTTTTGAGCTTTTATATTTTATTTAAAAGTTTTTAAATTATTGGAGTAAAAAAATAAAGGTAGGACTAAGAAAAAAGGGGAAAAAAGTAAATGCATATGTATGCTGAGTCTAAATCAGAAGTGCCTATTAACTGCTGTCTACAGCTTGTGGAGTTAATATGTTTAAAAGACAGCTAGATGCATAAACTACACTGAATTAAATGAGCTTGTAGACATGTAAATACAGATGCATTTGTGAGGATTTGCACTTTCTTAACAATTAACCTGTTACTTAAATTGCTTTTGATTGCTGCCTTTTTAGACACAGGACAGGACTGTTTGCTCTACATGTTATATTACCTGACAGTCACTATCATTATGGAACTCTGATTGGAGAAAGAGTCTGGGGAATACTAGAAAAGGAAAAGTAATAATGAATATGGAAGGTCAGTTTAAGCAGTTCAGCTTCCCAGCAGCTAAGAACCAACACATTCATTAAGCCTCTGGGTTACAAGTTCCCTGTTTCTTCAAAGTAAGCACGATAATTACCAAACACATACTTCTGCCCCAGTCAGGCCTCAGCCAAGGCTGACACATAAGGCTCGAGTGAACCCATTCACTTCACAAAATCTGTTTCTGGAACCCCAGAGAGCATCCTCCATGTTCACTTGCAGGGGTGATCAGAGGATCACCCTTTCAGGTACAAACCATTTATACAGCACATAGCCAGAAGAAATGAAGAAATGGGGAAAGCCAGCATACTGCCATAGTGAACAGGTGTTTGATAAAAAATGTCCAAACACCAAAACAAAATCGGGGCCAAAGAGGAAAATATGGATAAAGGTAATGGAGTAGAAAATAATACCACAGTTACAATAGTGCCTTTGTACTCAGGTGCAATATTGTGCCACCTTTGAACTATCACAGCATGACAGGTTCATGGGCAGGAAAATGAAATGCTGAGAAAAAGCTTTCTGTATAAGAAGTAAGCAATTTTAGAAAAGAGTCATTTTAGGTAAGAGTTGAATTACATGGGTACATTGCAGTAGGAGTGAACAGTTTGTTTTTCTTTACCCTACCTGAAGAACAGCTCTGGAATTTTCTGCATTGTCTGAAGGCTCTGCACTGAGAGGAAATACTTGCTTTCACGCAATGCATAAATTAACTTCTCGTTGAAAAACGATATCATGCCCAAGAGGTTTATAAGCCTGAAAGTACCTGTTGATATGAGAATGAGAAACACCCTTGTTGCTGAACACAGTTTCACAAAAAAAAACCCAAATAAACCCCTTCACTTCATGCTCCAGCAAGGAAAACAGAGACTAATGAGCAGAAGCCAGAGAGAAACTCCCTTAACCATGTATGGACAAAAATGAGAATTCAATTTTTACAACTCTGAGGAAGAGTTTAGTAACCCGTGTAGAGCAGTGCTCTAAGTTCCTACATAAAGGTGATCTGTGTTGTAAAGGGCTTTCTATTTAAAGAAAATACATCAGCAGATAATGAGCCTTCAAGAGATCAGAACGGCCCTTAAACTCCCAGATCTAATGCACAATTAGTGTGCAGCAGTGCTTGAGCAATGGCCTTACCCTACTAACAAGATGGGAAAAGCTCTGGTGCTGGAACAAGGAAATTATATTCTAATCAGTTCCTTTTGCATTACCAGTGTTTGCACTGGCTTTAGGTCAATAGTATTTGTGGAACTATATTTATCTAAAAGGGATTTAGAGAAAGCTGTGGTTGTTTGGTTTTTTTTTTAAATATTGCTGTCATGTTTTGTCAGATCTGCCAAGTCTCAGCTAGGGGAATTAACCAGGCAATTTGGCATAAAGCAAATGGACCAAGATGTGCCTAAAACTTCTCTCCCAAAAGTTGCCAAGCTAGCATTGAAAATGCTAATGGTTTTTTTTTCCAAATGCTCAATAGTTGCAAAAGGCATAAAGGAAAATGACATCTGGTGGATAAAAGGCACATTTCTTACAAATAAAAAAGTATACTATCTCTGTTTTTTTATATTTTTTTCATTTCTCAATTGTCTTCTTACAATATCATGTGTCAAAGATTTTTAGTTATGATTAGTTTGAAATAAAAGGGCAAGTTGCTTTTCTGAGCACATAAAAACTAACTCTTTAGCGACAGCTTAAGCTTAAAATGGAAGTAATTTTAGAGGTGTAATACATGTTCTGTTTTGTGTTTAGAAAATAAATTTTCAGTACAAAGTAATATTCCACATTCCAGAGATCAAAGTGCTTCAAGACACTTTTTAAGCTAGAAATTTCATTGCTAGGGACTGCAATCTCTTCATTGTTCATTGCTCTTTGAAATTCTGAGCAAAGTAATTCTGAAAACACCGTAGAATTGTAGAATGGTTTGTGTTGGAAGGGACCATAAGTGGTCATCTTGTCCAGCCAAGTGAAAATACTATCCCTTCATGCAGTCCTTGATCACACCTCTGAATTCATTCTCACAAAAGTGCTTATTGTCTCTAGGGAATGTGCTGGGTAGCCCCAAAGTTGTGTATTTAGATATGTCTATGGCAGGATTTGCTTGCCCATCAGACTGCTCATTTCTACATACAGACTCCATTACTACTGTGGAGACAAGGATTCTGTACATACTCCCATGGTTTTGGAGTGAACTTCTCAAGAGTTTTCTCCTCAAAAAAGACAATGAGCAGCTCTTACACAAAAAGAACATCTTTTTAAAAGAATGGGTCTTTGGAGTAACTTAAAATTAATAATTATCATGTTAAAAGTAATGATGCTTTCTCTTTTATTTCTTCTGCTCCCCTCTGCTCAGTTTTCATTATCTTAGTGAAGAAGTGTGTTAGCTATGAAATTGTCACTTTTGAAACCTTAGGGGTTTCTTTTGCTATCTAAAATTTTTATGACTCAATAACTCCTTGAACTTCCTCTCCAGTTACCTTCAGAGATTTTTTACTAGGACTGAGCTGAATTGGTTAGGAACATGCCAGTATTTTCTTTGTTTCTGCATGAAGGATGTGATTCTAAAGCAATTCAATTTGTTGTCATTTGCTGGTTACATGCTTTTCTCTGTTGTAACTTTTCTCAGTTCTCTGTGTGTTTGCAGAAAGAAATGTGTACTTGTTTTATTGTCACCCTATGTTTGGATATTTTTTTTTTCTTTACAGCTTTTAAAAATAGATTGGCCAAATCAATTTTCTTCAATGTTTTCTCAGCATGTGAATGAGACTAAAACTCTAAATTGCTTTTCATTTATATTAACATCTTCTTTTCTCTCTCAATGAGTGTGCTTTAGTCTCAGAAACTAATCTCTTGTATTTTCATTTGCTTTGCACTTCATTCTATATGCTGTTCTGATAGTGTCTCCATTGTTTCAGAATAAGACAAGTTTCTCACAACAGTATAAATCATATAAAGACTTCCATTGCTTGCTGAAGGGTGATTATCAGAATCAGTGATCTGCATGTCAGGCTCTTAAGACTTTTATTTGCTCATTGAAAGGGTATAGCAAACCAGAAACTTCTCTAGAAGCCTCCTAAATGGCAGATACATTCTTTAAATGATCAATTTATCCTTCATTAAGAATATAAGGCTGTGCAGAATGTCTCTTCTGAGGTGGGCACTGACTTTTCTTAGTTCCATTTATGTTTTGTTATGATTTGGTAATGATATAAGGCTTATCTCTCCTACTTTCCTTGAAAGTGGGAAACATGGTTTTTTCTCTTCATAGTTCCTCTCATTAATGTTACCATTTTAACAATTGGGTGAATGCATTCACTTCTATAGCTAATCACATTTTTACATCAGTATGCTATGTAAGGTTGTACACTGAAGTGTATCTTAGGAGCAAGGCAAGATAGGAATGGAACTTGCTTGGGCTAAATTGTTCTTTCAAACCCACATCCCGCTTCTCACAGCACACAGATTTTAAGGAATCTTCCTTAAGGAACCAAGGTGCAAAAATATTCATAGTGGACAACTATAAAAAACCTTACCCATAGTGAGAAGTCTGTCTTCATTAGTGATTGTTAGTCTGTGACTAGAGACAAAATGATTTTACAATATTTACTGTAGAAGGGGTAGCAGATATATTTGGGGCCACTCTGCAATCTGAGAGACATCTAAACTATCACAGAATTGAGTCTGTTCTCCTTACCTACATACATATTTAAATGGTGCCAACATTGAGCTAAACCCTAAAGCTTGGTTGCAAGGAGTTCACCTACTGAATTTTGCAATTTACTACATTTAAAGTTATGTTGGTTGACTTTCAGCTTCATTGAAGGCTTGTTTATTCTGGTGTTAGGACAAAATTAGGAAAAACTGTAAAGAAAAATATGTGCATTTTTTTATGGTATTCTGTATTTTATGTAATCTTGTAGTATGTTTTAAAACTCATTTCTTTCCCAAGCGAGACAATCTGAGTCTTGGCAATCTGTCATCACAGAAATTGTGTCATGCTCTTAGTAATTTTCATCACCTATTTCTACATCTTCTCTATCTCTTTTTTCAAAGAGTTTGACCAGGATTGAGCACATATTGTAGCTGAGGACACATCATTGACATTAATAATACTTTCAGAAAGACAATCTGTTTAATCTTTTTACATTGGAACATCTTATTTGTTGCTTTGTCAGTTTCTTTTTGACCACTGCTGTACAGAACTTAATTCTGCAACATTTACCATAAATTAGAAAGGCAGAATCCATTTGATTTGTTCAAGTAGGTGTTTAGGATCTGTAGTATCACCTTATAGACAATACAGTATTTAATCTGTCATCATGTTGCTTATTTCAATCTCTGACATTCCCTGTCCTTTCACTTACTTTAGGATTTATCTTTTTTAAGAATCGTTATTTTTTTCTTCTCCTCCATTTCAGAAGCCTGCTCCACATCATTAATACTAAAACTACCCTGTTTCCAGACTGCTTGTTAAAGGAGTCAGTCAACGTGAACAGAGTTGCCCAAGAAATTCCTGATTCAATATTGCCCATAATAAACTTTTTTTGAGTTTAATTTATGTGGTGCAGTGTTAAAACCTGATGCTATCCAGATACCTAGCAGCATGCCAGACCCTGTCTAACTAGTAAAGCACTTGTATACCCAGAGGGATAGCCCTGGAGATATGCAAAAATACTGGTGACAGTGCCAGCTAAAGCGTCTGCTTTTTGTGTCACTGCAAAAAGGTATCCCTGACTCACTGATAACCCAGGCAGGGTGACACACAGGCTTTTTTTTCCTGTTCAGTGTTTGTTATAGTGTATCTTGTACGATTTGTGTGCTGCAAAATTTCAGAGCTGCTATCAGAATGGTTCTTTCTCCTCAAACAGTTTTTGAGTTTTTGCTTTCTTTTTTGAAAGCAATCAATATTTATTGGAAAACTATTCTCATTAGAAAACAAAAAGAAACAAAATGTCTTCCTGTTCTTCCTAAAGGAAAAAAATAATGTGTGTGTATTTGTATGTTTAGAAAATTTGCTGTTTGCCTTATTCACATTGATTTTTGGTTAAATGAAAGAACTTTTTTTTTTTGATAGGTACAATTGATGTTAAAGCTTTTTCCTATACACTGTGGTATACAATGCTGTTAACAAAACTTGACAGCATTCTGAGTTTCTAGAGAATGTATTGTTATCATTCTTGGATGTCTGAGGTTAGATGGTTAACTATCCATCCAAAGGGTAGTTCTTTGTTGGCTTTGACATCTCAGTCTTGTAAGTCCAATTCTGAATCAACAGGTGTTAGCATCTCACCCCTTTTGGGGATTGGTTTGACATACAGGATGATTTCTGCATCCCAATCTAAAAGATAGTCTTCAGTCATGTGTGCTCTTGGATGCTACAAATTAACATCTGATTTTGACATCCATATTTGCAAAGGGAGAAAAAAGTCTGTAAATAGCTCATGGAACAAATTCTCCCTTTGCATTGAGGAGATTTTATTAAATACAATGTTAGTCATGCAGTAAATTTACAATTCTGAATTTCTTGAAAGGATTAGCAAATTTTATATAGGAAGTTAAAAGAAAAAAAAATAATGTCTACATTGATAAATAATCCTAATTACCTTTCTATTGTCACCTTCAAACAAGGTTAAAAATAGTATCTTAGAAATGGTCTAGACTGTGTAAGCATTTTCTGCACTTTAATTCCCAAGACACAGATCAAATTTTCTGAGGCTGAGGTTGATGTAGATCATCCAGTCTTGCAGTCTTGGACATACACTCTGACATACTGATAGAACCTCGATTTACCCTAAAAAGCTATAAGCTGGTTAAAGATTTTCAACCAAAAAAATCTATAGCTTCTTAGAGAGCTTCCAAGATCTAGATTTCCTTTATTTTCTCTGACAAGCTTTCATGATCAAAATAAAACCAGCCTTTAAAATGAACAAGTAATGGCGACAAGAAATATGTCTTGAATTGAGAACTGGCATTTAAAAGAGAAAAGTCAGGGTTTACTTTCACTTTTGGTTAAATCATTGAAAATTTTTTCTTCTTTATTTTTTATTGTCTTTCATTTTAAGATCTACTGAAAAAAAGAACAAAATAAGGCCCAGAGATTAGACAAGAATGATTGGTAGATACCAGAACTCCTAATCCCTTCTTCTCTGTTAGTTTCAAGAGCTGAGGAGAAGGGAGGTCAGTAGTGTACTTTTGTGATGATGTTTCAGAACCAGCTCAGTGGGTACTCCTCAGTTTCATTTTGCCACAAGTTCTACCAGCAATCAGAGCAGCGTTGCTGGTGCTTCAAGCTAGCAGATGCTATGGATATCACATTATAAGTATCATTTTGCTGACTCTCTTAATTAAATATAGCTATAGACAAGAAGAATACAAGCTCTTTTTCTCTCAGTTTTAGGGATAACCAAGTGTTAAATGTGAAAACTCATCTGATTTTTTTTCAGTCAGGATTAAAATTCAAGTGAAAGAATTAACCTATCTGCCTCTACACTCCACAGGGATTTTTATTATTCAGATTTATTCATTAGAAGACTTGCTATTCATGTTTGTTCTATTTGCTTTCATTAAATGTTTGGTATTATATATCTTCCATTGCATTGCAAACTAAAAAATGAAAGATCATAGTGCTGTGATATAAAATTCTTATATCCTGACCAATATAAATGGTATATTCTTTCAATAGAGAATCAAGGGAGTCAACACTATCAGGCAAATATAAATTTTAAAAAGAAAAAAAAAAAGAAGATTTTTGTGGTCACTGAAGTGTAAATTTCTTCTTATGGTAAGACGTATGCTACTCCTCCATCATGATTTGCATTTTGAAATACTAAAATTATTTTCTTTTTCGTTCATTAAACACATTTACAAAACCCACAGTTGATTCTAAGAGATATAAATGTATTCTTCTTATTTCACAGGCAACAGAATAGATGCGGTTCTCATTATGATGCAAAACCCATCTACTCAATGATTCTATGAAGCCATTTAAAAAATCATGGAAAACAATTGTTAGTGACAAAAGTCCTCCAGCTGTTGTTCCTTCACCATGAAGCTTGTTCTCAAAAAATCACTTGAAGCATTGGTGTTCTTTCCATTTGGACTAATTTCTGCCTTGCAGGGCGACTCTCCTGTACCAATTTCACAGCCTTCTCCTGGGCTGCCTGCAGTGGTCTCTCAATCCTTCTGCGCAGGTGACCCTCTTTGGGCTGGGGTTAATCCTTAACTAAATACTTGGGCTCAGACCTTGCAGGTTTGGGGTCTGGCTGCTGTACAGCATACATAGGGTGTACACACCTTACAGCAGGCTCCGCATCTCCTTTCCTGTAGGGCTGGATGCTGGTCTGAGTTACTAACAGGTGTCCCTCTGCAAAGTCTTGGATAATTGAATTTTAAAATCTCTTTTAATTGCCCTGTGTGCTGTCCCCAACACTTTGTGCTCAGGACAGCCACCTCCATCAAAAGAATCACTTTTTTTCCTTCAGCAAGGGAAGGCAGGATTTGCTGGAAGAAATATGGACACAAAGCTCCTGTTCCCAGGAGCAACCTGTGCTATCAGCCATTTCTAGGGTCACTTGGTAGTAGTCACAGGTACAACGTCTGTCTTATCTTGTCTCATCCGAGACTTCAAGGACCAGAGACACTGACATGAAAAAATGAATTATAATAATCTAATTTACTTGACAGTGATATCTCTGGTGCTATCTGACTCCCTCAGCCCGGGATGTTCAGCAATTTCTGTAGATACCTGACCCTGCATCATCACATCCTTCTCCTCTCAGATTTTATCCTACCCTCCACAGCCTCAGTGTCATGCTGTCAGTGCAACTATATCTCCTCAATCAATCATAGATGAGCCTTGAACTCCAGTCTGTGCGCTTAAATAACAACTCCTGGTCAGCAAATACGAGTGAGGCCAAGTTTTAAAGCGTTGTTCAGGAAGAAGAAATGTATCAAGGTGAAGCTGCTTAGTCCTCATTAACTTCCCAGCAATCTAGGAGTTTGTGGTCATGAAGCTTAGGTCAAACCCTTTCTAAACAGTTTGGTAAAAACACAGTCATGTGGGGAGCAGTCAGCTCTCAGGTGCAGCCCTGACAGCCCTGCAGCAGGGCCGCTGGCTGGCCAGGCAGGACTGGCGGAGTTAGTGCTTACCCTGCACCCCATCTTCATACACTTGGGTCAAAACAGCTCTGAATTGGATGTGAGTCTTTCTTTGGTACCCATATTTTCCTAACCCTTTGCTCTGTGCTTTCTTTGTGTCTGCTTCCTCACCGGTGAGAGGTATGTAAGGGCAGGGCTGCCCATAGACTTTAAACTGCTTTTCCAGGAAAATGGAGGCAGTAACGAATCAAGCGGCATCGATGAAGAGCGCTGAAGTGGCACTCAGCCAGCCTCCCCCCACCCCACCCAGAGCAGTCATTAATGATAGCAGGGCTCTGTGCCCCTCTCCTCCACACACAGACAGCTCATGTCACAGGAAGCATCAGACAGCCCTCCTCAGGGCACTCTGCTCAGCTTCAGTCCTTCTGACTCGTACCCAGCAGATCAAAGGTCAGAGCAAAGATCAAATCTCTACCACTTACTCCTTAGGCAGATATTCACAGCAGTCATTGCCACCTGCTTCGGTTCAGTTATGTGAGTGCAGCAAGGCCAGCTAAGATGAGGACCTTCCTTTAAAAAGATAAAAAAAATGAGAAGAACAAAATAATTTTAAATCCAATAATGATAACTGTTTGTCCCCTCAAAATGAAATTTTTAGTGTATTTATATAATTAGGTGAAAAGAAACAATCCCTGGATCCTCTAAGCATTTTTGTAAGAGCAGTCAGATATTTTGGAAAATTCATTCGGATTATTTTGTCACTCTTCTTTTTCCTGCTTTAACAGATCTGAGGGAAACTCATACTAGCAATTACAGCAATTGCAGTCTGCTATGCAAGAGACATTTATTCTAGTCACAGGCTGAGCTATTTTTTCTAGAAAATTTTACACATGAAAATATGAGGTTGTTAATTCCAGGATAACCTAAGTTACTGCTGCTGTTCATTTGAATTATTTGAATTATTGCCTGCTTTTGAACAAAGAATTCATAAACCAAAGTCCAGACTGAGGGAGAAACCCTACAGGCTGTGGCCATTTTCCTGTGGAGCTGATGCAAATCAGGGCCCGAGATATTTCCTGAGAGGAGGGGATCAAATTTCTATCATAGAGTATCCAATGGTGTTGAGGTGTCTCAGATCCACCTCAGGTGAAGGTTTTGCTGCTGGAGCCCATGCCTAACATGAGCATTAATTCCTGAGGAGCGCAAATATTTCCTTTGAATTTATTGATCAGGTGCCGCCAGAGAGCATGATGTAGATCTCAAAGGTTTGTATTTTAGCTCAAATTCAGTCAGTTATACTGGCATTCTTGGCAAAGTGTGCAATTATTGGTATTTATCTGTACTTTATAAAATAAACTACATAATTTTCAGAAAATCACCACAATTTGTAAATGTATATTCATTAGTATAGTCCAAATTTGAATGACAGATCACATCTGTAAACTGGATACTTCCCAACTAATTAGACTGTTTCTTCAAATACCATCCAAAAGTTTTATATGACGGAAGAGGGTTATTACATCCCAACAGGGAAGATATACTGGACCTGCCAAGACATTCACAGGGAATCTCTCTATATTAATACTGTATGTATGCTTGGTCTGAGCTTTTTACCGGAGATAATCGGGAAGAAGGTGGTGAGGTGGATAAGAATAAGGTTCCCAGAGGACCAAGAAGGAGCAAGGAGAGAGGACCCCTGGCAGTTAGTGCAAAACACAAAGTCTAAGCAAAGAAAGGGAAAATTAGATACCAATGTCTGACGTGAGAAAAAGGAAGATGCCTTAGGGGCATAGGGGCACCTAGTCAGCATAACAGAAACACAGAAAAGGTAGTAATACAACTCAGAAGCATACAGGAGGACAGGTACCCAAGCAGAGAAGCTTAAGAGAAGAGGATGGGGAAAAAAAAAATGAACAGGAACCAAAAAAACCACACCAACACAAGCCACCACCACCAAAAAAAAAAAAAAAATCCAACCAAAAAACACCCCAAACCCAAAAAACCTCAAAATTATGTGAATCACAGGGGAGAAGGAAGAAACTAAAATAATGGAGACAAATGGCCAATCAGTAGCAGGTGAATCATGGATCACCCAAGCTGTAAACCACTGTGGTACCAAATCTGTCAGGTGATTGCACAATGAGGGCATCTCAACAAAGGTACTGGCAGGAGACCGGTATGCCAAAGGAGCCAGGTTCATCCTTCATGTGACTCCGGTGAACTTGCTGGATTTGTGCTTGGGTTGAAATGTGCCCCAGGAGATCAGTTGCCCAGGAGCCTTCAGATCAATAAGCAAAAGGGTGGATAATTGATATGGCAGTTAATAAATGGGAATTTTATGGTAATAACAACGATCTCTAGCTAATTAAATCATCTGTATGGCAGCAAATCAACAGCAGCAGATGACTGTAGCAAACAACAATGGATTATCTTAGAGTGAAATATAAGAAAATTACATTCCTTTCAAATTCTATTAGCCACAAACAATTAAAATGACCCCAGACAGAAAACGGACACAGATGTTTAAAACAAATTAAATGGCAAAGTAATTAAAAGCAAGTGGATGTAGCAGCAGTCAGGTTATCAAAAGTGACAGACAGGACAAATGGTCTAATATGAGATTTGAGCACTTCACAATGAAGGAGGAGTTGGAAGGGCGAGGGCTGCGAGTCAGCCCATCACAGCAGGCACATGCCAGGCCCTGCAGCCTCCTCTGCCAAGAGCTGTGGCAAACATAACTTTGTCACCACAGCCACCACCTGTGCTGGGTGCCAGAGGTACCCAGGTGAGTGTGCAAAGTGCCTTTGGGACTCCCTGGCAGGGGTGATGCAGCATTTGCCACAGAAGGATTGCCAGGGCAGGTGATGGGGCTGGAAAGGGTCTGGGGTCACTTTGCAGCTCCCTCTGCAATGCTCCCATCCAGCCTGGGTGCCACACAGGGCCACCACTGGCAACCTAAAATTATTTCTGGAAGGCTGGGAAGAACACCAGTGTCCTCCCTCTCCCCTTCACTGAATAAAGCTACTATTAGGGCAGCTTTAACAAACTCTTGTTCCCAGTTAATGTTTTTACTAAGATAATTTTCTGAGATCCTTGGGCTCTACTCAGATCAGAGAAAAGTGAACACGTATGGATAAATTCTAACGTAAATCATGTGTGTCCCCATGGTACCAGTTTTCAGGCTCTGAGGGCAGTGGATGCTCAAACATTAACCCAGTTTCGCCATGTTCACCACTAAATCATATCCTCAAGTGACACATCCACTGCATTAAAATGTATAGGCTTAAAGAACAACTTGAGAGGATTTCCCCCCATTGTTAAGTATTTCATACCCACAGTAATAAAAGTGTGCCATTTCTGGCTCCCTGTAAATGTGCCAAGTCACCAACTACTGACAAGTGTGACATACGCTTTCATTGCTCTAGTTAGTACCATTCCTGTGTGAGATGGAAAGCCATTCCTAACTCTCTTCTTCATCCCACTGATTGCAGAAGGATATTAAAAGGCTGTCAGCAGCACATGCCAGCACTAAAATACCTCAAGGTAAAGACACTAATGAGATTTGGAAGTTTGAAACTACCTTTGCCTCACTCAGAACAAGGGTTTGCTGAAAGTTTTACTATCACTTCAACCAGGACAGTATTCTCCCTATACATGCTAGGGTGAGTACCAAACCTATATTTTTATCGTTCTCAGAAAAATTCAAATCACAAAGGGACTGGGTAAAATAGGTAGAGCTATTCCTTTTTTTCTGACTGATATGTGAACTGAATTGTAACAAATCCATAAAATGAAATAAATTATTTAAAACTACCTGCAATGTTTTTTACTGAATTAAATAGTCATATCAATCCTTTTTGAGATGACAGAGAGAGCAGGGTCGAGTCTTGGGTGGGACAAGGAGGGTGAAGGAGAGAAAAACACATGAATATATACTGTTGGTTTGATCCAATGAGTTTTTTGAGATAGCAAGCAAACTGAAACATTTCTTCACATTTATTTCTGTGTTTTTCTTCCACAACACAGCTGTAAATTTATAACCATGTGGATACAATGTATGGTAATATTTTTATAAAGTGGAGGGCCTAGAATTTTTTTCTTGAAAATCAGAAATGTCTTTAATGCCGGACATTTTTCCAAGGCAAATCTTTTTTGAAAGGAAAAATTGTTGATTCATTTTTTTTCTGTCTAGTACTTCCCAATGAACACTTCTTGTGTTTCTTTCTACTGTTTTCACCATCTGAAGCCAGAAATGAGCTCCTACCAGCTGAGGAACCACAGACCATCACAGTGGCAGGTTGCAGTGCTTTCTGCATTCAATGTGCTCCTGTTGGAGTCTGCCTCTGCTTTTGTGTTTGCCATGCATGGCATTTTTGGCTGCAGACAGCCAGATAGTGTGGCGCAGGGCCACATACCTCCAGAGATTCACACAAGGACTAAAAAAACTGGAAAAGAGTGCAGTAAAATTGTGGATGCCAAGCCGTGGGGTCCAATTGTCCTAGAGCCCTGTCTCTGAGAGCTGGCTGACATATCCTGCTTTAGGGAGCCTAGACACAGGTTGTGAGTAATAGAGCATAAAGATAATTTTTAAAGAGTTCTCTCCACAGCCTCTGTATTTCAGTCTTTTGCTGCTAACCATTCATGCGACCCATTCCTACCATGGACAGGTCCCAGTGATGCTCTCATTCTTTCACTGTCTGCTCCACAGGAAACATTCCCCCAGTTTTAATGGGCAATGCCTGTGTAGAGAGCTGCTTTGAAGGAGGGCAATATACAAGCAGCACTACCTGGAAGAAATAAAGGCAAATAAACTTCTCACAGCAGCAATGAAGGAACCTTTTACTAAAATCTGGAGAAAGCTTCAGTGAAGACATATCAAAGGATGAGTCTGTCCTTGCTGTAATGGCACACTCTATTTCACAAAGACAGCAAAGAAACAAAGCTGACAAGCTAAATATTTCTCTGGTATCTTTAGGAGCTCCAAGGCTGATGGCACATTTTGATTTCAGATCCCTAGAAGGCATGTGAACTTGCTGCCAATAGATTTTGGAATGATGAAGGGAGAAGAATCATGCAGTTTATGTGCTTGCAATTAACTGAATATCAGACCTGCTGGGACAAAAATCAGAAGCGTTAGCATAGGACACTCTAATAGGTTAATTTTAAGAGTCAAACACAAAAAAAATAGTTTTGAAACTTTTAACCTTCAGATGTGGCCTTCAAAGTTTGCCAGTGGTGGCTGTACATTGCTCCCATTGAAGTGAGTAGAAATAATTTTGTTTAATGCAGTATATAATGTATAAATGCAGTTCTGAAAAATTGCAGCCCCAGAGCTGCTTTTGTAATAAATACAAACAAATTTAAAATAATTTTTAAAAATTGATCCCTTTTAATTTACTAGAAAATGATGACCCATTTGGAAACAACCTAAAGAATCTCCAGTAGATAAACAACTCTACAGGGCTTCCTTTAAAATTTCATAAGAAAGACTGTCATAGCTTTTATTTAATTAAATCCTACCATATTATTTTACACTGCCATAAAGCGCTACAAGAATCTCCAGACTCCAGACTCCAGCGGAGATTTCCTTTGAAAGTTTAAGAAACACAGGCACCATTAACACTTAAAGAAGGCTATCAACACTCTTAGAAAGGGATTCACACAAATCTAGGTACAGTTGTAAAGGTCTCCAAATCAAACAGCTTTTCCTTCCTTATGTGACAGACACCCTGCAGCAGCTGATATAATAGGAAAGAAAGATTAAAATATTATTTTTTTTCTTTGCTATGAAATCCACTCTTGTAATGCCCATTTAATTTACAAGTATTTGAATATTGCATAATGAAGAATCCTCATAGTTTCAACTCCACTTTTTCAATTAGTGTTCTGTTTGTAGGAGTGATGGGTGCAACAAAGAAAGGACTAAAACTAATTATTAATTAATGGGCTCTCATTATTTGGTCTAGTGGAATCCATTTGGCTGACTATTTTGAAAATGCCAAATCCAATTTTTTCATCTGAAGTGATTAAAGGACGATTTCACAAACTCAATATCAGAAGAAAAATAAAAATACTAAATGTGAAACATCCAGAAAGCTACAGTATTTTCTTATCAATTTGTATTAAACTTTTACCTGGTGGATTCAGCCAAGTTCAAGTTCACAGTGTATGCTGTTCCAAAGCAAGAACATCAGCTCAAGCTTGTCTGGTCTTAGTAGAAAAGATGGTTGAAGATAGGTCTTGCAAATCAGGTGCAGAAATTTGACCGTGTGTCAATCACAGCAGATTATCATTGTTGTGACAAATACATCACAGGATTTATGAGTTTGGATTCAAGGGCCTTCCCAGACTCCTTTGTTTTCTATTTTTGCTTTAATGGGACTCTTTGGTGTTGAGACTTCTTCCCCCTGCCCCTTCCTCAGCTCTTCAGTCTCAAATTATGTCTGCTTTTTTTTCACAAGTGTTTTCCTGCTTCTGCCTTTGACGCTGTTAGAGCCTTTTACACCTATCTTTCAAAGGTGAGTGGCTTTCACACGTCAGTGAAACAGAAGGTTTCTCTTTGGATGCCATTTTTAAGCACGAATCTTTAGCTTAAATAGAACAACTTCCTAAAGTATAAATGCATTAATAGCAAGTTCCTCTACAGAAACCTGAAGACATGATTGCAGCAGCTGACGGACGTAAAGGGTTTAAAACCAACTCCCAGCAAGTTCCAGTAAGTTGTGTGCATACACACACACACACACACACACACACACACACACACACGCACACACTCTAGTAATAGTATGAGTAATACCAGTAACAACAGCAAAAGCAGCTCGGCTGAACATACAATTTTCTCACTTAGGATTTAGAGCTCAGTCATTGAATTAATGATGCAGATGTAAAAAGTGAAATCTCAGAGGAAGGATCTTGATAGGACTTATAGCCATGCTTACAGGTTGTGCGTTCATGAAACACCAGGAGATTTAAATCTTTGTGAAATTATTTGTGAGGCTGACATCTTATTATGAAAGTTCATGATTACCAAGATATTTATAGATGTTAAAATTCAGAGTTTAGTGATTTGATATACTACTTCTGTTAGTAATAAACAATTATGATTGGTTTTGGAAAGCTACTTAAGTCTTAATATGACTTTAAATCCTTGGGAAAACATCGAAATACCACATGCTATTCCTGGTTGAATTCAAGCTGGTTCTAAATCTCCAGTCTGCTGGTGGGACTATTCCAGGGAGAAATTGCAGGCCATCTCTCTTTTATGAAAAATTAAGCTCAAAATGCTCCACTTTCAGAGAATCACTGTAGAAAACTCCCTTACTGATTAACCATGCACATTATTAGATCCTACTATGTGAAAGCATTTAAGTTTGGTTTGCTGTGGAACTTCAATATATGCTGGAAGCTGACCCTATGGTTATGTAATTTCTTATATAAGGAAGTTTTCTTGTATAATAATTTATAAAAGGACAAAAGAAATGCAGATGCAACTTTCTTAATGGTGGTTTTCTTATTTTGTCAATAGTATAAATATGTCCTAATTGGACTGGTGATTAGCAACCCAGTGCTGCAAAAGTGGAATGTGAGCAAACCAGCTTTACTGCTTGAAGGGGTATGCCCATCTTTCTGTAGATAATTTATATAATTTTTGTATGAAATGTGGTCACCAAACCAGTGGAAATGTTAAGTACCTGTTTGGTATTTGCAGAAGCCAAGTATGGCCTATCAATAGTAGTTGACATTATGCAGCAGTGCCATCCATATTGCTGCATGTCTAATGCCACCCTCTAGATGTGTATGGACTAACCTGCATTAGCAGCAATCATCTCTGCACACTTGTCACCTGTGGGCAAGATCTCAGAAAATTGAAAGGGAAAAAAGGAGGTGCCTATCCTCTTTTGATGCAAATTTGGAAGTTAGGAAAAACCACTAGAACAAGTAAATAAAAGCTATTTTGAAACATATGCAATGCAATAAAGTGGGGAAAATAGTTACTGTGATTTTTTGAAGATGAATTGAAGCACAAGAAGACACAGTCATTTTGGCAAAGTAGCTGTCCTGTTTGAAAGCTGAGAAGGCATATGTGACGCACCTGAACTTAGCAAGGCTTTTGACATAACATGCATGACAATCCTGGAAATGAATTGGTCAGATATTATCTAGATGCAACACATGTGTTAATGTGTAGTTGAACCACTCTGCTCACTAAATAGGAAGCTTTGTGTCTCTGTCAAAGTGCCAGGACATTTCTCTTGGGACTGCACAATGGATGTATTTGATTTTGGCATGGTCCTTTCTTTAGTCTCAGTAATATTTTTACATTACATCAGACTACAATGCGGGAAGAATTATAATGTTCCTTTTGGAGAATTGAGTCTGACTTTAAAACTGTCTTTATAAACTAAAGATATTTTTTCAAGCCAACAAAGTGAAAAGACAAAATGCTTCATGTAGGAAATAGAAACATGTAGAAATACCCAACAGGGAAATATGGCATGGCAGCACTACTTCACAAGACTGTGTCTGTGCTATTGAAGTATCAAAGGGGAATAATTAAGGAATATGAAGTTGTCACAGAAGAAACCAGAACTTGTTCTTGCATATGTTAATGGTCAGTGTCATATGGAGAATAGAAGAAGGAATTATTTTATGTTATAGCTTAAGGTATAGTCTGATGTCTAGTTCTGAACATTATGCTTCAGCCAAGAGGCAGCTGAATCAAAGATACTCTGGGAGAGAGACACAGGCTTTACATAGGGTTCCATAATTTCAAAGAAAAACAGAAGGTGCTGGATTAGTTTAGATAAAAAACAAGAAAGATTAAAGCAAGCCATCAGGTAAGGAATCAGATATAAAAAAAGAGTTTGTGTTTGCCATTCAACCAGGTACCATGCCTGTGATCTCTGGGCAGCTCTAGCATGGCCCTCTTGGCCTGGTGATGGCATCACAGGGAGCAGGGAGATGCAAAAGAGCAAGAGGCTCCGGGCCCCTGTAGGCTGAAGGATGAAATCGCAGCAGGTCATGTCCAAGCAGCCAAGTTTTAGTGTTTCACACCATTCTTCCCACCCAAAACCCACAAAATTTTCTGATATGGCCCAAGAGGCTGGTGTTGGGCTCCCTGCCTGCTGGAGAGGCAGATGTCAGGGCAATGAACACAGAAAGGCTGAAACACCGCAGTTCACTGAGTGGTAAATATTTCCATTCTCTGGCCCACTTTAGCAAATAGCTAGTTCAGCTGGCAAGAAGTGCATTTGTGATTACAAAGCAGGATCTTTACAGAAAATTACTAATTCTTTTTCTCAGAATTCAAACAAATTAGCAGAGCAGGATTCTTGATTTTGTGACAATTATGAGACTATTGAATCTCTGCTACAGGAGACCACACAGCTAAACTGAACAATAGAATGGTACAGGAAAACGACTGCATGCATAGAAACAGACCAATTATTATAGCAGAAGATTGTTTAGAGAAGCACTGTCTCAGCAGCTTAAACAATCACTTGGGAACAAGTAGCTTTGCTCTATGTGAGATGTAATTCTTCTCAGTTCAAAATGACACAGACATTGATTCAAAAAGCAATTACAGCTGGAATCAACAGTTTGCCTGAATTTAGGGGCAGAAAATTATAGCATAAGCCAAATCAGTGATTTTGATTCTACTCTAGAACACAAGGAAGAAAAAAGGAAGGTAAATAATTGTGACAGAAAAACAAAACAGCATGTAACTATATTCTTGAGACTGTTGGAATTGCACAACCAGAAAAGTCTGGATTTGGGAAGCATGCACATCCAGTTTCTTGAGAAAAAAACAGAAAAAGCTGAAAAATAATAAAAGCTTTTCAGAAAGCCTGGAAAAGCTAGTCACTGGCCTGAAACCTCACTAAATCAATTCTGAAAAAGAGACTATTAAGGGACACAGAGTGCCAACAGTAATAAAGTATAAGAGAAATACAAGAAAGGTTGGAAGGAATTTGTAAACAGAGAAAAAGTGATAAAAAAATTACAAAATAATTTAATATAGGAGACATAGATAGCCTGAGAAGAGTAGGTGAATCCCAGGAAGCAGTCGAGAACAACAGAGAGGATGCAGGCATAGAAAAAAAGAAGAGAAATTATTTTAAGCCCAAATTTTTGCCTCACATTACATGGAGAAATATCTTCCATTAACACCTTTTCTTAGAAATGAGATCAAAGTCTTATTACAGTTTGAAGCATCAACTGAAAAGATGCCAAAGCAAACATAATCTGGAAAGGAACATGTCACCACAAGTTATTCTATTTGAATCTTCTGTATTATTTTATTTGAATCAAATTAATATATGTCATTTGTATATGGGTCTTCTTAGAAACTAGTATAATCTGTGAAATTTTACTAACTAATATCTTCATATTCCTTCCCATAATTTGTAAAAAAACTCATTTACTGTTTTACTTGCTCTAAGTACAGTGAAATATGTTGCTGGGGTTCCTCAGAAAAAAAAATTCCCTGAGAAACACTGAAAAATAAGTGGTACTGTGTGGAATTTTATTGTTTACATCTTCAAGGGTTTTCCTACACAACTTGGTGGGGAGAATTTTTTGATAGAAATAAAAGTTTTCAACAAACTATTTAAGTCTGCCTCTTAAAACTCCTTAATAATCTTATATTCTGACAAATAACAACTTCTAAAAAAAACCAAACCAAAAAGCAGCCACCCACCACAATTAAACATATCTACTACATTTGCTATTTTCTTATTAATACAAAATAACTGAAACATATTTAAACATAATATAATGCTGTAAACATAGAAAGTTGCGTGAGTGTTTGACATGACTATCAGCTCATAGTACTCCTTCATAGCCAAATTAAATTAATGGAAGTACTCTAATTGATCTTAATTCACTTTGAAATATGTCTCACTAATAGGTGCTAAATATGTATTCTTTTTTATGTTCACATTTCCATGATAGTGCTAAAAGCTTGATTCTGCATTTCCTGACTGAGAACTCTTATGCATAAATAAGTGCTAAATATGCTGGGGCTGGGATGCTCTGGAGGACATTTAGCCACACAAAGTTGCTATCAAAGACAGTATGAGTACAAAAGCATGGAAGAACAAAAAACCCCAAACAAACATATTAAAGGCTAGAGAGCAGATTGCCCAACAAAGTATCAATATATTTTAAAGTGTACAATCCCTAGTAGCCTTGTTTTCAGAAATTAAGAAAGACATCAACGTTCCCAGATTTTTTTTTGTGATAGCCTGTGTGCTTGAGACCAGACCTCTTTATTAGCTGTTATTTCTATGATTCTCAAAGAATTCGACTGATGTAGTTATATTATCATAATTCGGACAGTTTTGCTTTACCAGAGGCCCTCCATGAAGGATCTTCTACATCAGAAAATATATATGAGTTGTATTATATAGAACAGATTCCTGTATTAAATCTCTAATAAACAGTACTAAACCACTGTATTAGGCTGATGTTTCTAACTGGAAGGTAGAAATAGCATCAAAATTAGATTTAGCAGAAAACTAGCTATAACAGTAAGAAAATGCTTCACATGACAGCAGAACTATCAATTTCCTTAAAAAACACTTGGATCTTTATACATAGTTCTTTATATCACTATGCATCAAAGTGTTCTTTCAGTTTTGTATCCAAAAATGCATTATCACAGTGAAATGAAAATATTTCAGTTTTCTTACAAACCCAAATACTTGAAGAAAATAGTTTTAGACTAAATTAAACATGCTTTGAAACTCAAAAATACAAGTTTCAGTTTAAGACTTCTGTTTACAGTATGAATAGAAATCTAGGTAAATTTAGTCTAAAAATATGAAATTTAAAATCAAAAAGTTTTACTTTTAAAATGTAGGAACAAATAGTTCCATGCTAGTTCATACAAACCTTTATTTACATCCGTTTGACTTAAAATACACTTTCACGTGAGCAAACAATTGAAATTAAAAAAAAATCACCTAGAATTCCCCCTGTGGTAATGAAAACTTTTACACAGACAAGTTTCTAAGTTTTAAGTATTCATGAAACTCTTCAAGGGCTTCCAGATAATGATTAAGGGTTGACATACTTGGATATTTTCTCAACTCAGTGACATTTTTCTGCTCAAAAGTCACTACTTATTTTGAAACAACTGAAGTATAATTTCACTGAACAAACCTCATGCAAATATTTGCATGCAATGTTTTCAAACAAATCAAGTGTAATGCCCATAATTAAATTCAATGCAAAGTAAATTGGAGATAAAAATCAATAAGTGACTCTGAAATCTCATCACTTATTGATTCATGAGTCATTTATCTCCTTCTGCAATCCACATCAAAAGCAATTATCAGTTAATGAAATCACACAGATGCAAGTCAGAAATAGGAAAAATTATTAACTGTGCCCCAAATCTCCACAAACTAACTAGGTCAGAAAAAAATGTGATCTTGTTGTTGTGACTAGCTCTGGTTAGGAATTGTTTGATTAGATATTTGGTGGTTTTATTTCCTGAAAAAAAAATAAAAACAAAACCAAAACCGAAATCCAACAACCAGAGCTTCCTCCCTTTGCCCAATCAGTGATTTTCTGGCCAGTGTAGTAGAGCTGTACAACTCACAAAATGCACCCGGGCAGAGCTGCGGGATGGAGCTGCTCTGTTACCTCTGGGTAGCAGAGAGAGTGTAACTGCAGGTACAGGTGGAGCAGTGGCAGGTCAGCAGGCTGCAACCTGAGCCTCCCTTTGCTGGCTTTGTGTGGAGCAGGAGCATTTCCTGAGGGCTTGTACCTGGTTAGAAACCCCCAGTGCCAGCGGTGGGAGATGCAGGTGACAGTCCTTGGCACCCCTGGTGGCCGCAGGACCCAAGGCAATTCGTGTCAGCGTTCGTTCAGGCTGCAGAAATGCAGCTGTGTGCTGCTCTTTGAGGTTTGCTCATCGAGTGTGAGCCACAGGGCTAAGCCTTTGCTGTAAGAGACAGAATTGAAAGAGACTGCGCGATAGGTGATAAAATGTCATCTGAAATTCAGTGTAAATAAATATAAAATGATGCTCAGGACAAAAATCAGAGGGAATGCACAAATGTAACGTGTCTGAAAAGAAAAAAAAAATGAAACCATTTTTTTTCCTGGTAGGAATGTAATGACTTTTCGATTTCTATACATGTGATGTGGTCCTGAGACCATTAGTGGAGAGTAAATATGTTTGTGGTCCCAGCCAGAATTCCTGACATGTAATTAGAGGTGAATACTTTTTGCTGTTCTCGTGGTGTGTTGCAGACTCCTCACACAGTACCCCGCTTCTGTGGCTGAGCTCTTGAGGTTAGGCCTGGCCAGGGGGAGAGCTGAGGGTGTCCACCCAGTGCTTGTTGCCTTTCTTGGTCAGGACAGCAGCTCTGGGGGCTCAGCACTATCCTCAGCCCAGCATCCAAAGCCATTTGTTGTTGTGATTTAACTCTAGCCAGACACCAAGAACCACACAGCCACTCACTCACCCATGACCCACTAGTGGAATTGGGCAGTGCGTGGGAAGAGTAAAAGAAAACTTGTATATTGGTGTAAAGACAGTTTAATGGGGAAAGCAAAAGCCCTGCACACAAACAAAACAAAACAAGGGATTCTTTCACTGTTTTCCATGAGCAGGCAGTGCTCAGCCATCTCCAGGAGAGCAGAGCTCCATCACATGTAATGGTCACTTGGGAAGACAAACACCAACATTCCCAACATTCCATCCCTTCCTCCTCCTTCCCTCTACTTTATATCCTGAGCATGATGTCATTCAGTCTGGGACATCTCTTTGGTCAGTCTGGGTCACCTGTCCCAGCTCTGTCCCCTCCCAACCTCCCATGCACCCCCAGCCTGCTCACCAGCGTGGCTGTAGGAAAAGCAGCAAAGGCCTTGGAAACAACAAAAACCCATCTCTGTATCTTCAGCATTGTGTTCAGCACAAATCTGAAGCACAGCCCCATACCAGCCACTGGGCAGAAAATTAACTCTACCCCAAACCAAAACCAGCACATATGTGTGCTTATACAGTTGTATATACCATGTATAATGTACAAGGTATTCCAGTTAGGGTCAATAGCATTCAGCTAGTTATGACTGTGTTTCAAAACTTGTGTGTTTCAAAAGTGTGTCTCTTGCAGACAGAATCACATTAAGGTAAGCAACCAACTGCATGTTTGAAAATAATTATTTTAGTCAAAGTATTTACACATGTTTTCAAGGCTGTGGGGCATATAATATTGATATAAATTTTTTGTACTGCAAGTACAAAAAAAACCCCAGCAAACCTTCAACATGATGAAACTTTTAAATGTTTTTAATCTTGGAAATAAAACACATTTTGTGTGCTCTTGCATTGCATGCCTTCTGAACCAGAAAGAGAAAACTTAACCCTGACATTTAAAACATAGCCTTTGGATATTCCAAGTATATGCATGACAAGAATAGCAAAGAAATAAAAAGCTTGCAGAAATCTGGATCTTCATTCTACGTCAGTATCCTGTCTAAACATACACAAATCATGGGTCCTTTTCTCTTTCAAATCCCACATGGCCACTTTTATTCCAAAATACAAATCAAAAGACACCATGTAGCTAATCAGTTTTAACTACTGCCTGTTATATGATAGCATGAGTTATTATTAGTAGTACAGATTAAGAAACATTAGTCTAAATTGCAATCCTTTTGAAAATTAGAGGTTCAAAATTAAAATTTGAATTATGGCGGCATAAGACACACGAAGACAGTAACAGAGATTTAATTTGCATCAAAAGCTAATTTTGCACTTTACTAGCAGGTGTGTATGACAAATATATTGTGGTGAAGAAAATGAGCAAGGAAAAGAGAAGCTTTAGGTGGGAGATAGAAATTAGAGGGCTTATTTTAGCAATGATCCTGAAGTGCAAATTGAGCTGGACTAGTTTAAAGACAAGATTACCTCTGCAAAAACCTCCACGCAGGCAACGCTTGTGAAAAATAGATACATCTTGTATAGTTACCCACTGTGTGCATCCAACCTGACACACAGAACAGGGAGCCTTTAGTGCACTCAGGATGGAAATGCTGATGAAAATGCATCCACGCTTTAAACATTTGCAAATGCTTTTAGAGACTGGAGCATGGCATTCCAAGGCCATCTACACTAGGAAGGTCCCAGCTGCTCCTGTGGCATTTTATGACGCCGTGCCCTGAATTGGAGATTGTGTTTACAGAAGACATAGTAGAGGGTCCCATAGGTACCACAGCATGAACAAAGTACATCCTTGTAATGGAGAAATACAGCTCTCATTTGCAGACATTCTGTCTCTGTATGACCCTTTCATAGATTAAATTCTTGTATGTACCAGCTTCTAAACAACAGAAAAATCCAGTTGATGGACAGAGGGTCTATTTTGTGCCTGAGAGCAAAGAGAAGGTGTGAGTGTATTATCCACAGGACAACTTCTTGGCATTTTCAGTGGCAGCTTGCTACAGTTAAATGAAGGAAAATGGCAAATTATGTAGATGAGCTTCAGTATTAGCTCCAGGATAAACCTGGTTAATCTATCCTGGCTAAGGGATCCTTAGCCCAAAGTCAAGGCAATAATGCAAATAGTACTTGAGAGGATTCAACACATCACCCAGGGCGCAGATAAGAGAGGAGTGAAATTGTTACATTTGTGTTAATCTGGAGGAACTCCAGTGGAACCGACAGAAAATCAGCCAAATATTTAATGCCTTATGCATCTAAATTAGGCCAGGTACTATGTGTGATTGCATTTCTGCATGTGGCATTTTCAGAAGAAGGAGATTACTATTATCGTTTCTGCTTCAAGACAAAGAGGTTATGTCCAGAATAAAAAAACAAATATGGGGAATCAATGAGGCTTTTGTTCAACTATTTTTTTCTTTTATTTTTTCTTTTTTTCCCTCTTTCTTTAAATCTGAAAAATTATTTTTATTCAGACTTAGGAAGAAGAGGTTTCTCTCAGGTTTGGCATACTCTGCTGCTATTGACAAACACTTTACTGTCAACCATGACAAAAGTATTACCACGTCTTTGAGAGGTGTATTCTGATCTAGTTTGAAAAAAGTCCTAAAACATCTACTCATTTTGCCAGGCATGGAATGCTATTGTCACTAACAGGCCTCAGAGGACTGCAAAACATGTCATTATTACAGTATTGAAACTGTCTGACCTGACTATGTGCTGAAGTGACAGATTCAAGCATTTCTAAAACCTTGTCCTTACAGAACAGGGACACTCCCCCTTCATCCTACCCCCCTCCCCCACAGTAACTTTTGGTTTTTAAATTCTAAAGCTGGAATTTGATAAATTAGGATATAAGAGAAAATAAATCAAGCTCTTTCCCCCCCCCACTATACTTTGGCATTATAAAATAAAGAAATATTAAAGGGAAATGAAATGAAAAATGAAAAAATTAAAGTGCTTCACACATTCACAGGAGAAATACTTGCTTAGTTTTTGAGCTCACAACAATAATATCTAAGTAAGCCCTCACTGACTTTAATAATATTAATAAAAAATATATTGGACATGTATAGCTGTCCATCATACAGATTTGGTCAGGCACATTGCTGATCTGCCTCTGTTACTACTCTATCTTTTTGATATAAACTGACTGGTAAGGATTTCACAACATTTGGTTTCCAAGGCAAAAGATATCTCTGGATGAGGAAGCAGCTGCCCTTCTCCTAGGTTCCTTTTCCTTTTCCTCACACTCTGAGCCAACAGCTTCTTCAGAAAGAGAGGTGTTAGATTTAACTGACAATCCACCAGGGACTGCAGTATAATTCTTGTGCAAGTCAGCAGTTTTGCTCAGAGTTTCTGACACATTTTGCATCCTTCTCTGTATGCATCAGTATCTAATGTAAGTTCACTTTTCCCATCCATGTGCTGCAAATTGTGGCATATGTAAACTGTTCTGTCTCTTTATGCCCTTATTGCACATTTTCTATTTTAAAATAAACCTTTCTGAGCATACATTTGATTACAGAATCTCAGAAGTAATTTGAAGGAATGTTGCACACTTTATTAATTCTAAGAAATATTTACACTACATTCTGTTCCAATGTTTAAAAATATGATTCTAGAATAGCACTCTGAAATGAACACTTTAGAATGGAGCGTTGATTGATGCATGAAGTCAGATTCCTATCATCGAATGTTGGTAAAACCTAATCCAGGCTACTTGTCCAGCTTTCCCTCTAAACACTTATCACTTTTTATTGACTGAAGAAGCAGTCTAGAAAATCATGTTAGATCAAGCTAATTCTTGGATTGCAAGATTAAAAGAAGATGAATTGCACTAAAAGGGACTTGCATGCATAACATTAGTCACAAAACAGAGACCTGTGGGAATAATCCTCTGTCATTGTTAATTAGACAAACAAAGTTTCTCAGCAGAGTCCACTGGGCTGAATACTCAACAAGCCTGTGTATTCAATGAAACTCTGATGCTTTGCCTTGCATGTATTGCAGTCAAATCTGATTCATCAAAAGACAGACCTGTGACTGAGCTTAGTTTTGAAAGTAGCTCAGGGCAAAGTGCTGGAGTCTCTGAGGTCAGGTATATGTTTAGGTACTGCATTGAACTGGGGTGTATGGAGACTTGCACACCATGAAACAGTTTGTCTCTAGTTGATCTTAAAATTGGAAATCAACAAGACAAGCAGGTTCAGTGATCAAATAATTGATTAAAAAGTTCTACACTTTGAAATAGTAAGTATGCCATAACTCATAAGAGAAAAAGCAGGGACTATCTCCAGATAAGAAGTTGAGATTTATCACTCTTCCTGAAAAAAACCCAAAATCCCACCACCAAAAAACCCCAAAAAACCCAAACACAAAAACTCAAGTAAACCTTATTGTAGTGCAATGGCTGAAATTGCATTAACTGAGGATGAGGCAATCAAGATACCACAGGAGACATGAAAATCAACCCCAGCAGAAATCTGGAGATGGACCAGAGCAAATGGCCTATAGACACCAGCAATTTAAAGGTCTTTACAGGTACATTAAAAGCATTTAAGAGGAAGAATCGAAGAGGTAGATGATGAATCACTGACTCTTTCATTCATTGCCTGGCAAGTTATTGTGTGCCGAGGCATTTCTCTCACTTACAATTTATGACACTGTATTGAGAAAAGAGATTGAGTTAAATATGGGAGTGTGCTTCAAGCACATGACTAATTGCTTATACAGACTCCAGGCTCAGTGTTTTCAGATGGAGTGAGTGCAGAATCTGCCATTTTGCCAATAAGTTATTTTAATTTTTCAAAACAGAAGATGAATATTTAATTATTTCAAAAGCTAGCACTTACAAAAATATTTACATACATGTTCATAGCACACCACACAAAACTGCAAACAGCCAGAAACTGGCAACATGCCACTCTGATGATGAATACAAAAAATCAAATTAATAGCTACCCCAGAGCATCCAGCAATTATTTTTCTTATCTTCTGTTAATGGATTTTTATCCCTTTTATATTTGTTGTAGGTGGGTAGCTTTAGATTCATTCATCTATCCAGAGTCCTTTCCTCTCTAATTCCTCAAAAACCCTGCAAAATTAAATAAGGGAGTCCACATAGATGTTTTTTATTGAAAATAGTGAGTTTTGGATGATTTTTTTAGAATATGTTTCAAGCAGGCTTATTATTGTCTCCACTTAGCAGTACGTAAAAAATAGGGAATATAAAACAACAGGTTTACATTTAAAAATGTGGAACCTCTTCTCTTCTCTTCTCTTCTCTTCTCTTCTCTTCTCTTCTCTTCTCTTCTCTTCTCTTCTCTTTTCTCTTCTCTTCTCTTCCTCTTTTCCACTTCCCTCCTCCCCTCTCCTCTCTTCCCATTTTGTAGGGGACAGGAAATAGGAGGGATTGTAATTTCATCTATTCCCTTGTCTGTTCCAGACCTTTACTCTACAATTAAACTTCAAGTAAATCTGATTTTAATCCTACACTAATAAGCTATAACCCTACCAAAACTCTGAATCAGAACAGATTCAGGTGTTCTGAGGGATAGAAAATTGTCACATTTGGCCTCTTGTGACTTTTTAATGAGATCAACCAAATTCCTCAAGCTCACAGAAAGTACGGAATTTGGATAAAGTTTTTGGGGTTTTTACCCAGCCTCTTCTATAATTGATAGCACCACAAAGCTGGTAAAAGTGCCCCCATCTATGAAGAAAAATACCTGCTCTTAACTTTTAGAGGCCCCTCTACTCATTTTTCTCTTGGTATGATATGCTACTATTAGATAAAGATATTAGAAATAAGACAACGTAAAAATAACATTTTGTAGCACCGAATTCCTCTCCTCTACAATCAACTTTCCTCAGAATAAAGCTCCAGTTACAGAATGGCACCAAAACAGAAAATATAAAAATTGAAGAAAAAAATAACTAAAATATAATTTGATTAATCTTGAGGTAGATTCTATTTTTTCCCTCTATTCTTATATAAAAGCAAGCTCTTTTGTAACAGAAGCCCTTTTAAAAAGGCATTCTAAGACTGTCATATGAGAATGAATTTAATGTTAAAAAGTAATTAGAACAACTTAATTACCTGTAGCATATCAGCTGTCAGAACTTGTTGGTATGCCTAACCCTTAATTAGCAAAGAATTATGATTGATTAATGAACCCATGGAGGTTTACATGCAGGCTATGTAAAGTGTATTAAAAAACAATAAGGCACCTGTACTTTTACACACTAGTTAACCTCTCAGAGATGCAGATTTCGTTTTGATATCTTCAGAGGTAAAAGGACATCCCAGCTGATTTTCCAGCAGAGCTTTTTATTTAGACAACCAACAAGAAGAAAAGAGTAGGAAAAGGTTTACTAGAATCTGGTAGTTAATAAATCTGGAATAAATATATTCTTATTAGATTGAAAATTAATTTATTGCCAAATCACACTGTCAAAATTAACCTCAGATAAGATTTTAAATTATTTTAGGCTTTGGAGTTTGGGGGTTTTTTCCTGTTTTTTTTCTTTGGAGTTAGGTTTCTGAGACACGCAATTTTTCATAGGTTCAGAAGTACAAATTACATGGTTCTTAAGTTGAACAATAAGCCACTGATGTGAGTAAACTGTGCTGTACAGCCATTGGCCCCAGTCTAGCAGTTGTCACTCTTCAAGGCCAGAAAAGGATTTGGGAGGACAGTGTCTGAGGTGGTCAGTCTATCTCAAAATGGAGGTGGCAGCAGCAAAAGAGTGTATAAAGCAGGCAGCAGAAATGAACAGAGGCATTATTACGGATTCATCGGAACAGAGAATGCCAGTGTTTTTCAACAAGATGCCAATGGCCTGGTGGAGTCAATGAAACAGTCTGCTAGACTCAATTTGAGGTTTTACAGACGATTTTGAATGTTTTTTCACATGTTGAGTCCCGGAGCCTGTATTTTTGGTTGCTCTAAAGAATGAATAAACAAAGCAGGGATCTAATCATTACCTGTAAGCAGAAGTGCTATACATGTAATGTAGAAGAGATGGCAGGATACTTAGAATTTAACATAGTTTTTCCTAAGGTCATAGCCTTAGCTGCTGGCTGAGCATACCTTTTATTACTTTACATTATTGCTCACTCTTGGTGGCAAACAGATCATCAAACTAATTTTAAAATCATCATGTAAATAAGGGAAGACAAGCCCTAGCATTACAAGTTAGCTTCCTTGAGGTACTAAGTTTTGCAATATCATACAGATATTATAACATAAAACATATTGCAACTGCAGTACAAATAAAAAAATCAGACCAGCGAAGACATGACCCATTACTCTGAAGATTCATGACTTCATGCTTCTTATAGGTCTATCTGTTTAAAAATCTTAAGATTTTAGAAAAACAGTCAATGTGGACAGTAATGTTAAAACAATGAGAAGGAAGAGTCAAATCCATATAACTATGTATTGGTCCACTTTTACTCACCCATCAGCCTTTTCATTATCCCATCACATAGGATAGCAAAGAATTCATTATCTCCATATGATATCACAATTTTTTTCTTGGTTCTCTGAAACTAAGTGATTTTCATCTTTCATCAGTGATTTGATATTGCCCCACAATTCTGCTTACGATTGCTTCCATTGGCAGCTTCCATGGGAGCCTTAAATATGAGGTACTGTGATGAGTATTTTTTTCTTCCTACAGGAATATTTTTAAATGCTGTGGTAGCGGGAGAATAATAATTTTCTGATGTCAATATATTTTAATATATAAATCCAAGACAAAATAGAAAATTGCAAAAAAGTGTCTCCAAGTGTCATCATTCACTGTTGCTGCTGAGGTCTTCCTCGTTTGTATTAGTGCTTTGTCAAAGCTATTTTCTTGATCATTTTTTGAATCTTAATGGATTATTAATGGCAAAAAATTTTATCACCATATGTGTGTGAGTTATTTGAGAGTCTTTTAGGCTTTGAGAATACCATAATTAGAACCTGAGATTGACTATTTTCATATTTTCAAGTGACTTAGGCAAGTTTACAAAACTGGTTTTTGACTTATAATTTAGGAAATTTTGGACAACAAAATAAATACACAAAGTTCATAAATACACAAAGCTGCTGAAATATCCATAGTGTCAGAAATGTTGAGTACAAGGGGTTTTTTTTACTTTACTGTGGTTGTAAAAGAAATTTCTGCAATATTAATAAATACATCATAGCACAAAGTCAACAAAGCAAGTTTATTTCTTTAATGACAAAATCAGGCTACGTAAGAGGATATTACATTGATTTATAGCTGTTAAAATGCAGATAGCAAACCATGGACACGCATCATCAATCAATCAATAAACCTTAAGTTAGAAATATTCTTAGGGCCTGATTTTTTTTTTTAATAAATTAAGTAAGATCTCAAATAAAGAAATACAGCCATTGCCTCTCACCTTGTATTTGGCTACAAAGTGCATTTGGCTGCTCAAAGCAAGGATGGTCTCTTGTACTACAACTTTTTGTAGTACAAGAGAGACAAGTGTTTGCCTGATTTCTTACAGAAAATCTTAATAAACTCCAGTTTCTTCCCCTCAGAACTGACATTTATTCATTTTTAAGATGAAGAGTAAAAATGAGGCTAAACAACAACTTCTTAGCCATGTGTCTAAATTAGCATTTTTGTAGGAAAGCAAAAGCTATGAATGCAAATTTTATGCACAACGCATACAGCATTAACGGGCCAAAACTGTGGACGTATGTGGAAAATAAACATGGACAAATTTTGACCCCAGTTATTCTCATACAGTCCCATTAAACTTAATAGTTCTCTATGGGTATAAGTGATGGCAGGGTCTACATTGTAACCAGAATCCTTGTCAGAGCTCCTCTGCTGGTGGGGAGTGAAATAGAGAACGTCTTGATGTTCGTTTCCTGCTCTTGATGAAAACTCCATGGAGCAATTCTATGGAATAACACCTGTCTGGAAAAACAAATCCTACAGATCATTTTTAATCTTTTAATGAATTTTAATATTTTAATCTTCTTAATAACTTTAAATTAAAACACCTTGCACGTGTTTAAGCATCTCATGTCACTCTGTCCCCAGCCCTGCAGATTGGAGGAGGAGTGTCCTGGGACTGTGAGCGGTTCCACATTGGTGCTCAGGCATAGTCACTATTTGCAGATCATGTTAAAATTACATTTTAAAAACAGTTGTTTCTCTTTGCTAGAGTAATTTCCACTGAGAGAACTAAATCTCAATAAAGTACATAAAAGTATGGATATCCTGTGAGATTTGGAAGTGTTTCTCAAGCCTAAGGCATGGAGAGTCAATTATTTTGGTGTGGGAGGAAACATGGATATTTCTGGCACCTCCCACCATTCCCTGATCTACATAGATAGGAGTTCATATATATGAGCCATAGCAATACTCCAGCAGGCCTTTTCCAAATCCTCTACAAGCAGCGTGCAAGACAAAGCAGGGCTGGCCCACAGATGAGTCACAGGCTGTGCTGAATTGTTGTCACAAAGTATTTGTGCATGATTGGTGTCAGGGGCTCTAGGTTGAAATTTTTTGTCATTAGCATCTGTAATTAACTTTAACAGTGCAGATATTATGGGGTATAGTTGCACAGGCAGAAAGCTGTACCTCCCCACCTTGCCATTCAGCAATTACAGTCGTGTACATCTGGGTGCAGCAGGTTTGCCTAATGTTTCCTTCATGCCTTTATCGGCGACGTCTGGGCAGCTGCATCGGTTCTGGTTTCTGGTTGGTAATTCTGGGTGACATCTGATCCAGATGGAGTCAGTCCTCCCTGTCAGCTTGAAAAATGACAAGAGAGAGTGGAGACTCCCTGCCGTCATTCAAGGAAATACATGAAATCTGCTCTTGTTGATGCTTCCATTTCTGTTTGGTATTTGTATACCTATCCATTTCTGCACAATATCGATGTTTTGTCTTCTAGAGAAATTTGGTACTGATGCCCCATTCTGTATCTGACCTCTCAATCTGTGTGTTTAGCAGACGTGGTTGTGCTTTTGGCACACGTGGTGTGATGTACCATCGATGCCTCACATGGGGCCAGAGGGGTGTTGAGGTGGGTAGTGCAGTTGTTACAGTTTGTCAGTTGCAGTTTATCAGTTATACTTTAACTGATCCTTTCAGATGGCTGAAGTTCACTACTCACTTCTCTATCTCCAGGATGAATTAAAGAAAACCTGAAAATATTGCATCCTTTATCAAATATAAAAATACCTGACATTTGCCCTGCTCCAAAATCCATTGATTTTCAAACTCTTGTTTCTCAGAAGCTCAGAGGGTAAAAATCTCCCTGACATATTTTGAGTAGAGTGGCTGACAATTTAAACCTTTGTTTACTCAGAAACTTGTATATCTTTGCTTTATTTTTTGCTACTGTAATATATATACATTTCTTCTCATATTCTGTCGTTCAATTTTTATTTATTTTTATCTTTTCAAGACCAAAATATTCAAACATAGTTGACATGTCAACAAGAAGAAAAGCAGTTTGTCTGAAACTTGTGCCATTCCAGACTTCTCTGCGCACAATTTTTCTGTCTTGGTAAGCTCTTAATTTCTCAGTTCTTTGCATGTAAATAGGGCTTAAGCATCTTTCTTCCTTAACACTGTACCTTGCTTATTCAAAATCTCAGGGTCAATGGGTACATTTTGTTAGGGATTTGTACAGTCCATGGTGCAAGAGGATACGGCATAGGCTGTGACCTCCAGGTAGTCTTATGACACAGGACTAAGTAATATATAAAATTTATACTATTTGTTATAAAATAATCTAGATTTTCATTACTGTAAAGCTCAGGAGGCCAATACAAAAACTGGAGAGTGCTGTAAAGCAATATGCCAGAGGAAAAAAGATATTATGGCAAAGCTGCTACGCCCTCGAGAGGGGAGCCTCTGAGCATGTGAGTTTTTTCCATTTTGAGAGGGGAAACATTTCAGCAGTGCTGTCATTGTTGTGATTCCCATTTGAAGCCAAGGAATACTGGAATGACTAATTAAAAATATATATATACACATATTCTTGAAACAAATTTAAAGAGGATTAATTTTATGGTGTTAATCCCAAGCCCCTTTGCATGTCTGTAAGGTTCTTGTGGAGAGACCACCTTGTGGATGAATCAGGCTGCAGATATTGGCACTTTTTTCAGGGAAGTCCAGTCACCACCATGAATGGATTTCACCTCTTTTTAAAAATTTATTTTTATTTTTATTATTCTTTTTTTCTTTGCAGCAGAGAAGAGCAATTTATGCATGTGTGTGACAAATTGCATGCTGTACTGAAAAGCAGCCCACTGAGAGATTTGGTATCACAATGGAAAAAGCAGAGAAGAGAGATCTATAACACAAAGAATGAAAGGCTGTGTAATCAAAAGATGAAAAATGAAAAGAAAGGCAAATAATGCATATTTGGAATACAGCCATAAACCTCATCTGGAAATGGGGGAAGAAACAGAAAATCAAGGGATAAGATATAGTTGAGCCTTAAGAGTTCAGGTATGCTTAGATCCTGGGGATCCTGAGTGCCAAAAAGGAAGCAGGAGTGAAAGAGAGGAAAGTATTCAGCAACTGTTTACTTCTCCAGCTCTTTTAGGACCTGGTATGTCAATATGAAGAGAAATGGGGCAGATGCATGGAGAGACCTGCTCCTCTACTCTTTTCTAGAAACTGTGGGATGGAGTCTGCAGCTGCAGGGGCATGAGTCAGGAAAGCAGCAAGGACTCACTCTTCTCCAGCAAAACAAAGTGATATAAAGCAATGCAAAGGGGGTAATAAAACTGCTATTTGCAACTATTTAATAAACTGCTCCCCAAATAATATTTCTCTCATACTGATGTAAATAGAATGCTGACTTATTTTATGCTGCACTGAAGAAGGCAACGCAAACAATCCCAGGTAATAGCTAATTCTAAGTTGAAACACTTTATACCATAAATTCTGTCCATTTTTACTGCAGTTACTCAGTGTGCTGATGCTGACCACAACATTTTCCAGGGTTCTGTTTGTATTAAGGATCCCCCCTGGATTTCACTGAATTATGTGACTAACACAGCTTTGAGAGCACCATTACTTGAATGCTTGGAGGCATCAGTTAATTTTTGAAGTCTGTCATAGGGGCAAAATAGACCACTAAATAATCACAGGAGTATTCTGTTTGATTTTGAGAAGTTATTTTTCCCTTCTCCGATACAATCTGCTTGTATTTCTCTTTTTTGTTAGCCATATAAATGACTTATCTGAGGATGAATCTCATAAAATTGCTTTACTATTCACAGTAAAATCTCTGATGGCATATCACCTCCCTTTCCAGCAATTCCGTGGGTATCAGGGCTGAGAAAACTTTGCCTATCAGTACAAGGATGGGGTTCTGAAAGGTTGACTCTGAAGAGCTCTGAGCATCCTCAGCTCTTGGGGGCACCCATGGGCTTCACAGGAGATTTTGTTGTGTTTATTATCCCTTTGGATTCAAGGTCCTACCCTGCACACAGAATTCCCACTGGAGTCAGTGTGAGCTATTCGCTGACACTGAAAGCTCATCTCTTCACTTACCTGACAGTAAAGTGTGAGGTACCACCCTGGAGTCTGTGAGTTACATCAGCTTGGGTAGAGAGTAGGGGGAAATGTGGGTAGAAGTGGATTCCTGGGATCGCTAGCAATATGCAATAATAATTCTTCTTAAAAGCAGACTTACAGTATTTGTGTACTTATGCAAGGTCAGATGTACAATAGTGAAGGAAAAGTAAGTTTTGCTACTATGCACGAACTACTGTAAAGTGCTGTAACTCCTTCAATATGTCTGATATGGGTTCTGGTGGTTGGCTTCTGGCACTGCATGTGGCTAGGTTAAGGCATGTCTCTCGTTTGGCAATGGTGTGTGAAATTGTTCATGATAACCTCTGCAGGGACTTCTTAACTACTGCAACTTACAGGAGTCTATTGAGTTCCCAGGGAAATTTACTGCCTTCAAAGAAGTGAACACTGAGGTGTTCATCTGATAAAAGATGTATCTTTTACACTCCCACTCCCATGTGAACATCTTTGTCACTATAGCAACGGAATATAGAAGTTTCTGTACATTCTGTAATCAGTGTAATTTATTTATGTGACAAAAACCAATGCTGATTTATAGCTGTTGAGTATCTGAAATTTTTCTTTAGTACAAATATTATAGAGTTTCAATTAACTGTAATAACTCCACCGGTGTTTCCCTTCTTTCATTTCCTTTGGCATCTGTCCTCTTCCTTCTCTCCTGTGGAAAGCAAACACACATATCAAGAAAAAAAATGGGAGGTTTTAGACATGGGACAGAGATTTCCATGTCACAGAGCTCTGACACTTCCAGTAGAAGTTCTCCTGTAGTTGTTTACATCCTGAATTGCTCCTTTTGTAAGAACACATAAACAGGAGTGGGTTTATTGTGTGTGTATGTGTGTGTAACATAGAACAGTATTTACATTAAAATAAGAGAAAAAGTAAAAGAACAAAGAACATCACAAACTCATAGTAGACGAGGGTGCAACTATCAGTATTGTTCAAACAGTAAGTTTGAGGTAATCAGATAAATAATATTTTAATAATTTTCTGGAAGTGCAACATAAGCAAATACTTTTGTATGAATACCCACCAACTCTCCCCACCCTGCACAGTATCTTTGATAGTGAAACAAAAAGATTGTTTTCTAAAGGCTCTTCCCAAGCACAGACCTCATGACTCAGTACTTCAATGTTTTACTATCTTGTGTTTGTTCAAACATGAAGCAGATTATGGTGTAGTTCTGTGGAATCTTACTGTCTTTTATAGAGACTGAACTTGATCTGCATGTGTAACAACCCTCAATCCATGACTCTGTGAAAAACCAAACAGGAAGTTGCTAATAGAAAGTTAGAAGGACAGCAATGCACATGTAAATGAAGTTACAATTTTTACTGGACAATTAATGCTGAATAAATACATTGAATTTCTTTTGGAAAAAATAGGTAAATAAATTATTATATGATACTACTCTACCTTATATACAGAAATACAAGACAATTTGGCCTTTAATGCACATATTTATATATGAACCCAAAGCTAGTAATACTTTAATGTTTTTGACAGAGTCGTTTAGGGACAGTAAAATTAGTGTTTCACCACAATTTCATCTTTTTGCCATTTGACCCTAAGCCTTTTCTAGATAGTTTCAGCCATTAGTCGTATTTACCGTGTTCAGATTCTGCTTGGTGGCTGAAGGGGTGAGCAACAGGCAGTGTCCCTGCAGGTTGCTGGCTGGGCACACACCTGCAGACACCTCCAAAAATGGTTGTGAGGCAGTGGTAGGAAGTAATGCATGGTGAAGTGATGGCACATTGTCTTACAAACACAGGCAGGGGATGTCTATCCAAGGATGTCTATGCTTGCAAATGAAAGTTCAAGATGAGTTAATGGATTTTGGTCTAATGACATTGTTTTCTTTGCTTGAAAATTTTGCTTGAAAATCTTTACTTGTCGCAATTTTCTCATTAAATATTTCATTTCAATGGTATTAATAGAAGTTTGATTTACCAGTGGTTTTGTATTGCTAAAGAATTTCCAAGTGTTCTATTTCTTTGCTGAGGAAGAATTTTTGTTTTGAAAATTGATTTTCACTGGTTTTGAAATAACACTGAAAACAATGTATTTATAATATTCAAAGTGTATCATTTAAGCAGATTTATAAATTTTTATTATATTCAGGAATACATGAGATTATTAGTTGCATATAATGAAACATGTGTTTCTCCCTTGGTTTAGGTAGAAATAAAACTGGATTACTTAAAAATCTAATTAGCCCAGAAAACAGAAACAATATCAAGAGATGTAGGTAAATAATTGAAGTATGTAGTGGGAATGATTTTCTTTCTATGAAGAAAATGCAGATATAATAGTCTCAATGGAGTAAATTAATTGTGTTTCTTTTAATTGATTTTAATATTAATAGAAAGATCTAATTGAAAAGGTTCAAAAGAAAAAAAAGCTGAAAGAAGATTGTGTAGAAAGAAGTGTTTCAACAAACTTAAAACTTTTCTTTTAAAAGACTATTAAAACCAGCAACAATCGTATGCTCTTCATTTTTTGTTTAAATCTCTTTTCAAGGAGCTTGAAGATCTAAAATATTGCTCTAAAAATGAAGAATGTTTTCATTTGTTCAGAAACTTCATTCTGTTCAGCTTGGTTTTGCAGATTTTTCTTCTTTTGTATGTATGAAAGTACTATGAAGAGGATGTAAAAAAACTGTCAAACCAAAAGACAAAACAGAAAAAAGCTTCTTTTAGGTATATTGAATTGTAACAAAAGCCTATAAAAGATACATATAACTACAGGAAAGAGAGTACTGTTTATTATGCCTGTCATTTTTGCATCATCAGAGGGCCTATGCCCTTTAAATCGTATTATCTGCAACATTTGCACATCGATCAGTCATGTCCAGAAAATGCTTTGGTGCACAAGTTGGAAAGATAATTTTCTACTGCTTTTTATTAATCCTTGAATGATAGCCCATTGCTTGTTATAATTCCATCAGAACAAATCCTTTGTCTATTATTGATGCCAATATAATTTCTACCCTTTGTACATTTCCTGTCTAGAATTTGAAAGAATATGTGCCTAGCTTGCAATACCCCTAATTATTAGATAATATTAACTAGGGAATAATAGTGCTGCCAGAATGCTGCAATAATGCTCTGGTTGAGCATAAAGGAATAAGGACTGTGGCACTTGGTTTAGGACAATAATTACAAATCTGAAAAGTAAATTTACTGCTAATAGATATTCGTGTTAATCCATCTGAAAGACACCTCATGAGTTGGAGTTTTAAATGTATTCCTTCATCTATCTTTACTGGAGTGCTTGAAGTAAGCCTGTGATTTTCTTTGGGCACTGTTTTTTAAAGCTTGACCAGAAAGACAGGCAGATAGTAACCATATTTTTTGTAGGGAAAAATAATAACATAATAAAATTACTTTTACCAAAAAGATCTAATTGACTACATCATGTTCTCTGTCGTATTTTACTTATCAACTGCCTTTTGTTTAAAACCACATACAACAACACTTTGTTTAATTTTTGGGGGGAAATGTTTGGAAATGTTTTGGGAAATGTTAGACTAACACATCAAATACTTCAAAACTCTACTATGTCTAAAAAACTTACTTCTGAGAAAGATATGGCACCCCTAGAATAACTTTGTGACAATAACAGTGCTAGCTTAACAATGGAACTCAATTGTTTTAAAGGTCTTTTTCCACCTAAATGATTCTATGATTCTACATCTCGACCAGGTCAAATATGCAGTTGCTGATTCTAACATAAAGAGTGCCTGGTGGCACTGTGGATAGTTCAATTATTAGAAAAAAAAAATGTAGGTAAAATTTTTCTCTCCAGCAAGGCAGTTTACTTTATTCTCTGCATTATGTTACAAGGATACGGATCTCTCATCGCTGAGAATTCCTCCTTACAGGTGATTTAACTGCATACTTAAATCTACCCTCTTTGTGCAAAGAAATTGGAAGTACTTCTACATATCACAGAGCAAATACTTAAATCCATCAGTCAGCTTTTGTTCAGTTCCTGCTCATGCATATCTTGTGTTTAAATTGATTTTGTTAAATAACTGACTAGAATTGACTACAGAATTCAAGATAGTTCTATCCCAGAGTGAAGTTCAGCTTAGAATGCTCTTAAATTAAAGCAAAACTGGTAAAATGACATCACAGACTATGGGATTTTGGTATTATTCCTGCAAAATGAAAGAAAGTATGCACCCATATGAGATGATGGTTGTAAAATAAAACTCTGTTCCACATGTCTGAGTTAGATCAAAACATACTTTTTTTTCCCAAACTGAAAGTAGCTTATCCAAAGAAAAACAGTAGTTTATCCAAAGAAAAACATATAAACCATAAACAACAATTAAAAATCCTCTACTTGTCTGCTGCTACTGAGTGAATGCCAACACCCAATGAATCTGTTGCTTCTTTTACATTTCCATGCTTAATGTAATGACAAGTGAAGGATAAGACTAAATACATTTTGTTACTGATGAGAAAAGATACTGGAATTTTTGCCAAAATGAAAGAGAAAATAAATTTAAAAATGAGTATATAAACCCAAGCCAAACTATGGTATTTTTCTTTATTTTAATGGTGCTCTGTGAATCTGTGGTGATGTCATAAAGGCATTATGCAGCCTGCAATGTGATGTGCTGGAATCCTAACCTTTGTCACCACCCACTTTGCAGAGGATTTGGTGGACAAAGAATGAATGGACAAAATTAGTTACAATTAATTTAACAGTCAATTAATAACAATTTAATTTAGTAGTCTCACATTGAAAGACTTGGTCCTCAAGACAATAGGTCTGCTATTCTCTTCCTAGCTTACCACTTCAGCTGCCATTCAACCTCCAAACAATTTAAGACAGTGATATTTTAACACAGTTTGAGTTGCTCCTACAAATGTGGCTTCAAAGAAAATCTAGTGGAGATATCCAAAGCAAGTAGCATGAATACAACTTGCAAGCTTGATGTTCAGAGAAGGAAATAGTGTGGTGCATTTGGTCAGATTAAAACACTGGAAACATTGCATTTCCAGTAGGTCTTTGAGATAGAACTGATACTTCAGAAGTTTCTAACCAGATCAAAGTTTTCTAAACCAAGCAGGATTTAATTATTTTTAATCAACTGGAAAATGACTGCACTGGCTTTTTACAGGTGTGTTTCCTACGTTATTATCCTGTAGGAAAGGATGGGTTAAAAGCTGAAGACTTGCAAGTAGGATTGTAAATATGCTTAAGCGACCTTGTAGCTGGGAATAGCCCCTGATAAACAGATGTGGTCAGCAGTCTGGTGATCCTCTAGCAGGAATTGAGTTTATGGTGTCTGCATTTTCAACTCTGCCATGGTGCATAGTTGAAGATCCCACGGTTAGCACGATAATGGCGATAAATTCACTCTCTGTGAAGAGGCTACCTGTCTGTGCTGACTTACACACACCCTCGATATAGTTTCATGCCTTTATTTTCATTTACATAAAGCGCTAGCATAAATACTGTAGATTACAGAAAGACATTGAAATTAAGGGGCTTTCCAACACAAAAAATTCATTCTTTTGAAAAAGCTGGTTTTTGCTGGAGAAAGCAATGACCTATGACTTTATTTGATTAGAATAGACTATGACAGTTTATACATAATTTCCAACATTGGTCTATCTAAAGCGCTGGATTTAGATTAAGATGCAGATGGTGTATTTCGAAAAAGATAGGTCTACTCACTTTAAGTTTAATTGTAAATGTTTTATCTTTTATGAATCTGAGATGTTCAGCCTTTGCTTTAGCTCACAGCAAAAATGCAAAAGAAATACGTTTAGCTCTGCATAATGCCAGCTAACCCATACTCATAGTGACCTGGAAAATGTAATGCCCGAAAGCAAACATTCATGTTTAGACTAGCAGTATGTGTGCATTAGTAACATTGCTATGGATGGCATTAATCTTACTCCAAGAAAGTATCTTGAAATTGGAGAGAATTTACCTGGATGTATTTAGGAACAAACAAAAACCATAACTGTCTCTTATAAAAACCCAATACAACTGTTCTGTTCCTGTACCTTCAAGGAACAAATGAGATTAAATCCAGCATTCAGCAACACAGTATTTAAAAAGTAGTCAGGGATGTTAAAATTGATACAATCAGGTGTAATAGAAGGGAAGAATTGAAGAAAATTAAATGATTGGCCAAACAATCAGGTCTGCTTAGCTAGTTTTCATGATATAGACTGAATAAAAAAAAAATAATTCTACATTGGAAAGGGACAAAATCTTAAAAAAGGTATGCCACTGAACTAAATCTGTGGTGTACTATTGCATTATCATGAGCTGCAGCTGCCAGAAATCTACCAGATTACATTGCAAGAAGGTATGCATGGACATGCATGTAAAAACAATATTTATTTGCCATTTCTGTATCGTGCAGCATTAAATAGGCAATGTTCATGTCAGCCTATTCAGTTGCTCCATTTGAAAGCCAAAATAACAATTGAAACAAATGTTCTCTATTTGTTTTAACATCTGTTTGCTGTTTCCGAGAGAATAAAAATAGACAAGAAAAATATGTTTTTATCTATAGAGTCCTGTTATGAACATGACTGCTGAAATAATACCGTAGCAGTGTTAATATTACACCTATTACAACTCAAAACACTACTTGTGCTTTGGAAGAATTTCCTCCTTCTGAGTATATTGGGAAAAACTACACAAGACTGAAAGGTTTAATGTAGGCTTCTGAGGCATACACTAATTTTTCTTTGAGTTTTAGAGGTTTGTAGAGGGGACGAAGGAAAAAAGAAAGAAAAAAGAATCCATAAAGGTTTTATTGAACTGAACAGAAATATTCCTCACTGGATTCAAGCTGGACTATGTACTTCAATCTCTGCAGGTTATCTAAGGCACACTTGGCCCATGACTCATGTTTGATGGAAGACTAGGAAGCAATTCAGAATTTACCACTGAACTAAATAAAGAAGCTATACATTATGCATCTAGGACTCAAAAAGGGAGCAAGAAGATGCTAGACATCAAAAGGGGAAAAGAATCCAGTTATCTAAACCATCTAAAAGATGAATCTGTGTCTTGCATGTCAAGCATGTTAGAGAGATGTCACTAAAGTAGCTCAGAAGTGCATTTTTGCTTTATTCTCATGTGACATTGCCTGAAATATTACTGAAGTGTGAAATATTTATGAAGTTACCTTCATGATGTCCCTTTTAGACAGGATTGCAAGGGAAGAATAGAAAGCATTATCCTAGTGTTTCAAATCAGGAATTTAGGAGTGGCTATTTCACATTTTACATGTTTCTTTAGCCAACATAATGTCCTGTGTGGGTATTTCAGGTTTTTGGCTTGAGAAGAGCCCCCAGTGAACTGTTTGTTCTGCACAGCATACTTGTAGATAAAACACAGTCTGGGGCCAGAATATGTGTGTGTATTCTGCAAAGCTGAAGAAAGGCTCCTTCCCTGTCTTCCACACAGAACCATGGCAGACTGGGTTTCTTTGCAAGGGTATCTCTATGGCCCCTGCCTCTGCCTGTGCTAACCTTTGTGGCTGGGAGATGTTTAAGATAGGGACATGGGGTCAGGCTAGCCACAAATGACTGAGAATAGAAGGAATGTGGGCTTTACCATCTTTAGAGCTAATTTTCTGGCTCCGTATCTTGGAGACCTTGAAAACTCTATCTTATAAGGCTCTATACTGAGCCTAACACAAGGATGCTGAAGAAAAGTGTTTTCACAGGGTTTCAAGATTAATTTTGTTAAGCTTAATTAAGGTTCTAAAACATCAAAGTAAACCTGGCATCTGGACTCCTGCAGAGCATGCAGAAATTCCAGACTAATAATACCGTTCTGATTACTTTCAGTACTTTCAGAACATTTCTGGGTTTTTTCAGTCTTTTACCCCACACCCAGGGAAAAACTGAAATGCCTTTAAACAAGTCTTCTGTATCCCAGATGATGTTGTTTACCTCTGTTCTTCAAATATTCCTCAGACATTACAGTTGGCATCACTCTAATTATCATTTCCTACCTTTCACTCTAAACAGTTTTCCAAAGCACCATTTCATATACGGTAAATTGAAGGATTTTCAGGTGTTCCAGTCAAAAACTTTACCATTCCTGGATGGGAATTTTCTACACATCTAAGTATTTCACTCTAGTCCTGAAGAATGTACCTCTCTTGCCTTGAATTGGTGCAGTTCTCTGAAAGATTTCTGTACACGAAATTATACAAATCCATGAAATTTCAGGTTTGTGGCTTACAGACAGAGAAAATAAGGCTAACAAAGTGTGAAGCCAAGAAAAAAGTCCCACAGGGTAGCAATTTGGAAAGATTGCTAAATGGCCTCATTATTTGCTATAGCTGTAGCTAACCAGACAATTGGATGCAGCTTCCATGGTGGCTTAAAACCACGAGAAAATGGTTGGCTGGTAATGAGGATGGAGATTTTTCACACCAATTTCAGGACTATAGAAATAGTAATGCTGTTGGTCATCAGAAGGGTGTTTGCAGCATCCAGAAAGGAAAAAGTATTCCAAAATCAGGAAAAAGTGAGCCAAATCATAATTTTCTTCTAAGGGAAAGATGGATGCAATAGTCCTGACAGGGAAGAAGCCCAGCCTAAAGCCAGCCACTGGCCCACCCAATGCAGGAATTAGAGTTGCTCCCTTTGAGAGCAGCCAACTGCAGGAAAAGAGAGGATAAGCTTCACTAAAAGCATCACTTCACCAAAAGGCTGGCTCAAGGGTCAGAGAAAAGTGAGAGAACCTGTCTGAGCCCCTTTGTCAGAGTAATTATCAGTACAGGTTCCCCTGAAGGACTGAAGGTGTGGATAAAGAATCCCTGGGAGAGTTGAGGCACGAAGATGGAGAAGGTCTGCATTAATATGTCTCAGGTCCTTCAGCAGTCTGTCATCAGAATTTTTCTCCAATTTCAGGACATCTGTGGCTTGAGAAAATGCCACATGTTCCGCACAGGACAGACCCTATTTTCAGTCTCACTGGGACAATTCTAAGCCCTTGGAACAGTGATTTCTGCCTAACTTTTAACTCCCAGAGGTTTTTTTTTTTAAATTTGTGTGTTTTTTCCTTTCTTTCTTTTCTATCCAGGTCTATTTAGTAAGGAGAGCTACTGCCAGCAGATGGATCACAGAAGCTTATGTGCTTTCTAATGAAACCAATTCTTCTAATTTACTTTTCCCTGCAGAATGCTTTTATGTTTTCCTCATTTCTTTAGAGGGCAACTCTCAAAATCATCTGTTTGACCATGTTCCCAGGGTGGTATTTGTGATATAATAAAACATAAACATAAAAAGATAGCTTTGCTTAGTTTAAAAGTCAGACAGGTTTCACAGGTGTTGCTGAAGAGCCTTCAATTATGTAGAAGTGACACAATAGCATCACAATTACTGTTACCTTGGATGAATATTCATGAATGGATTAGATTTGTAGTAGTATTGAGTGAAGCTCAAAAGGTCTAGAGTTAAGTTTTGATGCAGAGGAGTATTCAAATGTTTGGATGCTTATCTGCAGCAAATAACTTTTATCAAGGCATGAATATGAGAGGTCTGAAATGAGTGCAGGTTTGACCTCTGACACAGAAAGCTAGATTTAAGTCACTGACTAATTAAAAAAATTGTCTCTAAAACACAGGAAAACAAATCCCTTAAAGAAATTCCTGTGAAGCACACTACACCAGTTTTCAGCCTTCATGGTGCTGTTGTTTGAATATTTCAAGCATAATGAAAACCAACATTTGGTTATGCCAGACTATCTTTAAACTATTTAATCAATTCAGTAAAGCATGGCAACTGAACATTAGCCAAAGGTTTTTAACTTCAGTCTTTGATACATATTCCTTTGATTTTGCCCATAATTTTTCCAGAAGATCTTGAACCTTCTTTTTTTACTCTGGACTTTAAAGTGGCACAAACCTCTTCTAATTTTTTTTTTCCTGAAATAATTTCTTTTGTCAGACAGGAATTGATTCTTCTTCAAAAAGCTGTGGAACAATAAAAAACCCCACTAATTATCTCAGTTCTTCACCTTAGGAAAGGAGGAAGTTTAGAATTATTTCCTACCTTTAAGTAAGCGACTAATATACTAAAAAATTTAGATCTTCAGTTTCAAGATTACCAGATGAAATCTCTTCTCTGGTGGCTTTATGTCAGATTAGACATGTAAAGAGGAATTCACTGCTAAAAGGGATGCATTAAACTTTCCAAACACACAGTGAGTGAATGGGAAACTGGTTAGGGCTTTTTTGAATTGTGAATGCTAAAGTTCATTCCCTCTTGTGAGAAAAAGATTTTTCAGTCCTTTAATCCATTCAAAAAAAAAAAAAAAAACAACAAACTCAAACCCAACATATAAGGCTTTTTTTCATGCACAGAAGGACAAATAAAAATTTGTGCAAATTGCTGGGGATTTGAATCTGAATTTTCTTCCTGTACAGGAGTGCCACAGTTGTTTCACCTCAGTCAAAGGAACAACTCTGAACTGACATACAAGAAAAGCAAGATGAGGATCTCACCCATGAAGAAAGATGCATTTTCAACACGGGGAGCTGCAATAGGAACTGACAGCAATTTTCTCAGATGAAAATAGATAAACTCATTGAACTTTCTGTCAAGGCTCCACTGTTTCAGCATTTACACATATAATTTTGTTGTTCTTTGGAAAAGTATGAGATGCCCTAAAAGGAAAAAATGCCATCTCCCTGAAGAAAATTTAATATACTACACATGATCATAAACAGGAGAAAATTATCAGGGTGTTTTTTGCTGTTCTGATGAGATGCTAGACTGACACAAAATTTCTGAAGGCTGTGCATCACGAGTCCAGTGAGGCAATTGAACCCTATGTCCCCTGAAGATCCTGTGCTCCTTGTAGAAATCCTTCAGCTAAGGAGGGGAAGCATTTGTGCTACCCTTATGAATCTCAGCCCAAATAAATTTCCTTATGATTTCCAGCCTGCATAACATTCTTTCCACTGAGTCTTCCCTTCTGACAAGAGCCATGACCTTTTCATGCCATGCCTTGACTTTATAGCTGTATATTTCATCTGAATAATTTATTTTACAGTTTCTTGGATACAGCAACTCTTTGATTGCTACAATTACTTACTTGCCTTTATTTTTTAACACTAAGAATAAGAACTTCTCTGCTATCCCACCTTTTCATGCCAGTCTCTCTTAAGCTTAGCCACTCTTTCCCACTGTTCTTTACATTTCAGCATATTTCCACACCCTGTCTTGAGAACTGCATGTGTTCTGGGAGAGCCTAGTAAATTCAGAGATTCTCCTGTGGGATGTGAAAGGGCTCCTCTCCTCCAGGGCTGAGGGAGAAATTTCACAGCTTGCATTTCTCTGATGCATTCACTGGAGTCACTGTGACAGGGCTCGGTTGGAAAGTGTCTGCCTTTTCAGAAGGTATCAAAGTCTCACTGCAACCCGTCAGATAAGACAGCAGAGGAGTGACACCTGCAGACTAGAATTTTTTTTCCTTGCATACATTCCATTTGAAGAGGGGTGCAGAAAATATTTGTGATGTACGGGGCCGTTCCAGACAAGCAGTTGGAAGCAATGAAAGAGAGGGGTAGAGGAAATAGAGACTGTTAATGATTTCAATTGAGAAGGAAATAAGTGGAGACTAAAATTGAAGTGAAAATACCATCTCAGTCAGAAAGTAAGATAGAAAGTACTTTGCACGTAACCTTAAAGAGTTGAAGTCCAATGTTATGTTTCAATCATGCTTTTCACTTATAAACCATTTTCTTTGGCCCCAGAAAGTTCATGAGCTATTTTAAGAAAAAAATGTAGAAAAAGAAGCCCAAGTCAGTGAGCTTAAATTTACTGTTGAGGAGCCTATGGTTTTACTGGAACTTTTGTTTTTCTTTTTTTGGATGCAAACCAAAGATTAAAAACCACTGGCTCAGTGGTACTTTTTTGAGTCAAAACTATGGTCATATGGTGGCTTAGGACTGCAACGTTACCTTGAGAAGAAGCTGAGTAAACTTCTTCATTTCAATTGTGTGATATGGCCTCACATCTCAGATTCTGCACCTTGAACACCGCATTTCATAGGGAAGAGTGCTGGTGAAGAGTTCCTTGGGCCTTCAACCAGAAATTATAGAAATGTGTGTTTTCTCAGAGAAGAGGAAAGTGAAAGGCAAGGCCAATCACAAGGGAGGAGTCAGTGTTGTAGGATTTTGTGGGGTTATTTTGTTTTTTCCTGTGGGGTTATTTTGTTTTTTCCTGAACAATTTATAAGGTAGTTGAAGATAATCTTTGGCTGAATTCTCTGAATAAGGAGTAAAAATTGTCAAAAAGTGATTCAAGAAGTTTTTGGGGTTGTTTGTTTGTTTGGGGTTGTTTTTGTTTTGTTTTGTTTTGTTTTGTTTTTGGTGATGGGTTTTGTTTGTTAAGAAGGAACAGAAATTGAGGCTATATAAATGAAAATATTTTCTAAATTGAAGTATACATGAGTGGGTGAACTCACACAGGAAATCTAGAATTCTGTATCTGTATTTCTAATTTTATTTGTCTTGGATACCTTCTGATATTTGTACCACTGGAGATTCCTGTGATAGAGCAAAATTGAACTGTCTTTCAACCCTGCAATCCTGAATATTTATCACAACAAGTTAAAGGTTCAGTGTATTTTTCAGTAATAATGCTTTATGCATCCTACACATAGAATGTATGAATTTTCTTATTAAAAGAGAAGTCACACATTTTTTTTCCTGAAGAAAATATCTGATTAAATAATATTACTTCATTAATATTATGTACACAGTGTATGTTGATATTTAAAGCAATCAGATCTTCAAAGAAAAATCCCTCCTATCTGTTGGCACAACTACACCCAAGAGAGCCATACACAGTGCTTCTTTTGCAGGCAAAATCCTGATAAAAATCCCAGTTTTGATGAAGCAGTGAGGAATTTGGGGGGTTTCTAGAGCCCAGCTCCCAGCTGAAATACCCTCTGCTGAATATCAGGAAGGTTGGTCTTCTTTGTCTTACTACAAGACACATTTAAGAAAGGCAGGGGACTAGGAAGAGAGTGGTTTCACATTCCACAAGCTTTGCTTTCTTTCCCATTCAAAGTAAAACAGAGACCTTAAAAATCATGGAACCAAAACCAAACTAACTCCAAAACCAAGATATTACAGTTGGAGAGTAGTCAATGACTTCTAGGACACAGCATATGAATATGAGTCCCCTATATTGTGTTATTTCCAAGTTATAGGTGAGAATGCACTTCCTATCTCCTCTCACTTCAGAAACTCTGCTGACATCTCAGCAACTCAAGGAAACTTCTATTGAAAAAAATTAGTTTCACTGTCACATAAAAATATTTAATTGAAGGAAAAAAAATAGGTGATATTTTTCAGATTAGTCTCAAGAGACCCTCAGCATGTCAAAAACAAAACAAAACAAAACATAACATAGAAAACAACTAAACTGCAAGAAACCACGTAAGCTAAGAACACAGGTAGTAGTAGGAATTTGCTTGGAAAGACTGTGTTTGATGCAGGCTCACAGTAAATGGCTGCTGTTTCTAGGGTAACTGTTGAGGTTTCTAAGTTCTCCGCCACATCTCTTCGTATTCAGCAGAGAACACAAAATATAGTACAGTTGTACATACAGAAATCCAGTTTCTGGACCTTAACAAAGAGGAAGGGACAGAACACCAAGGATGTGGAGTGACTCTAAAGAGAAGTGAAGGCAATTCTGCTTTTGCTTCAGGCAACAGCGTGGCAAAGCACAGCTCTGGGGTGAACTCGTAACACCAATCACCACCCTACACTTCATACTGCTGGACTCTAACAAAGGACTGAAGGGAAACATTTCCAGAAGAACTAGACTACTGAGAACTCAAAGTGTTTTTAAAAAGCAATGGCAGGGAGACTTTTGAGTTACTTAAGTCTTTTATAAACCCCAGCTGTGCACCTAATGCTCTTTAAATATATGAACACAATGCATTATACACATGTAGATGTGTCCTTATATATATTTTAATGTAGAGCAATGAAAAAATGAATATAAAGTAATAGTAAGCTTCCAACCTTGAGGTTAATTATTCATCTTTGTTCAAGAGAGAAAAAACAATAATGAGCTTTCATATTTGAATATTTTGTACTGTGCTTCTGTATCCTCAGCCTGACACTGCTAGGAAATGCTTATGCAAGTACATTAAATTTTAATGGTAATTGAACACTATTTTTCCTTGGTTACATGTTTTAAATTAATATGTAATTTCACTGGAGGCTAAGCAAAGATATCGCTTCATGTACCTTGGTGCACTCAGGCTAAGAGGTAGGGCACACCAAACAGTGGATAGGACAAATTTTCAGGAGTGAAGTCTAGTATCTTAAACAGAGTCTATTACAAGGTGCAATACAAGTTATTTCTTAGAAATAAATACAAATTTCAACACAGAATTAAATCATGAGGAGATGATTTGGAGAATATTGTGTATGTTTTCTTCATTTTTTAAAGTTTTCATTTCCAAACACAGTAATACACTTTCACAGCTGTTATTCCTGTCTTAGGAAGTAGAAACATCATTATAAATTCCTAGAAAAGTAAGGCCAGATTAAACCTTGGGATCACTTCCCGAGGAATGTGATGAAGTTCCTCAACACCTAGATGAAGGTCCTGAACACAACCCCATTAATGCTCTGTGTGTACTTTGTGTGTTGGCATGCAATAGCCACATAAGATACGTATCAAAATGTGGCTATTTTGGTATGTATGCTGGACACAGCTGCAAGGAAGAAATGGGGAAAGATTAAGACAATTTTGGGAAATAAACCCCTGTAAAGTTCTTGCAGAGGTTTTTCCACGTGAACAAAGTCTTGGATGGCCAGCACTTCATATCTTCTCCCCTACTCACCCTGCCATTGTAACTGATAGCAGAATTCAACCAATTGCTTTTTAAACATTAAACATAATGAACTGTGTTTTCATGCTTTGGATCAGAGTTTATTTTCTTTCTGCTAGCATTTACTATCCATGGATATTAGAGAATAGAGCTAGGATAATCTCTTGGGCAATTTACTCTGTCTACCTGCACTATTAAAACTTGGTTTTCATAATTTCCTACACAATCCCCATTAATTTACCCATTAGGTTACATTCAAGGATACTGATTCTTTACCTTCCTTCGTGTGACTTTATTATGATGTATTATTTATAATGCTGCTTCATGATCTGTGGCACAGCACAATCAAAGCAGGAATACAGCACTGTCCCAGAAGCCCTGACAAACACAGCAGGTACCAGTGCTGCCTCAGCACAGCAGAGAAATAAATGCAGAGTGCTCACATGCTGTGCTGGTTTGAACCTACTCCTGTCCCAGGCTGGGAAGTTTATCTGCACACAGCTTTGGAGCTTCAAACTACAGCTTCATCAGCTAGCTCTGACTTTACTTTGTTTGGGTTTTTTCTGCATCTGCTTCATTTTCATCATCCAGTTGTCTCTTTTGATTCTGGGTTAAAACACATGGCGTGGACCAAAAGCAACACCTACTGATAGCAAATCCCTGGTGCACAAATCTGAGGAATATGTTAAGACGTGCAGTGATAGACATTTCCCTGATCAGGGATTGGGAATCCTCCATTGGATCCAAAACTGTCTCCACAGAGGAGTTCTGAAGTCTGAGCCTCCCTCCTCAGATCTTGGATGTCAGCCTGCAGCTGGCTCATACTTGGCCAAGGTACTTCTCCAGATCTGGGATCCCTTTTCTGACACCAAGCCTCATGTCCTGCTCATGGTAAAGCACCAAGACAAAATGTATGGTTTTTATAGCTATGTTTCAGACCCAATTGATTCCTAGGTGATAAGAGTAAAATTCAGGGAATTCCCCTCTTACCAAATTATCTGAATTCCCCATCATATATATCACTATCACATTTTTCCACCTATTGTGCCTGTGAAAGTAAGGTTAAAATTCCTTTCTTCAGCTCTTTATACAACAATAATAAGTCCTATCACAATGAAAATATGATGTGCTGCTGACAAGGCCAGAAACCTTTTTAACTTTGGAGACTACCTGCTCAAGAATCAGTTTGAGAGACATGGAGACTTGCTGAAGATCTAAGTCATCTCTTTCAAACTCGAGAAGCCTTAAGGTTGGCTTAAGATTGTCTGCTGTGGAGAGCAAAGAAATAGGGACAGAAAAACAAATAGACTTAACAGCAAGTAGGAAGGAGGCAAGGAATACACAATACTATTGGATCCAGATCTAGGAACAGCTTTATCATTGAGGACAGACTTCAGATTAAGGTCTCCATTCTTCAGAGGAGTTACTTTTGCTAACTGCATCTAAGAATTTGTGCTCTCAGGCAATGGTTTGCACATGAATTGTGTACCACTGATGAAGCCAGTGTTGATACACTAAAACTGTCCAAAATCCTCATAGCCATTATGAAACTTGTCTGTGTTTACATCAGCATAAACTTGTTCCTGATTATCTTACAGAATTTCTCATTACCTTACAGAATCAACAATCTCGAACATGACTTTAATTTCCTTTTCCCCATAGTTTTTAACTAAGGAAATATATAAGTAATAAGATTAGATGATGATTCCTTGTTTCTGACACCTCTCTCTGGCATTTCTTACCTTTTTATAAGTGCTTTCCAGGTTTGAGTAGTAATTATTCTAAATGTTTAAGAGTTTTGAAATGCCTAGGCTCAGCATTCCCTCAATTTATTTGCTCATCCAGACCTCACAAGCTGCATAGTTTATAAACATTTAAATAATTAAAGTTTGAACCTGCAGGGCTTTTCTTGCTGATTTTTGAAAAGAAGGATAATTTACTGGGAAATCAAATTTAATTACATTATCTTAAATGGAAAAATGATTTGTCAGTGTGCATTACCAGATTTTATTTGGCAACAAAAATTCTTTCAGTGAAAAGATTGTGTTGACTGATTTAACTAGGTGCACTGCAACAAAGATTAATAACTTCAGAAACAGATAAGCTAATCATCTAACATTATTGACACAACAGCTTTCATGCTTTGTTGATACTAAGGGGGCAAATGTAAACTCAGCAGCCTCAACTGTCATTATTTTGTGATGTTTTTGTCAGACATAATTGCACTATTATTTTGGCATCACCTATATCAACCTAGAAACTCAGGAAATTACATTTCAAATGTGTTTTCGCTGAAGTTTCAGCTGAAAATCTAATCCTGTGGGGTTTTGTGAAAGCCCATTGCATTTTTTAACTTCATTGCTGTGTTTAGGTAACATCATCATGCCTATGGTGAAATGCAAACTGAGGCCTCTCTAGAGTTCATTTTATGAAATGCAGTTTTCAGTCTACTCTATTGCTGCACAGGAGCAGCTGGACAGGAATCACGTATCTTAGCAGACATCAACTCCTGGAAAATTAATAGCAAAAGTGTTTTTCCTGGTTCTCTGTCACTTCAGTGGAGGAGAGACCAAGTATTGTCATACCATGTTTTAAGAAGATATGAAACCAGAAAAAGATGTACTTTTGCAAATGCCTATGCTAGGGATCAGAGTGGAACATGGAAAAAAAGCCACCCCCACAAAAAAAAAAACCCAAAATCTAAATAAAACCCCCGACAAACTGGAAACAGACTAAAGCTGAAAGAAAATAAAAGAATATTAGGGTAAATTGGTTTAAGCAGACATGCACAATCACGTTACCTCTTTATGTACTCCATATACAGGAAATTGCCACAAGCTACTCCCTGTTCTTATTCTCTGAGATACCTAATTACAAAAAAAACCAGCCAAGCTATGCTGGTGTCATTGTTTGCACTCTGATTTGTGTCAGCCAAGAGCATGGCCATCTTTACAGCTCTTAACCATTTGTTCTCCCACTGATTTTATTGTCTTTAATGAAATTATCCAGTGTAAATATATAGACTATCATAGAATGGAATCACAGAATCATAGAACATTTAGGGTTAGAAGAATCCTTAAAGATTATTTAGTTCCAACTCCCCTGCCACGGGCATGAACACCTTCCACTAGATGAGGTTATTCAGAAACCCATCCAGCCTGATCTTGAGCACTTTCAGGGGTAATGAGTTCACAACTGTCTAGGCAACTTGTTCCAGCACCTTGCCACCCTCGCAGTAAAGAATTTCCTCCTAATATCTAATCTAAATCTACCCTTCTTCAGGTTAAGGCCATTGCCCCTTCTCCTGCCACTACATAATGTTCTACAAAGTCCCTCTCCAGCTCTCCTGTAGTCTCCTTTAGGTACTGGAAGGCTGCAATGAGGCCTCTCCACAGCCTTCTCTTCTCCAGGCTGAACAATCCCAGCTTTCTCAGCCTGCCTCATTCAAGAGGTGCTCCAGTCCTCTGATCAGCTTAGTGGTTCTTCTCTGGACTTGTTCCAACAGGTCAAAGTCTTTCTTGTGTATCTTTAACTAGTGTAAGCTTCAAAGTAACCCAAATATTTAGAGTATAACTGGCAAGTTTAGTTTTATAAAGAATATATTTTCCAACTTAAAAAATTCTGTTTCAGCCTTAATGATGCCAGGATGGGTTTACGCTAACCCAGGAGAAGCCAAAATGTCACACTTAAATTAGCAGGGATCATTATGCCAATCTAATTTTTCTTTTTTTTTTGCATTTAGTCTTCCAAAAATATTAAAAAGAAAGAGGAAATTGATGAAGATAAAAGCTAAGAAATCTGTAGGTTTAAATTGTAAGCTGTCCCAGAAGAGTACTTTTGTATCATAGTGGGATTGCAGTTACAGAAAAACACTATCTTTCCTCACTAATGTTTCTGAACTTCTACTTTAGGAGTAAATCATGTCTGCCTCCAGAGAATCTGTTTTTAACTGCATACAAATTATTCACTTAAGTGCTTATGCTAGAAGATAGTTCTTCTTAAGCTTGAAAAATGCCTGAAAGTCATATTATGAAGTGGGTTTTGTTGACATAGATAGTTAGGAATTGTGTAGCTGTAGAATATACTGACAGATGTGATTCTGTACAAACACTTCGTATGAAATCACATCTGGCACAAATCATATCTCAATCACATCAGGACACTTGTGTCAGTGATACAAACATAACAGTCCTATGAGTGGTCTTGCCAGTGCTTTTGAAAATGCTGCAAACATAAACATTACATGAGGGGACTTATATACCATCATTAAAGTGCTAGCATGCAGTTGTGGAAGTACTTTTATCAAAATCTTATTGAGTCGGTTTTGTTTAATCAAAAATTTTTGTCACTGGAATAGAAAAACTTAGGAAAGAGTCAAGAGCTCTGATTATTTTTTCATTTCAAATGCATTTGAAGCAAAAATTTTAGAAAAAGTGACTGACAAAATTCAAATGTGATACATTTTGTTATGTCCAAGAAAATAATGCAGGAAGCTGACCTGCTAATGTTGCACAAATCTTAATGCCTGAAATGTGACATGAGACTTTTCTAGAAACTCACATGTAGCTATTCATGCAGAGTCAAATGTACTCTGTCCGTGACACATAGGCCCTAAATTCAAGGCAAGATTTGGTGTGTTCTGGAGGTCAGGTAACCCTCTCTCTAAATCCCAGAGTCATATTAGAATGATTTCGTTTGGAAGGGACCTCAAAGAGCACCTAGCTTCAACCCCCCTGCCATGGACAGGGACACCTTCCAGTAGACCAGGCTGCTCTGAGACCCATCCAGCCCTGTCTTGGATACTTCTGGGGATGGGGTATCCACAATTCATCTAGACAACCTGTTCCAGCATCTCATCACCCTCATAAGAATTTCTTCTTAATATCTAACCTAAATTTACCCTTCTTCAATTTTAATCCATTCCCCCTTGTCCTGTCACCACCTCCCCTTGTCCCAAGTCCCCCTCCATCTCTCTTGTAGGCCCCCTTTAGGCACTGGAGGCAGCAGCAAGGTCTCCCTGGAGCCTTCTCTGCTCCAGGCTGAACAACCCCAGTTCTCTCAGCCTGCCTCCCTAGGAGAGGGTCTCATGCTGGGTCCAATGCTTTGTCTGTTTATGCACAAACTGGCACAGTGGTGATTTCATATTCTCTCATGTGCTCACGAGCAAAAGACTGATACTAGATGGCAGTCTGCTCAGGACAAACTTCTTGGATTACCTTTCAGGGCAACCCTGCTCAATCTGCTAAATTCATCGGGAACTGAGCTGATCACCTCTGGCAGTCCAGACTAGCCCACTGAGACCAGGGGTCTGTATTTTAGACTTTGTTACACCTAGAGAGACACTGACATATGTTTATGTCTGAAATATTGGTTGACATTAAAAAATTGGATGAAAAGTTAGAATGAATTCATCTTTTTAAACTGATGTTAATTTACTGTTCTAAATCCCCCCATTTTTTTTTTAATCCAATCCATATTTTACTTTTTAGATGGAAAAAGTAAAGATGCCTTACTTGCTTAGTGCAGCTCAGGAGAGAAACTGTGGAGGTATATTTTTAATGCAACATGTTTTCACTGTTTCCCTCACATTTGTATACTTATTAGGAAGAACCAGACTTTACTGAGAGCCTATTTCTCAGTGCTTTTGGTGCACTTGTTTATGAAGGGGGAAAATTCCAGCTCAATATATTACACTGGATGTGTCACTTATTTAAATCAGTATCTGCTGCACTCTGCACAAAATATATCACTGTTCTCTAAAACCAGAAGGTGCTAAACAGCTCAAAATATGAAACTCATGAAAAAAAAAAAGAAAGAAACTAAATAATTCACTCTAGCTATTCAGTTCCTTTGGCCATGGGTAGTGTTTCAAACTTTTATTTGGGTTTCAAGCAAATACTCAAGAACCTATGTTTTCCCTAAAGGTTTGAGCAGCTAGCCCAGGACAAGAACTTACACTGCCTGATAAAAATAGCATTAAAGAAATTTCAGAATTATTATTATTATTTATTTCAAGGAAAGAACAATAATATTACTTTAATGATGTTTATTATCACACTTGCTAGGTGTAGCCAACCACAAAATGCAGTCTTCCATAGGTTCATTTAAACATATAGCTTTGATTCAGCCTGTACAAGAGCCCTAAAGCAATTTCATATTCAGTATAAATTGCCAACTGCCAAAACTTGGAGCAATACAGAGCATATGGAAGAAGACAATTTGAAAAAGGACACAGTATCTCAGTAGCTTATTCCATACCCTCTGGTTCATTTGGCAAGCTACATCATTTTAATCTTCATCACAGTGTTTTCCATTGCCTTTATGCTTATCCTCAGAATCTAGGTGGCAATGAGGAAGACATATGAATTTTATAAGTTCAGGGCTTTCAAGTAGCATGTTTTCTGGAAATATTTCATTTTTGTGAAAATTCGCATTTGAGGAACTCATAGAAACTTCTGCTTTCTTCCCACATCTCTCTGGGGAGTCAAAGTAAAAAATCCAGATGAACTGGTATGAATTCCTGTTTCCTTTCCCTACCAAATGCATTGTTATCTTATATCAACTTTTAATACTTTTAGGGGAATAAAACAATAATTTTGTGTAGATTTACAATATAAGCAAAGAGGGCAGAATTGCACTTATATCAAAATCGCAATAGTAACCATGACCTTTCCTTCTGCCTGTTACCTCATCTGCCATGGGCACAAGAGCATTTGACGTGGAAATACAAAGGAAAAAGGAGTGTCTTGAAAAAAAGACCTTGCATGCACCTCTTCCAGCTGCCTCAGCTTCTCTGAAGCAGAGTTAGAAGTTTTGCATAGGAGCATGTGGACTTGAGGAGCTGGTACTGACCGTTCATGCTGCCAGCCGTGCTTGGTTCCTAGTGACGCCCAGCTGAGAACCATGGAGGATCACAAAGTGCTCTTTGCTTCATGTAAATAGTCATCTCAGAGCAGCAGTGGAGGCAACAAAGCTCTGAAATAACTCTGCTGTTCAGCAATGACAGGCAAAGAACAGGCAAAGAACATCATCTTGACAACTCTGCCAATTCTTAAGCCAAGATCTGGTTGACAGTACCTCTTTACAAGACTCCCCCTGAGTTTTGAAGAACAATTCTTATTGTCATTTACACCTCTGCAGCTTATTTGAAGGCAGAAACCTGAAACTGTGTTTACTCAGTATTTAATCTGAACCTCACAGCAGTGCCAGGGGTTATACCCTCCTTGGCTGCAAATGAGCTGGTCTGCTGAGGAGTCACAGGAGCAGAAACACTTTGTAGTGGCACCTTGCCACCCCCTCATATGAGGCTAAAAAACTCATCAGCTTTTTCCCCCAAAGACTTCTTTTCAAGGCCAAATTCTGTCCTCCTGTATACCTCTTCATCCAGTGAAAGCAAGTAGAACAGAATTAAGTCCTCAATATACATAGCAACTGGCTCAAATAGAAGTTGTCAACTCTGCTTTACCAGATGGAGTTAAAACTGTTTAGCCAACAGGGTCATCAGCTGGCTCAGCTAACAAGAAAAGGTGATGGGCTCTGAGTCCTAATGAAGTCATTCAGAGCACATTGGGAAATGGCAGCAAGCTAGGCTGGTACTGTTTAGGATGAACCATGGGCCCCAGGCAGCACATTTTCCAGCTAGAGGTAGAAGCAATAAGTATTAAATTGCTACTACAGAATTATAAGGTAGTTAAGACACACAGTTATCATTAAAGTAGTCCTTTTGTCTTTTGCCTTTAGAAAAATCCTAAGAAAAGGTGTCTAATAGAACATCCCTAATCAGTGTTAAGGGCTCAGTCTTGTACTTTGTGGTTCAAAACACTTCAAGTGAAATCATCTGTATCCTGGTATCAGTGGAGATGTACAGACAGAAGGAGGAGTTTACATTTTTAAGTACCACATTTTTAACTAAACTGTTTTCAACCAATTCAGGTTTTTAATGTAATAGTCAGTCCCCGAGTTTTGTGATTAATTTCATCAGAATTTATCCTACATATTTAAAGTGGCTGAATTTAATTAAACACTAGCATGGGAGCCACCATCTTTCTGTAGAAATATATACCTGACCAAATACTAGTGAAAATATTCGCTTTTCAAATTAAATTATGAAATTGAATTGAAACAATAAGAAAATACACTCTTGTCAATATAAGAACATGGTTAGACAAAAAATTTATGGATGTATATCATATCCTGGCATTATCTACTTTCTCAAATTTGTATACTGCTGTAATAGGTTTGATATTCAAAGTTAATAACTTCACTTTTAACAATCAATCAGGAGGTAATTAATATCACATAAGACACAGCATACCTAAACTAGGGTGTTTGAGAAATTAAATTTAATTTTTAAATTATTTTTTCTTCTATATTTTCCTACAGTGGTTTCATTGAAAAAAACATGAACAGTGAGGGAGTCAATAGAAAAATAAAAGGCCATTTTTGGCAGAGAAATAAGTGACAAATTGTTTGAATTTCAAGTTCTAATATCGGAACCCTTTGTCCAAATGATTGTATTGGTTTTGGTTGAGCTTTGTTTGTTTGTCTGTAATTTGCTGATGTAGATTTTGAATAGAGTCAAAGGTCAGATTATTTCTAAATATAGAAATGGAGAATTTTAAATTACTTTGTAGGACCTGTTCTGTGAATTCTCCTGATTAGTGACAAAGCACAAAATCACATCAATAATTCTTTAAAAAACTGTCAATAAATATTGCAAAAGTGTAAAGCCTGTTGACCAAAGCAGACTTTTAAAAATATTTCTGAAAGACTTTATCTGTGGTGCAACTCATACCAAACGCCCAGAGGCACGGTATCACTGAATCCCTGGAAACATTGAGCAGAAGAGTATGCATAGGACATTTTTCTTAGAAAGGAGCAGCCTTTACTCCTTGGGAAAAGTTAATAGTTTTGTTTTCTTTTGCTTAGAAGCTTGTCTAGCTGTTGCTTGAAGGTGTGGTTTGGCAGTAGCTAACAAAGTTTGCTTTAGCCTGTGTTTTTTGAGTAGCCCAGGACCTCCACAGCTTCAGGTCTGAAAAAATTTCCTGTCTCTAATCACCATGAGACTGACAGACGTAAAATCCTTAGAAAGCTGAGGAGTGCAAGAAACAGAAAAACAATGGAGCTTGTAAGGAGAGAAGTGGATAAAGGCATGTATAAAGCCTAAGTTGAGATAATTGGGTTATTTTGTTACCAAAATTAAGGATGAGAGAAGGTTGTAGGAAAAATCAAGGGGACAGGAATAATTTAAGCTTAGAATTACTGTTCAACAAATGGCCACCAAAGGCCCATGAATACAGTGAGTCTGGAAATTTTCTGAATATTGGAACAGTTCTGCCTGAACCCAGCTGCCTTGAAGTAGCTTTTTTGTGTGCACGAGGGGCAAGAGAGTAGCTTTGCAATTTTAAGATAACATTTGAGCAGATTGTGAAAGGAATTATTTAGTTTAGTTCATGCAGCAGCAAGATGTTGGTCAGGATAGTAGAGCATCCCTTAAGCAGCAAGTTTCTAATGAGATACCCAACATATTTTACAGACATGTAAATCAGAGATTTTAAGAGACATGCAGCTTAATTTATTCATGATATTCCTTCATGACCATGTGTACTCTCTTTTACTGGGGATTATAAAATAGTGTATTTCTCTTTCTATGACATGTCTAAATTACATCTACCCATGCTCTGGCTAATGGAGCTGAAACCATCCACAGCTTTTTCTCTTGACCTCTGCTAATGTTGTTAACACGTGATCTGCTGAGTACAGTGACCACTTGTACACTAGTGACCATTTGTCCATTCTACCTGAAGGAGGTTTTAATTTTAAATGAGTAGTCCATCCCTTTCAAAGAGAATTAATTAATCACATTCTTAATGCATTTCATTCCTTCTCCACGTTATCAGGGTACCAAAAAGATGCTTGCACTTGTTGCGCATAGCTCACAACAGGATTTGTAATCAGCTGCTAAAAATATCTTACACTTGTAATTAAAGTGCTGTTAATTACTCTTGTCATTTTCACATGTTCTGGTTTGCTCCCCCCAAAAGAGGCTGGCAGGTTTTTCTGTGTTGCACAACCCAGCACAATCATCCTGCTCATTAAGCATGCCATTAATATAAAAGTAATCAGAGTGATCCAGTAGTCTCAGCTATACTGAAGAGCAGTTCCCTCATATTCATTCTGAATTCTTATTAAAACTTGAACAAAATCTGGCTTTTTTTGCTGCACACTGGGATGGTCCTATGCCTTACTTTCTCTTTAGCACAAGTAGCTTAATTTAAAAACATGCATTGTAGCAGCAATCAGTTCCATTCCCTCAGAGGGGATTACAGGCTAATCTTCTGCAAATGTTCACTGAAATTCCACCCTTCACTCTCTAGGGACAAAATTATGGCACGATTAATGCAAGAGGGAGTATTGCCATTGAGTTCAGTGGAGCAGGGCTTTCTAGCTTCCTTTTAACCTACTCACAGTACAGCCATAAAGTCTCATTAGAAATTTTAAAAATGGATCACATTGAGCTGTGAGGATAACTGGCACAATCTGGCTTTTTAGGGCATGAGTTTTATACTGGAAGGATCTACAAGCAGACACATTGTGCAAGCAAGCCTAAGAGAGAAATTCAAAGCTATATTAATAGAAAAAAATACAGAGAATATTGGGATTTCCTGGTGCTTGTTGATATTGTGACTGCACAGATGTTTAGGGTAATAGGAGAGACTTCCCACAGATGTAGCTTCCACTTTGTGCCTTTCCTTACACAGAGCTTTCCATAAACTCATGAGTAGTTTTAGGGTCTCACTACTGTATCAAAGACAGTAGCTTCAAAATTTGTTTGGTTTTTTTTTTTTCTTCCCTGTCCATCTCAATTTCAAGTCCATACACATAGAAAATTTACCAGGTATGATCCTTGGGAAACCAAGTTGTAGAACTCTTGAAAAATATTAAATTTAATTCTAATAATCTCATTAAAACTCTAGAACTTCAGAAAACCATTCAGACAAGAATGGTATCCTTGTATTAGAAAGGTATTAGAACACCATGTATTCTAATTAATAAAAAGAAACAAGTTTTAAAATGCATGAAGGGAACAACAAGACAAATTTATTTCACTATAGTTTTCACAATAGAAAATATTGTGAACTGTGTCTGAGTACTTTTAATCATTTCGGAATTGTGCAAATAGACAAGCAAACAACAGAGATCAAAATCTATTACAGACCTAGGTCATAATCAATTTTAAAATTCTCTTTGCCTCTGTAAATTTAATTCAGACAATCAACTGCCCTGTCCCCAAGGGAATTAACAGCTCCACTGAAATACAAAGTATCCTCCAGTCAGAGAGGTCCAGCTTCTTTTCTCAGTCACATAAAAAAATCAAAGCAACTCCATTTTTTGGGGGATAAGAATTCACTGGGGGAGTAGATTTTTACTGATGAAGCAGAATAGAAAATGATTCTCAACTTTGAAAAAAAAAAGAATCAGGAAAGTATTTGTTTTGCTGGCTGTCTTTCCATTTTTCTTTTGTTACCTCGAGGTTGTGTTTTCTGGATACAATCAATAGCAAGGCTGGTGCATTGCCTGGAGACACAATGAAGGGTATAATCCCTCTGAGGCTTCTGAGATATGCAGAGATTGTTCACATTAACTGCTCCACAGCCTCATGGCCTCATCTCTTCCTGACCACAAAGGAGATGGAAAGGAAATCGCGGAGTGCATGGGCTGCAGTTACATCTATTCTTTGCAGAGAATAAAGTTCATCATTTCCTCCATTCCAAGCTACACACCAGTTTAAAAACTGGGGAGGAAAAGGCCCTTGGTTAAAGGAAATACCATGGTCGAATCTTCTGGAGCAGAACTTGGGATGAGTACAGAAACAGATATTTGGATAAGGGCTGCTGATTAGTAATTACGAGGCAATCTGAGTCTAAATTTTACATTTCAGTTATAACCCATGTACCATATCTGGGATTCAACACTTTAATAGGCAGCATGTCCCTTCTCCTTTGGAACACTGTAATTCAGTCCTGGGGTACCTGAAGCTTTAGACTTGATCCCAGATGTTAATTCCCATGACCTTGATACATGTGTTGTATTTCAGACTCACCTATAGTATTAGGCCTGATAGTAGCATTATCAGACTAGAGCTGGACAAAATGTTTGGTAAAGAAAATCGGGTTTTTTTGAAAAATAAAGCTCCTCTCCTATAGAAAAGTTTGGTGGAAAAAATGTCAAATACCACTCTTTCCTTACTTACTACACCCTCATTTGATCAGGAAAGCTAAGTTGGGTTTTTTTTTCTAGAAACTCCAAAATTGCATTTTTAAATGGTTTTAAGTGCCTCAAGCAGCTTCACAAGACCAGAGACACCGCAGATGTACGCCCTGTATGCGACTGTTGCCAAGCTTGACAAGTGTGCTTTCCCAGCTGTATGGCTCCCTGCACCATATCATCACCTGCTGCTTCACAAAGGTGGCAGGGATGTACTCTTATGAGTGGAGACAATGACAAATGGCTCCTTTGTTTTACTTTACTGTCATTCTTGCAGTTCTCAGGTTTGACGAAAATGAAAAGTGGAGACAGCAATGAGACCTAATGCCAGTGCTCTTCAAAAGACAATGCACTTCTACAAAATCCATAGCATGTCCAGCTAAGTAAGGTAGAGAGCTCTTTCTTATAAATTCTTTATAATTTCTTTTTTTTCTTTTTATTAGTAACTGCATGTGTTTTACTACTTTCTTGCTCATCACTTATATATCTCCAAAAATATTTGCTCAAACAGAAATGTCCCTGTGGTTCCTAAGTGGATACATCTCAGAGGATGAGAGAGACCAAAGACAGCACAACAAAATGAAGAAAAAATTCCAAAGAATAACATGGAAAAATGCTTTCCAATGTACCACTGGATCTGATTCTTCTAAACTGTTAATGACCCCACTGCCTAACAAAGCTATGTCCAGAGGTACTTCAGGATTTCAAAATGCAGACACCAATATGGGAGGATATACTGCATTTCTAATAATCTGAAAAATAACTGAGTACCAGTTATTCAAGTATTTGGAAAGCTGGATCATGTTGCTTGGGTTTTGCATGATAAAATATATCAGAGAATTTTTTTTTTCACAATGTATGCTTAAGAGAAAAGGAGGGAGAAGAAAGGAAAATAAAGAAGTGAGAAGTTTTTTCCTAACCTGCAAATACATGCCAGTCTCTGGAAATAATGCTTTTATACATATTAGATCAAAAATAGCACATAAGCAAAGAAATAGAAAGAATCTTTGCTGAGAGAATAAATTATATACCATCAAATATAATTTTTTTATCAGACAGGAAGAAAGTTTTTTTGTTTGTTTATTTGCTATTCTTTCTTAAAGACAAGAACATTTTAAACCAAGGGAATGTTTTAGCATCCCATTCCTCTGGGTTAAATACAATACATTGTTTAGCAACCTTTTACGATTGAAAGACCAAAATATCTTAATATATAAAATACTACTGTGAAAAATGGTCAGCCAGCAGCCAAGTGGCTGCACAGCTCAAATGATTCATTATATTAAGATTTATTAAGAGGCTTTCTCTTTGGAACTCCAACTGCAAAATCAGGAATGAAGCATAGCAATCATATAGGGATCATAGAGGCAAATAGGCAATGATAGTTTTCTCTGGAAAGAAGAGGAATCAGCACTACTGTGCTCAAGGGCTTTATGTACATTGGGTCAGAAGAAATTGCTGTGTAGCTATTATGTGATGGGGATACTAACTGCAGCTGAAGCAGCCCTGGCAGGAATCACCTATGGAGATGGAGTACAAGGGAGCTCTCTCCTCTGCTCTTACTTTCACTTGTAAGGACTAGAAACCATCTCAAGGCTGCACAGGGCCAGGCTTGGATGTGATCAGCTTCACTGGCTGTTGAAAACAGAGCCTTTCTGTTTTCATTAACAGACAGTGTCCAGAAGAGCAATGAAAGTGGAAAAAGGAAAAGAAAATCAAACTGTGGACTTCTTGCCTGCTAGATGGATACCAAGAATCCTGACAAGTATGGAGCAGGAAGAAATCTTGTTTCCCTTGCAAGCTATGAGGTCTTCTGGGCTAAGAGTAGACTTAACACTTGCATAGATGGATAATTTTTCACCAGGACAAACTAGGTACATGTAAAAATATATTTTTCTGTATATTTTGAAACATACTTTCATTTGAATGTTGAATTCTGTATTTGAGCTATTTTGCTCTGTGCAACAGACATTCATGGTTTTGCCTTTCTGAAAGACAGTGACCAAAGCCCTGGAGCCTGAGTGTTAAAGATATGAGTGAATGCACAGACCTAAGTACTAATTAGTGTGTTAAAACAGTACCAGACCAAGGAGAGCTTACCACACACACCAACTAACACAAACATGCTCTCACCAGCCACTGTGAGACACTGCTACAGAAGTAGAGCTGCCACTTGTTATTTTTCTTCCTCTAGAAATGGCCACACACAGATTTAAGCTGGCTGTGTGGCCTTATGTCCTGGACCTCCGTGAGCTTTCTGAAGTTACTTGCCCTCCTACTCCCTGCTCTTCTTAAATAGGCTGGAGGAACCCTAATCGAATACACAAGGTTGTTTTACAAATTATCGTTGCATTTTTAAATAGATTTCCTTCACACGATAAAACAATTAGGGAAAGATTCAGCTGCAAAACATTCAGACATTGCAATAGTACTTTGGTTGGAATTTTTGGTAATGGAAAAATTTGTCTTAGAGCATATTAATTTCTAGCAAGCTCCATGATCATGTGGCCATTGGAAATTTTACTTAGCGACATTTCTGCCTGACCAGACTGGACCCTTCCTAGAGAACTTGCTAGATTAATTATATTCTGTATAATTGCCTAAGGACAGAAATGATGCTTCCAGATTTGTGTTTAGGACTTAAGGATGTTAATCATGGCATAGATGTGAACAGCACAGTACAAAGAGTGAAAGCTCAGTTAGGGGTTTAATTTGCTTTCACGATAGCCTCCGCTGGAAGCATCACTTCTCCATCCATGCAGCTAACCTCCCCAGGGAAGCCACTGCAGGCAGCAGAAGCAAAACCAAGGATTAAAGCAATCATTCATCTTCTTTATTTTCTTTCTGAGACAGTTGAAAAGGCAGAATCTGATGTTGATTATAAAGACTGTTTAAGAGTAGATAGAGCAGAGGAGATCCAAGACATTTTTGAGTTTGGTGGGATTTTTAATTAATTTTTGGGATCGGTTACTAGAGGTTTTGCTGCTGTCAATGAGAGGCAACCTTGCTGTAGCACAGGATGAGCTTCCAGGGAAGCACCAAGTTTGAAGAAAGAAGCAGAGTGTTGCACTCCTTGTTTTTGACAGTGAGCCCACATCACCTTGAGTTCAGCTCAAGGGAAGATCCTATTCCTTATATATTCACAGCATTCACAGTTTTAGTGGTATAACAAGCATCCATTACCTGAAATGTATTAATTGGTACCTATTTTTCTGGATATATTGGGGCGCAGGTTCATCACTCCTGTGGTAAATACTTTAAAATCTGACAATAAGATACTTTTTCAGTCCTTCACATCTTCCTCTACATTACGCTTTCATCAAAAAAATGTCTTAAGAACAAATACAAAAGAAAATACATTCAAGAAAAGAACGTCTAAATTGTTTGTGGCATATGAACTTAATGTTTTCAAAACCAAAATGCATCAGACATAATTAGCATCCCATATTGAAAGATTTTCTAAATTACTTTATTACTATTACTGTTACTACTACCTAAATTACTAGAAAACTTAACTTACTTCCTGCCTTGAAAAATCAGCAAGACTCTTTCTCTTGATTTAAATGTGTCTTCTAGAAGGTTTCAGTTTAACAGCAGACCAATCCTTTTTTCCCCTGGTATTTTTCTTAAATTCAATTTCATTTTTGACATCAGAAGCAGGTAAGTGTCCAGACTTGTGAAATGAAAAGTGGCACTGCTCCTGAACTAAAGAGAGAATAGCAACAAGACAAACACAACTAATAACTTCTGGATTAACATTTGATGTAAACCTAGATCAAAGATGATTTTGGTACCTTGAGATACATTGGATACACCTTGAAAAATATAGCATACTTCTTAAAGACTCTCTGGCCCTATTTCACTTTCAAATAGAATTTTCAGAGTAGGAAGGCCTTATCCTAGAATATAAAGACACTCATTAGATCTCTAACAATGAGTGAAGAAGGGGGAGAAGAGAGGCATCACACATCAGCTTCCTTGCAGACACAGAGCCAGGTCAAGATGGTGACAGAGTAAATCCTGGTTTGTTCTGCTGGTGGTCAGGTATCTCTGAGAAAAGAGACAATCCTCCTCTCCCTCTCCTCTTTTTCCAAGCAGAAAAGAATTCCTCATTAGTCAAATGGTTTTGAATTTTAGCCACCTAATTTTCTGCATGAATTTACACATTTGTTTCATAAGATAGTCAGGAAGGTATTGCTACATGAAGCTGGAGGGGTGACACCTTAATAGAAAAATAAGCACTGGATGAAGGATCTTCATAAGAGAGATTCGAAGTGGCAGAGATGGCAGAGCTGAGTTTGCCGGTGAGAGTGCCAGAGTACCTTATTCAGAGGGGAACTGTAGAAATCTCTTAATAAATGGTCCTTTAAATATATGTGCATGTATAGATTATATATAGATGATATAGATATAGATATTTATATATATATTTAATATAAGCAATATACTGGGGAAATGTTTCTGTATTTATTTTCCTGTTTCTAATTTCATTTTTTCTATTCTTTATCTATTAAGTGAGTGCAGGAGATACGGCATACAGAGCAAGAAGAGAAGAAGTAACAGACCCATTTTCTTCCTCAGAGACACCTACAAGTCACAACAGGTTCTCAGAAGAATGAACTCCAAATTCTTATCTTAAATGTCATTTTGTTCTAATGAAACCTGTGACCCTCCTGTCAATCTCCACAAGTGAAATCTGATATAATGAAAAATAATATAATAAAATCTGCTCTGAAAAGGTAAATATCAAGTGTTAGAAAATAGCTTGACTGTGTTTCATCATGTAGGACATAGCCACAATTCCTCTGTTCTCCCAAATGTCTTTACGTGTTTGTAAACATATGAAGAACATAAATCAGAGTATTCATATGTGGTGTTCCATCTAATGAAAAGATGGCACCAGTTGGCCTTGCACTATTCCACATGCATGCCTTCTCATAGTCTTTTGCTTTCATATCAGGTAATTTACAAGTACTGCTGATGCAAGTTGCCCAGTGTTCATTCTAAAAACTACAGGCTTTTGATAAGAAAATAGTGTAGATGGTGTAGATAATTGCATCTGAAATTTTCAGCAGATTTAATATATTTACCATCCTTTTTTGTTTTGTTTTGTTTAAAGAAAACTGAGTCAGAAAACAGCAGCCTGAGCAAAAAAAAACAAACAAAAATCTAAAAAAATCTATTCTTCCTCGTTCCTGCTCATTTATCAATTCTCCTTCACACTACTGATTCCTCATGGGTTTAACAACATTTCTGGGGCCTCGACCTCTGAAGTCAAATGGGAAGACTTCTGCTTCCTTAGTGATGCCTGAATCAGGTTTTGTAGGAGACTTATTAGTGCAACCAGAATTCCCTTGCATAATTTATATTGCTAGTTATAACCACAAAGTAAAATCAGCATGAAAAAAGAAATTTGACTGCAAAATAGCGGCTTGGATTTCTCAAGGATCGCACCTTTAAAGACAAAAACTCTTTCATTATCTATTTAGCAAATTTGAATACAATATTTTGAAGAAAATATTATTTGTTACAGATTAGCCAAAAAAAAAAAAAACCAAAAAAAAAACCAAAAAAAAAACCCCCAGCTTTCTGAATTCAGCATGAAACAGAAGGTAAAAAGTTTAAAATGGTCAGGTTTGACAAATAAGTAATCTTATAACTTTGAAAATAAGAGTACATGGCACGCAGTGCAAAGAAAACTGAAAGTACCAAGTATTGCAGCAAGTCCACAAATGTAGATGAGAACACCCTCTAAGGCCAGCAGCCTACAGGTTATTACAACAAGCACTGTGCCAAAACAAAATTAAAATCACAGAGAGCTAAGGAAAAGCAGGAAAGAGCCAATTATTTCACATGCATTTTGAACACCTGAATAGTAAACTATCTTTTCCTTGTATCTGATTTTTTTTTAAATCCCTTGATGGGATTAAGATTGAATGCTAGAAAAAAAATAATATTTAAACCAAGTATGTCTCCCTCCTGTATTTCAAGATGAGACATTGAAGGGCATCATGAAGTTTGCAAACACACACTGTCAGTGAAGGAGAGGGATTTTCTGTTTTTAAAGCATAGATTTTTATTGACATAAAACCACAGAAGAAATGTGAGAATACTTGAATAGCATTAAGAAAAAAAAATCCAATAGGCAGTTTTAAGAGTTAGAGAGCAGATCCACAAGTGTTCACAGATCGGCTTTATTCCATCTTTAACGTAACTACCTTAATTTTTCTAATTTCCATCTAGATGAGACATGTCTTGTGGACTTAACTGGGGTCAAACCATGGTGTTACACGTGGATCATTTCCAACAGGAATCTTTACACTGGCCTCCCCTTCATAAATCTCGCCCTGGTTAAACACAGCTACTCCCTTCATCCAAACACTCTAAACCAAGCAATTTTCCTCTCCTTCCTCAGACTCTTTGACTACCAGAAAGGACATGAAAATAAATATTCACCTAGTTTTCATGATAAAGGATCAAATCAGATGATTAGCTGGCCAAAAGAGTGCATTCAGCTGTGGTGAGTGATAACTCCACCATGAAAAACAACTAATAAATATTAAATTAGCTTCATCTAAAATCTCAGGGCACAAAATTATGTACTGTATTGCCGGACTTTTAGCAAAGTGGAAAAGGCTGCAGGTTAACTTTTAATGTGTACATAAAATGAAAATTTTTTTGGCCTTTGTACTGCTTTTATTACACCCACATGGCAAATCAAGTTATGCTGGTGCACTCACTAATTAACGTTTAACTTCTCATAAAAATAACAATCTCCCCTACAGACACAAAAACGAGAACAGTTAGCAAGAAAATGTGCATGACTTATAACTGATTACTAAGTTGTTCATTCCTAGGTGGTCAAAATAGAAGGGTTTAGCAGTAGCTTAAATCATTTGAGCAAATGGCTTTGAAAGTCAGTCTCGAAGCCTGTCAAATTACACAACCACAGCATGAAGCTCGAAGTTTTACATCTACGTGGAGACTTAGAATTGAGGACAAGCATCAGTAGAGACAGAAAGACGAATGAAAAAAGGGATCAGAATTTTAAGCCTGTACTCTGCCATCATAGCTGAATACACAGCTGTGTTCAGCTTAATTTAAATTGCCTAGAAGTGCTTTCCATATACAAGTGCATCTTTTCTCAAGTTTTAATAATACATGAATATATTAATTAGTAACGCTCCATGTTGCAAAAATGAGATGTAAGCAGACAAAGAACTACTACTAAAGCATAAAAGTTCTTTCCTACTACTTGAAAGAGCAATTTTCCATCAGTGGGAGTTATACATCTGGTCCTGCAAAGGACCAGACTAGGCTTGATTTTCCTTCAAATCTTATTGCTTTGGTGGTGTGCTGAGCCTCTGCACACACTGTGACTTCTTAGGCATTTCCAAGACCTTGACATGGAGAAGGTAAGGTACCATTGACCAAATTTAGATTAGGTGATTGTTGCAGGTCCCTTCCCACTGAAAAACTTGCACTATTCTGTTCTATTCTATTCAGTGCCTCCAGCATCCACTTGGAAAACTTTGTCTGAGACTGCTCACAGTGGAGAGGCAGCTGCACTGTCCCTCACACTGCATTCATTTTAGCAACAGCTTAAGCTGTAGAATAGCCGATTCACAGCCCAGCAAGGAGGACTATCCCAGGCTGCAAAGAGCTCATCAGGCAGGCATGTCACATGTGTGACATCCACCAGTCTCAGGATAGCTTATTCCCTGCTGACACCCAGCAAAGAGAACAGAATCTGACTGCAGGCTCTGCAGAGGCCACTGCACGATGGCAAATGTCACTTCACAGAATTGAGAGATGGTATTTTTCTAGCCCATTAAACAGCACAATCCTCTGTACTTATTTTCATTAGCAAATCCTGATAAATGAAATGTGTAGAAAGCGAAAGCCCTAAGGAGGGAAGGTGAAACACTTGTTGCACTATCTGCTGTAGGAACAAAGCGTTCAGATAACAAATCACTAGAATCACAGAAAATGTCTTTGTTAAGTTTCCTGGTTTTCAGAGTAAGATAGTAAGTATGCTCAACACTATTTTAATCAAACAGAAACAGTTTTTTTATTCCTTTCAGTAATTAATCATATTCTAGCTGAAGAGAAATCAGCCCCAAAAAGGCAGTGTAAAAAACTCCCCACCATGCTGAAGCAGTCACGCCTAAGGAAGCAAACCCAGGTTTCAGGATCATAAGCTTCTTTGTTTAGGTTTGTTTTGCCTGAAAAACAAAATGAAATCTGGAGAAACATATTTTTTTCCTCTAAATAAAAAATAATTCCTTTACATGTCCTGATTTCATTGTAGTGCGGTCCTTATCACCATCTGAGCAAAACAGAAAGATAAAAAAATAACAAAGCCCACTTCTTTGGAAAAAAATCTTCAGACAATAAAGATGGGCATAAGCTCTGTAAGCAATTCTAAAATCCTCTGCTATCTGAAGTAGCAGATCAAGACTTTTCTGCTGGTGAAACTTTTTCATACTGAAAATGAAATATTACCTTTCCAGTCCATTCAGATCCCAGCTGTAGCCTTCAGGAAAATTCAGTATTCAATTATACAATCTCTTAATATTTTATTTTCTCCTTATCTTTGTTAAGACCTCTGTCAAGAGTTTTGAAAAGTCACAATTTTAACCATAATTTTCTCTTGTCGAAATGTTTTCATGTCCACCTGCAAAAATCAGGGTTCCTCTGTACTTCTCAATGAGAAACCTGCTGGGTATGCTTATCCTAATGCATGGCTCCAGCATTGGGTTGGTTTGTTTGTTTGTTTGAATCACAGTAACATGGAAGTCAGAACAGGCACTCTGGGCTTTAAAGGAGGTGGTCTGTTATCAAGAACTGAGGTGGGAAATCCAACCTGATGAAAACCCCTCTGCTGCAGCAGTGCTGAGTTTTATTCACCAGGACAGAATAAAAAGACTTTCTACTTTTTAAAAGTCCGAGCTGAGAGGTTACCCAAGAGTTAAGACTAACAAAAATTGTATGCAAAGCAAAATTGTGCATAGAAGATTAAGTTCACTGCTTATTTTTGTTCCTGGGGTAAAATAAACTGTGCTTAGTATGAGATGTGATTTATATACCAGTCTGTTAATACACTGGACATTAAAGAGTAAAGGAGTGGAATTCACACTGCTTGAGGCATTCATGGGTTACCCAAGGCAAGATATTTAGTGCACGACAGACATGATTTATCACTCAACTACTTTTACATTTCTGTCCATGTATTATAGGAAAGTTGCACACAGTAGAAAACAAGTGAAATGGCCATGAGTTAGAACTTAAGGAAATTATACTGTGAGACAGAACAGAAAAACTTTAAACAGCATCATTGTGAGAGATGAATAGTTAAGAGAAATGCTCTGGTTAAAATGTATAATGAAGTGAGGCAGTGGAGATAAGATTATGTGTCTGGGCACACCTACTTAATACATCCTGTAGAACATTCACTCCCGTTTGAATAATTTAGCTACGGTGGAGAGACAGCTTTGAACTAGAATAAAGACTAGGGGGTATGAAATTCATTTGAGAACAGCCTTAAAGCTCTACCCATCTATACTCTGAAGAGGAAGACTGTGGCTCTGCACTCCTGTGCCAGCATGTTGTTGGCATAACTGCACCGAGGGGAAGAGCCAGTGCTGCAACGCTGGTGTAGTGCAGAGCTGTACCAACCCAGTGAACCACAGCCATAAATGTGCTAAATGCTTTTTAATTGCTCCTAATGAATGCTAAAATGGTTTTGCATTTAATTTCCATTTATGAAAATCTTTAACAGGATGATTCATACCAGATTCAGGTCATGGGGAAAGAATAAAATGTCATTTTTTAATGCCAAATCTATTTAAGAGTTTTTGCCTAAAGACAAAGCTCATGATATTCACATCTAAAAAAGCTTCAACCACCACACAAAACACGCACTTCTGCTTTGGTAAATGTTTAGGATGGCCTCTGAAAACAAGATTTCATGTCCATATATACCACTGACCAAGCATTATAAAAAAGTTTGATTTTGTAAAGACTTTTTTTTTTTAATAAAGTCATAATTTATATGCTTATAACAAGGCACAAACACTTTCATTCCTTCTCACTTCCCCGTATAAAACCCATGTGGTGTCCCACACTCAAGGGGTAGGGAGTCCCATAGTTTTCAAATTGCAGTTTTTCTGCTGCTTTTATATTCAGAAGTACTCTTTGTTTGGTTGGAAATGGCCAAAAGATAATAAGTTGTCTCATTATGGATGCAATACATTTACAAGTTCCCTTCCTCTTTTCAATGCCTCATACATCTTCCATAAAGCACTCATTAAACACTCCCAGACCAAAGGTAATTTATTTATTGATATTAGACAGTCCAAAAGTTGCCAAATTGGAGGAGGCTAAGTTATTAAAGGTCAAATGTTACAGAAGTATCTGAATAGAAATCTAAGTATATAGCTTTAGAGTTGAGGGCTGGGTTTTTTGGGGTTTTGTTTTTTTGGGTTTTTCCAATTTTTATGAAAAAATTTGTGCACAGAAGCTCTTTCTTGGAAATAAATACAAATGTCACTTCATTACATGAAGAAAAAATGCCTGCCACATGCTTAAAAGGCATCCACTTGGAGACTGATCTTGACTCTCTTTATATTAAAAAATCCACATTTTCTCTTTTTCTGGTTAATAGCCCTCCTTTTGGAGGAGGGCAGCAAGTTGATGGCATTATTCTCAGAATGCTGTTTAAGAGTAAGTATGATGCTTATATTTCTTACAGATAAATTCTCTTCTTCTGACAATTTACCTGATTTCCAGATCTTCCCTGGTATCATGGCATGCTGTAGCTAATGTCACATCTAGCCGTATCTAATCTGTAATCTTATAAAATAAGATAAAACCCTTTTGTTTTCCACACTAAAAATATTCAACTTCCAGGAACAAACTACTGACTTAGGCATTCCTCTGCTCTGCCCCAAACACTGGCATTTCTTCCAGTACTAGGGAAGTCTGTGAGGAACATTAAGGGTTTAGTCTGGTCTGATCTAGTGGAAGGCATCCCTGACCATGGCAGGTGGGTTGGAACTAGATGATCTTTAAGTTCCTTTCCAACCAAAACCATTATACATTCCATAATTTAGGTTCATCCTTTCTATTACCCCCACTCCTACAGATAATACTTGAATAATTCAGTAACCATAGGGAGTTGTTAAGCCCTTTTGGTAAACGAGTTTATCTTTTATCAGCAAAATATTTGTGCTATATTTGAAACACCAGGGTGGATATGCACACTCTGTTCCTGTCTTTCCTGGAATTTTCTCTTCATGTATACCCTCTGCTTTTTCTCTAAATAGTGGTAACAACACAATGATTTGTGGGGGCTGCTTGCCCTTCTACACTGTCTGCCAGCAGCTGACCTCGGGCAGGGGCAAGTGGGCTTTCACAGAAGTCTTAGAACCACAAAAACTCGTGAACAATCACATCCGTGGTGGAAAGGGGAACCAGCTATAACCATGTGCCTCTTTGTAAACAATAGATTTGGTACTCAGCAGTAAACTTCTGTATTTTGAAAACAATGAGTGGTATGAACAGATTATGCAACAAAATTGCTGAAAAGGGTGCAGAAATAATTGAATTCTGCTTAGGGTAATCTTAATTCATAAAATCACACGTAATTTAAATAGTATTAAAGTGAAGGGTGGGAAGAGGATCTCCTGGTTCAGCCTCTTAAGAGCTGTACAATTCTCCTTGCCCAGGAGGACAGCCATGGATGGCTACACAGGATGGTGAGCCCAAAAGCCTTTGGTAAATTACAATTAACAAAAACAAAGCATGGGTTTGAGTCAACAGTTTCTGAGAGAAACTCATTTTTATCCTGGAACTTATAACCTACACTAGTCTTTAGTTTTGGGGTTTTTTTGTATTTCCTCTTTCAACACACTTCATGGAGTCTAAATATCCTTGTTTTTTTCTTTTGTGGATCTACGTCTTTTAAACCAAAGCAATTACATGATCCTTTGAACAGATTTTCTTTGCTGTCACCTTGTAAAATGTAAATCCCCTGCAAGAGATAATGTAGTAATGTCTTCCTCATCACAACAGACTACAGGCAAAATACAGGCAAGCAGTTCTCCTGCTGTCTCAGATATACCAGGCTTACCAGAATCACGAAGTCAACTAAATCATAAGTCAAAAATATGCTGTAACAGTCTGTATCTGTGCACGTGTATATAATAAAATCAATAGTGCCTGGAAGAAAAGTCTTTTTTGTTGGAAAAACAGTGACTGCTTATCTACAAAGCACAGAAGAAGATGACTTCCAGTTAAGATAATCATATTGAGACATATTATGTCTAATTTGCTTAGTCTAAAATTAAGAGGAAAAGAAAGAAGAGAGTGAGTTCTTTTTCCCATTTAATTGCGTAATGAAGCCCCTGAAAGTATATAAGTAATAGAGATTGGATTATCTAATTGATTTAAAATGAAGGCTCTGTTTTATTAAGAGATTATTTGCTGTTTGCTTCTTGTGCCTCCTTCAGGACAATCACTGTGATGAAAAGATTTTGTCTGTACTGAGGTATGTCTTTTTTGAGTCTGTTTGTATCCCTCAGTTCCAATGAGTTGCCAGGCTGTTGGTCAGACATTTTCAATTCAGAATGAGAAATTTCAGATGAAATGCACAAGCGAAATTGAAGCATGTATGTCATAAAGGAACAAAAAGCTAAAAAAAAAAAGGAAACAGAGGAAAAAGAAAAAGAAAAAGAAAAAGAAAAAGAAAAAGAAAAAGAAAAAGAAAAAGAAAAAGAAAAAGAAAAAGAAAAAGAAAAAGAAAAAGAAAAAGAAAAAGAAAAAGAAAAATTTTCTATGTTAAAGTCCACCGTGGTTTCTATATATACTTAAATATGCTATATTTTTTAAAAAAATCTAAAATAAATTAATAAATACTTAATAGATTAATGCCATCCTAAAATAGATCATAGGATTTTGTGTTATTACGACAAGAATTCTGATGACTTTAGTCACACAACCTGTGAAAGTCATAATCTTCAGGTTTAGAAATTCGTTTGTAACACAAATTGTTAGAAATTTTTTTTTGTCTCAGTTTTTCCCACAGATTGTTGGGAAGTATCAGGATGTATCTGATAAGTGGCTCAGACACATGAAATCAGAAATGCAATCTGGAAAGAACAGCTCTGGCAAAGTACTCACCCACAGCAGAGGGAGGGAAGGAGGTAGTACAGAAGGTAACTTCATTCATGAGAAGAAGGGATTAGAATGTTTTTCTTTCAAGGGAGAGTTTGAAAAAGATTGAAATTAACTGCAGAAGATATAGAGAACTGATTTGACCAAATTGAAAGACATTATGAGCTGACTACTGAAATGTAGAAATCCACTGAAAGGAAAGAAAAAGCATTTGAGCTAAGGTATCACCATCTCAAAACTGTGTGAGAAAAATTAAATCCCAAAGTGTTAAATTAAATCCCATGGCTAAGAAAGAGCGACGGAAAATATAGGAAACTCTTCAAGCAGTATTTCAGAGAGATTTATTTGAGAGCATGCCTTAGTTTAGTTGTGTCTCCCCAGGTGTACAGCACAGGAGCCAGCAGAGAGGTTACTCTGTTCATTCCCTCTTGCCTCAGTCCAACGAGATGCTGCTGAAGGACATATGACTTTGAGAAGTGAAAACAGCTTTATCAAACATCTTCTGATGATTAACTTTCAGCTTTCTGCATTTGAGCAGTTGCTTCCTAAAGGAGCCTGAGCAGGACAGCAGAGAGTGGGGCAGGGTCTTGGGAAACCTGGGAAGTCCAGAGACCGAGCTGTCCCCAGGTCAAGCGTCATGGGCCAAACAACCCCCCTGCTGCTGCGTGGTTTGGGGCACTGAGCGCTCCGCAGTCTCAGGCGTCCTTCAGCAGAGCAGTGCATGCCCACACGTGCACACCAGCCTGCAGCTGGTAAAACCACTCCATTCAGTAGCAGAGAACACAAGAAAAACTCCTTCAAAAAAATCCATCTCTGAGTGAGCTGTACCAGACAGCAGAATATTGCTTCTTGTCAGTGGCTGAAACGCACTGATGAACTCTCCCATCAGCAATGACACTGTGACCTTTTTGAAGATGTCCTGTACCTTTGGAGAAGGAATAATTTATTTTACAGATCCAGTTTTCCAATGAAAAGATGCACTTTATAGACCTGATACAAGACAATTATGTAATCAGCTAGGAATAAGTGACCTCAATTTAATATTTATTTGCATATTAAAAAAAAAGAGTATATAAAATTTTTTCAGATGTATCGAGCAGAGAAACTATTAATGAGGCATTCCCAAGAGGGACACCCACCACGAACTGTCTCTAGAGACTTTTGCTTTATGTATTCATAGCAGTAGAAATTAAAGCAAGAATCCATAGCAGTATACCAAATCCAAACTGCTATCCATTATTTACGTTTGCATGTAGAGTGCATGAGTCACTATACAAGGTATTACATATCTGCATTTCCAATATGTCAGCTATGTGTTTGCATGGAACTGTTTAATCCAGGTTAGTAATCTGAATTGTTTAATCTGTGAGCAGACAATTCATTACATTTCTATTCAGTATTGTCTCTTTTTCTGCAATTACAGAAGAAGCCCAGAAGGCACAGAAGTTAATTTCAGACTCATTTACTCATTGAAATTCAGTTTTCATGTGTTTCCCACCTACCTGTGCACCCACCTTCCCCAGCACAGAATGTCATTAAGGGCCACCCTTGAGATCTCATTTTTCACGTCTATTTTTCCCTGTCTGGGTGAGTGAACATCATTCCTTCCACTCACAGAGCTTTGTATGGGACAAGTCACTTCAGGCTTTTTGTCACTTAACTTCATCCACTGCCTGAGCTTTGAAATTTCTCACACAGCCTAATTGGGCTGACAGTGTGCTCTTAGGGACTTTTCCAACCAGAGCACACTTTCAGTCTCATCTGTCTTGCAGGACTCCTTGAAGACCTGAAAAACAGCTATCGTAATAAAAATCCTGAAGTCTAATGAAATTTCTTTTTTTTTTTTTTTTTCAGGGAAGACATTTCTTGAGAGTAAGATTTGTTGAAAACATGACAGGTTTTTAACTTAAATCTGCTGGGGTTTGCCTCATGCTAGTTTTCTCCGGCAAGTCGTTGTGACACTGATAAAAAACACTGTGTCTGCACCTGTACTATGTTGTTGATAGGTGTATCTGATCAACAAAAGCCAGAGTCCCTGCTTTTCTTCAGCACAACAGCAATCCTACAGAGCTGAATAACCAACACAGGGATGACATTGCTTGATATTGCTTGCCTTTTTCAAAGTAATATATGAATGCATATGTCTGAAACATTTTCTAGCTTTCTAACCCTTCTGGGAGTTGGGGGAGCCTCAGCCTGCTTCATGGGGCTTGAAGTGCTCTACAAAGCAGTTGCTTGTGTTTTTATCACAGTTTCTTTTCACTTGTGTAGACACTTGGAGCATCAGTCCTTTGTAGTGTTTGGATGTCACCACTCTTTTCTTCTTGAAACATTTGTCTCGTATCTCAAAAGCTGCAGGTTTTCCTTGCTTTGCACAGCCTCTGGCTGCTGGACAGGAGGATGAAGGGGTCTTCTGACCCCAGCACAAAATTTTTTTTTAAAGGACCTGGACACAGATTCTGTACAGCAGGGCAGACAGCCATCCTGGCAACCATGAGACGTCAAAGCAGAGAGACACATGTTCTGTTGCCACTTATCAAAGATTATTGCTGACCCAGTTTCAGGATACATCAAATTAACTGTGCATTAGCTGTAAATGAGCAGTGATGGCTTGGTGAAGCGAGGTTTGGTGACGCCTTACCTGTCATTGTAGGGGAATCTGGGTGCTCGTAGGGCTGGCACTGTTCCTTGGTGGAACTGTCTCTGCTCCCTTCTCTCCACTGCTCTGTCCCCGACTCCCCTCTACAGGCTCTGTTGGACTTTGCAGACCTTTACTCTGCTCAGCCAGGGGCTTCAGACTTCCCTCGCATCCCACATCCTCCTGCTTGCTGCAGGACAAGAATCGCTTCAGTCTAGTTTATGCTACCACTCACTTCAATGCATATCACACATCTTTCATTAGAATCAGTGTCTTCACATTTCTTTGGTTACCATCTTATCAGTCTTTGTTTTGTAAGTCTAGGATGAAAATGGAGGTAGTTCATATTTTCAATTTTATTCTATTTTTTTCACAAAAACATTGAGATTCTCAATATATGTTAATGAAGATTTTAAATTACTTTCACTACAGCAATATAGTTTTGTTCTATAACAGTATTCATCTTTTCAGTTATTATATTCTTTCAGTAAAATTGTCACAGCTGTGTTTGAGGTGAAAATATTAATTAAAGAGATTATCTACTGAAAAGATCCAAAGTTTTCGTCTATGAACTTCTGCTTGAAGAAAACTAACTTTTAGCTCATATTTATTTAGTTACAAGATAGCTGTTGCAATTAACAATTTGTCTTTCTTACATTATTCTATCTTATGTCACCATTTTCCCCAAGTTCAGATGTTTTAACGTTGGCAATAAGCACAGCACATGCAAGGGATAATATGTATGTACCTTGTACAGTCATCAAGGATTTAAAGCACTGCAGGGAAAGCAGAGTTCATTGCTTTCCAGGGAGTTCTTTATCTGCAATGAATAAACAAATGTTTCATCAACAAGATCTTCCTCAGTATTTTCTGTTTCTGTCACAGAAAGATGTGACTTGCCATACAGACATCCAGCTGAAAGGTTTAATAAGAGTGTTTCCAGTTTTAGCATTAGGATTTGAAGCTGTAAGTTTCATCCTCTATCTGATTTAAGTGAAAATAAAAAGTTCAGCCTCTTTCCCCATATAACAGCACTAATTAGAGCCAGATGTATTCTTTTAGCTAAACAAACTTTTGAAATGCATTTAATGTGCACTTAGTGCTGATTGATTTTTTTTCTTTGTGAAACAGTGAGAGTTTAAATTGTTTCAAAACTCTTTACCCCCATGAATATCTTTCTAGATAGCTGTTCATGGAATAGTCCTCAATCTTTTAAAGTGTCTGGCTATGCCTTTCTCTTTTGCAAAATTCATAAGTGCGGGGGATAGATAAATTTAGCTCCAAATACCTCTATTTCTCCCACTGGCTATTTTTTCTTTTTAAGGAAAAAGTCAACGAAAATTTTGTGTTCAGAATCACGAAGTACATTGTAAATTAAATTTTAATTTTTAACTGAATGGAATTTTAATGTCACCAATAATAGTGTAATTATTTGCTCTTAATTTTAAATAATATATTTACATATATATATTCATAAAATGTTTCCTGGCCACAGATCAAAATGAATGAAAAATAGGGAGGTTTCTGCTGTTACTGGAAAATAAACATAGACTCAATATTGCAGCAAAACCAAATGTTCCCTAGAATTTTACTCTGGTATGATTCTGTGTAAAGCTTTCAGATGCATCATCTTGCGTTACTTTGTAGCCTGCATTTGTTATGGGTAGAAACTTCCTCTCATGAATATATTTACAGGAAGGTGGGAGCCCAATGAGAAGCATTATGTGAGCAACCTTGACAAAATATGTCATCCTGTCTTTGAAAGACCATGGGATGTGAGAAGGGTAACAGCAGGTATTTCAAATCTAGCCATGATGCCCCAGCCCACATCCTTCTGCCACCCTAGTGCTCTGACTCAGCCTAGTCTCACTGTGTGGCCTCTGCCCCTTCTGCCTTTGCTCCCTGGGCACTGTGTCCCAACAGACTGGAAATCACGTGTTTTGGTCCAGGGAGAGAGTGAAGAATTCACATACAAAAGGAGCAGTCAAGGAGGGAAACTCTCAAAATGCCTTTTTGTTCACTTAAAAAAAAAAAAAAAAAAAAGTCTAGTTGAATAGGCCTCAATCTCTTTCTTTGTTATTGGAAGCAGTAATCTCAAATTTAGACAGAAGATGAGTTCCCAAGAGAGAACGATACAAGCTTTCTGGCTGTCATTTCCAAGCTCTAGGAGACGTGGAGCTGACTTGACTGACTGGATCTGGATAATTCAATCCAGCTTTGTCAAAGCTGACTTAATATCTCACTGGAGGCAGCCTCTGTTGCAGTGCTGTGATTCCCTCATGAGATGGATGAAGTGCCCAGAGTTTTCGGCTCACACCTCTACGGGAAAAGACCTGAAAATTCACAATCCCCCTTTCCCTCTTCATCCCTTCTTCCTCTGCTGCCCTGGCTCCCAGCATCTTGTTCCCACAGGATGGCCCTGGCAGCCTGGTGCACCTCAAACCCAAGAAGGCAGCAGAACAGGCTGTCTTACACCTCCATGGCCATTGAGGTCCCATACCTGTGGGCAATGACTGACTGTCTAAGAGGGAAGGGAAGAGGCTCAATGGAAAAAGGGACAAGACCTAAAACCTTGTTTGATCAAAAGATTCATCAAAACTGATACAGTTTAGGATGGTTTTTACAAGTTGGCCCTTCAAAATTAAATTTTCCTAGGTGGTATTTTTTTCCTCAGTTTGTTCTACTTTGTGGCATTGTGTTTTTGAAGGATAAGTCAGCTGGAAAACCTCGAAAAAACAGCTTCCCAAAAAGGGTCTGGGTGACCTAACTCCTTGCAACTTAGATAGAACTGAGTGGACTCAGTCAGAAAGGTGTTCTCTAAGTATCACAGTACTATACAAACACAGGCAAGTGGAAAACTGTCATCACTGTGGATATGCTTGATGGATATTCTGGAGGGAAAAAAAAGGGTACTTTTTGAAGGTTTTCTGTATATTCAGCATTGTACTTACTTGATCATTTGTGAAAAGAGCAAACCACTGTTGACACCCAACCACAGAGAAAAGTAAAAATTTTATACACTACTGCACCCATTATAGCTCAAGCAAAGTTCATGCTCTCAAGGTCACCCTTCTTTGTAATTCAGTCAACAAGATTTACTCCTTGTCTTGCTCTTCTGTCTTTGGGGATTTTTTTGAACAGAGCTCAAAATTAGTGTAGTGAATGTGGCTACAGGAATGAATTAAGATAGAAATTTGCTCTTTCTTTTGCTCAAGAAAATAAGATGCAGAGATAGGAAAGATTAAATGAAAGAGCTAAAGTGGATGAATCTGACAAAATAATAATAAAAAATTGATATTTGCAATACTAGCTCTTTTCTCTTACCATGAGCCCCAACCTAAAACTCTTAACACCTTTAGCAACAGCAACACTGCTGTATCATTTAGAGATCTACTGATTAAAATAGTAGATACATTTTTTAAAGCAACCAGTAATTGTTATCTTGTCTTTTAAATGAGAACCCTGATTTTCAAAAAGCAACACACAGATGCTACAAAAATTTTGTCACTTTAGAAGGCGTTTTCTACTGTAGGATTTTTTTCTCTGTGGTATTTTTTTCTCAGTTGTATTCTTCTTATTTTTACTAGTGCTTAAGTTATTTTATGTCTACCAGAAAAATTATAATATGAAGGCTCACCCTCCCACAAATAAAGGTGATTTATGAGGGAAAATTAAGGCATGAGATAGGCAGACTTGCTTAAAGAAATTTGTAGTAGCTGACAAATGCAAAACTAGTGTAAAAGCAAAGATAAAAGTTGCTCAAGATATTACAGCAAGCTGCAAAATGAAATCCAGTAAACTATCGTTTAAAACTAGATTTTTTGAAAATTAGATTACTAAAGCATATTGATTAGACTGAGAAATAATGTCTTAGCTAAAAAAAAGCACAATCATGATAAAGCATTGGAGAACTTATTGTAGAGAAAAGTCCTGCTTTGTCAATATGATATTCAAAATTCACCAGTAGCTTTTTTCATCTCCACAGCTTTTGTGATACTGCTTCCTGTGAGCTTTCGATGTGTTAATTGGTGTTTTGTACCAAATGAGGATTAAAAAGATTCTAAAGTTTCATCACCTTGCACTTAACATCTGCACAGAGGTTGTCCATCATTTAACATCTGCACAGATGTTGTCCACCAGTTACATCTCAAGCAGGCTTTCTAATCCAAAGGCATTGAGCTGGAATTTGCTTTCTCAATCAGCAGACACACTTGTACCTGGGGAAAGACTCTCTCAGGAGCATCCCTGAGACCTTAACTCTTGATCCAGAATACAGAGAGTAGTAGTCCTAGGGGCAGGAACAGGCAGTGCAATAGATCAGCACATCTTCCAGTTACATAATTTCATTTTATGGGGTTTCAGGAGGTTGAATAGGAGAAATAGAGAGTCAATTAGTTTGCCATACTGAATGTTTCAATTTTTCCCTAGAAAAGTCAAAGAGGAATTCAAGGCAGAAGACTTTCTGGGAAGTGCTTTTTGACACGGCCTGACAGGGCCCTTCAGTACTTACTATGATTGTCCAAGGTGAACACAAAAACCCACCGTGAAATTCAAGTCTTCTTAGTAAAGAGAGATTTCAAGCTAGTTAAAGAAACTCCCTGGAAATGACAGCTATAGAACTTAAGTGAAAAGTATAAACAAATGAAGTCATGGTTGCTCACATGAAAATAATTAATTTCTACTTTGCATTAGATCAGCACTGACTGCAGAGAGCAAAAGAATAGGGTAGAAAATATGTTCCTAGAAGGAAAGGAAAAGGGGAAATACACATATTTAATAATATAAGATTAAATCAAGCACAATATAAAAAGAGAAAGATTCAATAGAATTAATAAAATAGGTTTAACCACATCTTTCCCTCACAGAAATCAAAAATCAAAGGCATTAATAAAATTATAATATGACCAAAATATTTTCATTTATTTGAACAAATATTATACAAGTCTTTTATAGAATCAATTAAAACCAGAGATATTGTGGTCATATAACTTTGTCTCCTTAGTTAAGCTTTCCACCAACTTCTTTATTTCAGATACCCTCCAATACCCGAATATACACAGAATTCTTTTTAAAGCAAAACATCTCTAAAAATTTCTTCTCAAAAACAGTTATTTTGTGATTACCAATTGTTAAAGAGTTATGCTGATTCTGACACTTTCATAGTCTTACTGTAAAAATGTCTACAACTAGACTTTCACTGAGGGCTTCATTTTAGAATACTCCAATATTATACCTGGGGATAAAAAAACCCCAACTTTGATTAGAGATTTCTAACTTCACTAAAATTATCCTGTAATGTTTTCAGAACTCAAAAATACACAAAAATATAGTTTTCCACTCTTTAATTGAATTCTTAATTTTGATGGTTTGAAAACAGTAACTGAATGGAATTTCTTTTGTATCACATATTTATGAGATTTCTTGTTACTAATTTTTTTTTTTTTTTTAGTTTAAGAATAGAATTACTGTAGCCTTTTAAAGTTACTTCACCTAAGGTGAAAATGGAAAAAAATAGAAAAGGCTCAATCTCTTCTCCTCTAAGAAAAGGGAGACCAAAATTTCATTCCATGATGTTAATTTGTTAAGAGAAGGGTAATGTAAAAGAGAACATAAATGGTCTATGAAAAATAACAAACTTTTTCTCAATGATATCTACTTTCAAAATTCTTCAAAACATCAGACCAAAACATCAGTCCTTATAGATAGACATTTTTTTAATAGTAAAAATAAAAGAAAAAGTGAGCTTCAATCCCATTCAGTAATTTGACAAGCTAAAATACTGATGCTTAAAAAGATTTCTCACTCAACACATAAAGCTTATTTTGAAAGGGATAAGATTCAAAGCTGATTTTGAGAACGAAAACTCTAAATATTTTCAATCTCTGCTAATACTTTGTGCCTAAGACAACATTCACAGCTGCAGAAACAGCTCCCAGAGCCCCAGGGAACTGTCAGCCCTGGGAATCCCAGCAGGAATGGGAAGCACAGGGCGAAGTCTCCCTTTCAGCCATCTCATGATGCTGGTCTCACCCTCACTACTTTGTACCCTGAACTGTCTATAGAATTTGGTTTGGGCTCTTTGTCCTGGGGTTACCCAGGAGCAGAGGGAAGCAGGGCATTCCTGCTTGTTTGTTTGCACAGATAAGAAATAAAAATTGAATCTCAGTGGTCTTTGACTTGCAAGAACTCAGATCAGAGCAAGGCTACTCCAGCACTGACCCCAACTACACCATCAACCTCCTTGTTTTGCTCCAGCTTCCAAATCCCATTCAGTGTCTGATTACTGGGGAGAAAAATACAAACTGATTCAACTGAGTCATCTAGTTGCAAGTAAGAACAGAGACTTTTTGACATTTGCTTGATGTTTCTTTTTTGAGACCTCTGTATCATCTTTGAAGTGCACTTTGGGTCTCTGCCTTCAATCCTGCATGCCCTGATTTAAACATTGAATACACAAGCACTGGCATCTATTACAGGAGCTGCTTGACACTTTCCACTTCCTATGATACTGTTTCTGCTGCTCAGATCTTCATAAATATTATGATTTTATGCTGAACTTTCCATTTTTGGTATGTGTCTTAGGCTGCATTTTTGTTTTGTTTTCTTTTTAAAATATTTTAGCCAAAATTAAGTTTTTATTTCCAAGAGTCTGTTTAAGGAAAAAATACACATTATTCTGTCCATACGGAATGAAAAAGAAAAACCCAGACCAACGACCAAATACTAAGCAAAACGTTCAAAACATCAATATACCAAAACCAAAACAAAACAAGCAAGTGGCTGATACACCTGAGGGCTGTGCTGACATTCAGCAGGTCCTGGATAGACAGGAGAGGAGGCTGCAAAGAAATGTGATGAGGTCCAACAAGGGCAAGTGCAGGATCCTGCACCTGGGGAGGAAAAACCCCAAGTGCCAGCACAGGCTGAGGACTGACCTGCTGGAGAGCAGCTCTGTGGAGAAGGACCTGGGAGTCCTGGTGGATGACAAGTTGTCCATGAGCCAGCAGTGCCCTTATGGCCAGGAGGGTCAGTGGTGTCCTGGGGAGCATTGGGAAGAGTGTGGCCAGCAGATCAAGGGAGATTATCCTGCCCCTCAGCCCTGGTGAGGCCACCTCTGGAATGCTGTGTCCAGTTCTGGGCTCCTCAGCACATGAAATACACAGAGCTACTGGAGAGGGTCCAATGGATGCCACAAAGACAATGTGGGGTCTGGAGCATCTCCTGAGAGGGTCTGTTCAGTCTGGAGAAGAGAAGACTCAGAGAGCATCTCATTAAAGCATATAAATATCTCAAAGGAGGGTTCCAAGATGATGGTGCCAGACTCCCACACACATTTGGACAGGACCTGAGTTTGCCTGCCTTGGAATGTGGCACAGACAAGCCTTTCAACAGGCAAGAGTGCAGAGCACCACTTCCCTGAGGAAGCTTTACTCAGGGGAGCGCGCTCCTCCTAAAAGTAGAGGTATGGTTTTATTGGAATTTATGGGAATTTTTAAAGGAATGCAACACTGAAATAATAGATAGTTGGTCTGATGGGGGCCCATCATGCATAAAGAAAAACTAGGAGGACAAAAATTTGGGGTTGCAAAGGCAAATTCTGAAAATTTAGAAGCAGTTCTGGCGAAGGCAGCCTGTACATTCTTAATGCAGCTGCTTTAAGTGTACCAGTTCTTTGATCTAAGCAGCATCACATCCAGTCACAGCAATGTGACAAAGTCTATTCAGCTCTCCCAGGGCAAGATTACCAACCCCAGGATCTCTAAGGAAAGGATAATGCTGAAGTACAGTGAATTCTCCACTTGAACACAGAGAACACAATGTATCATTTTGCAGTGGATTCAACTGGCAGGATGAAAAATTCTACTGTGCCTGCCTTAAAGCAGCAGGTACTGACAGAGGGAGAAGATGCCTCTGCTTCCCCAGAAAGCAAGAAAAAGATGTAGTCTCTGTTCCCTTCTCCCAGCCAGGAACAGTAGGGCACTCTGACTCCATGGAGCTAATTAAAGATCAGATGTGTCTTCAGACTCTGGGAATTCCTTCAGTACATGGATCAGTCATTCACTGTGCTCTTTGTCTGAATTTCTTTTTTTTTGGCTCTTTGATCCAAATATTTGACTGGTGTAAATTGGTACTGCTTCCTAGGGACTTAGTTTTTAAAGATAAAAGAAAAAATCTTTTTCAAAGTACCGCTTTGTCAGCCTGATGGAGAAAAGATGATTAAGAATGTCTGCTGCTTGCAGTACACAACTGGTTGCCTTCGTAATACAGTCAAAACTGGGTTGAAGAGACCCTGTATAGGACAAGCATTATCACTAGAGAAGTGGAAAGATAACCCTGGCAGAAAGGTTTATGGCAACAGGATGAACATGGACATCAAAAAAACAATTAATGTACTCTTTTGCTGCTCTTCAATTATGATTGAACAAACACAACTCTGGCATTTTATAGGGGCCTTGCTGAGCAAACTTACTTTACTCATAGCAAGAGTTACACGATCAGATAAAGCTGCTGTCACTGAGGGTGGAAGGGAATGCAGCATGGGTGGGTTAGCTGTCAAGGAGTGGAGTGCTCCAGACTAACAGCTTACTCAGCACTTCCATGAAATGCATTTTTTCTTACCTTAGGTCAAAGAAAGTCCCCTTCTCAAGCTGGTGCCTGATGCACCTTGTACTAGAGCAAACTAACGGGTATTGTGTAACCTATTTCAAAAATAAAACCAAATTTTGGTTTGTTTTCCTTTTCCTGTAGTGTCTCAAGGGAATTGAAGCTAGTCAAAAAGAACAATTACATACAAATAGTGCTGACAGAGCTGGAAACACACAGTGCATTTATATTCCACTGACACCAGTGGAGAGTTTTTCCTGGTTTAGAGATGCTCTGGAAAGGGATTAAACCAAAGCAGTACTGAGGTCCTTTCTATAATCACAGTTATATGTTGTATCAATTGTTCTGTTGAAATCAATGCTTTAATACGTAATATTTATGCATTTATGCATTTATGCATTTATCTGACAATGATGTCTTAATTTTCCTAGTCACAGGTGGTAGAGGCCTAGAGTTACAACTGCTGCTTCTGTGTGTCTTCTACAGTTGCCCTTCATCTTCCTTGCTCTCCCTTTAGTTTTGTGATGTTTATCTTTCTTGACCCCGACACAACGTGGAAGGAGAGTGTTGCCCTTTTTGGCAGTGTCGTAGCTGGGGGAGCACAGAAGACCTGGAGAAGGAGGTTTGAGCCATACAAGTGTCTTCATATCATAAGCACGTGTGCTCACAATTTTATTAAAATAAATTTGTGACCTTATTTTTCTTTTGAAAAAGACCGAAAATCAAACTTTGTGCTGAAGAGCACAAATTGTAGATTTTGGGCTGTCTTGTGCCTTGGGTCACAGCGTACTCTTACTATGTCACACATTTCCAGTTAGAACCCCTGACTAGAAGCAGTGGTTTCTTCACCATAGGCAGATCCAAACGGAAGTAAATGTTCACTTAATTCATAAATTCCCTTCTGTCCTGTGCAGAATGAATCAACACATTCCCATATGTCTTCCTAATAGAGAACCTCACATTAGGAACCAATAATAAAGTACATCTGGGAAGATCAGCATCACATGCCTTGGAATAATTTGAATAAATATCAATGAACTGTGTGCATGCTGGAATTAATGGAAACTGTGTTTTCATTAAATAAAATCACTATTTCCCAGTTATCCTATTTTAATAATAAAGTCCTGTCTAGGCATAAGTTTTATTTCATAAAAGATCTATTTAAGTAAGTAAAATTGTTTGCCTATATTTTTAGTTAACAAATTTCTACATATAAAATGAAGGATGTAATTCACATGCAGTGCCTGAAATACATTATTACAGATGTATTCAGAAAATAAAAATTCACATTGTCAATAGAAATGTTTCCAAAAACAAATTCAAGTAAAAATTGCCAAAGAAAACCTTTAACATACTTTTACCTCTGCTTTATTTGGAAAGATTAACTCCTACACATTCCATTTTATTGCACTATAGTTACACATAGGAAAATGTATCACCTATTTTAACTTTAGCTATCATGAAATTTTTGCTCTAAGGAGCAGGTAACAGCCTTAAAATGTCCTGTTTCAAAATTATGTTCACTTTCTGCTGTTATCCCAGAAATAATATCATATTAAACCTCTTTTTCAAGTATCCACTAGAGTAAGAATGTCAAGTGGGTCCTTCTTTCAACATAATGGCAAGATATGGTTATTTATATTTGTTGAAATTGTAATCATTTGCATATACAACCCTATCACCACTAGTTCAAGAAAAATTGCTTAAGATGTGATGATGATATTAGACAGACTGCTTAAGTGCAGTGATATTTTAGAACCATAGATTCAATCATAGAATCAATTTTGTTTGGAAGGAACCTTAAAGATCCTCTAGTTCCAATACTCCTGCTGTGGACAGAGATACCTTCCACCAGACCACCAAAGTCTCATCCAACTTGGTGTTGGACACTTCCAGGAAGGAGGCATCAAGAGTTTCTCTGGGCAAGCAATTCCAGTATCTCACCATCCCCATAGTAAAGAATTTATTCCTAACATCTAATATAAGCGTACTCTCTTCTGGTTTAAAGACATCTCCCCTTGTCCTATTACTATCTGTTCTTGTAAGAAGTCCCTCTGCAGCTCTCTTGCAGGCTCCGTTTAGGTGCTGGAACGCTGCCATGGGGTCTCCCCAAAGCCTTCTCTTCTCCAGGCTGAACAACCCCAACTCTCTCAGCCTGTCTTCACACAGAGGTGCTTCAGCCCTCTGATGATTTTCATGGCCCTCCTCTGCACTTGCTCCAGCAGATCCATGTCCTTCCTTCATTGGAAGCCTGAGAACTAAACATGTTTCTGCTGGTGGGGACCAAAAGAGCAGAGAGGCAGAATCTTGTATGACCTGCTGGCCACGCTGCTTCTGATGCAGCCCAGGATATTGGTGGCCTTTTGTGCTGTGAGTGCACACTGAGCAGTGATGTTGAGGTCCTTGCCGCCCAAGACACTCAAGTCCTTCTCAACAAGGCTGCTTGCAGCCCCTTCTCTTCCAAGCCTGTGTTTCTGCTTGGGATTGCCCCAGCCCAAATGCAGGGACCTTATGCTTGGCCTTGTTGAACTTCGTGAGTTTCATATGCGCCCACTTCTCAAGCCTGTCTAGTGCCCTGGAGGTGTTAAAAAAAACTTGTGGATGTGACACTTGAGGACATGCTTTAGTGGTGAACAGGATGGTGGTGCTGGGTTGATGGTTGAACTTGATGATCTTAAAGGTCTTTTGCAACCTTATTAATTCTGTGATTCTGTGTCATAGAACATAGTGGGACAGTGTCAGATGCCTTGCACAAGTCCAAAGAGAGCTATTACAGTAGTCATCCAGTCAGTCAGAACAATGTACTGTAAGTGATGAAAATCTTGTTGTAATTATACAGTATTTGTGACACAAAAAAATAAATGAGATTGATCATGACACTGTACACAGCAATTTTGGTTTACAGGTGGTTCCATTTTATGAGTGAGGTGACGGCTTCTCAAGGGACTCAATGGACACCCTGAGAGGTACTAGTGAAGATCATACCTATTTTTTCTCAGTTCTCCTAAAAATTAGCAATTAATTAATAATTCAGAGGTAAGATTATAGTTATCCCTTAAAGTGATAAAAATACTGTAGCTGCTGGCAGTCAAAGCAGAACAGCAAAACCACTCTCCCAAATCATTAAATTGATATCTTAGCTGAGTGTACTACTGTAAGTGATCTAATAAATAACTGCATGACTCAGACTGGTTTTCCAATGTTTTAATGGAAGGAAAAAATACTAACATAAATTTTAATTACACTAAAAATTCTTAGTGATTTTTTCATGGAGTGATAGAGCATAGTGCATGCAAATACACATCCTCCAGGACCTGTTCTGTCTCCTCCTCTTTAGAAAACTTTTCTTCTTTATAGAAGTAAAAGGCACAAAACTTCCTCAACATGCATTTGTTTGTGAGTTTTAGATACCTGTAGTCTACTAGAAAAAGCAAACTGACAGCAATCATTTTACTACATGTTAGGTAGTATGACAAGCATGGCCCATCAATTCCCCTTCCAGTGTTTCTCATTCTATTTGGGAATTAGTGAAGAGTAGGTACGCGCCACCTAGGAACTGATACATCATTAGATATGTGTGCAAGATAGGCTGCTATTTCTTAGATCAGCAGCTGTAGTCAAGATTTTAGTGAAGAACATCACTGGGATAGTTTATGAAAAGAAGGCAGATATATTAAAAGAACCTCCCTTAGATAAAAAAAAATACTTTGTTTTGTAATATGTAATTTTTGGCAAACTTTATGAAAATGTAGTAAAATGCCCTGTCATTATTTAAAAAATGAAAAAAAAAGAGATTAATTTACTTTTGCAAATGACACTAAAATATCAAAAAGAAAAATTCCCAAATAGGAAGCTTGTCTGTATCATATAGTACTGTGAAAATGTTCTAAAGCTATTTCTTTACTGCTCATGAGACCTAAGCTTTTCCCATGTGCTTTGAGAGAGCAAATCTTCCCTCGCACTGAGGGCCAGGGGCAATGCCCACAGAGGTGCAGCAGGCAGAAAGGGGGAAGCAAGCAGCACCTTTTGCATTTACTCTTTAGATGTAGCTCTCCCTCATCCTGCAGCTTCTGCAGGTGAGCTGGCATGCCTTCATCCCTGCCACATCACAAGGGCAGTTTCAAGGGTTTAACCCTTTGAACATGGTTAGGTCACCCACCTGGACTTTGTCTTGGCCTAAACACACTATGAGATTGAATTCAGGGCTGCAGTTTTGCACGGCAGCTGTGGCGTGACCCTGGGAAGAATTTAGGCTGTGTGTTTGCAGCTGCAACCCTCTAGGGCTGCCCATGAATGTGTACAGGATCCCAAGGGACAAAGTCAGAGCTCTGTGATACTTGTCATGGGGCAAAGGAGCCCCCAATAGCAGAGTGGCTGTCAATCCCCACCTTGCTTCTCCCTTCTTGCCTATTTTTCTTCTGTCCTGAAGAAGTGCTGTGCAAGAGAATTCACTGGTGGCATCATTAGCATGACAGCATCATGCAGCAGCTGCTTTCACCTCCAAAACACTTTGCAAGCATTAGTTTAATTGATCTTTTGCATGAACCGAGATAAAAGAGTATTTTATCAGCATTGTCTGAACAGAACCAAGACTTGCTCTTTTTGATAAGCTATTACTGAATATTTCTGAGACTTTTCTGCTCACAAATCTTTTCCTAGCTTGCATATATAAGGACAGCTTTCTCAGACTTACTCAGAATATTAAAATCTTAACTATTGATTATGGCCTGCATTGATTTTAATGGGTATGTTCCTGGCAGTGTGGTTTTCATAGCTTTGGCATTTGTTCTCTTTATTTATTTATATTCAAGGCTTTATTCTTTGGATAGATGAGGTAGCATTGCAAATTATTTTTGAAGATTTTGCTGTAAGTGGTCGTGTCCTAGTGTCAGTTAAGAGCATACAGTCTAGCCTAAAGTTTCTGGGACTGCTGAGATATCAAATTAATTTTGGTGTGTGTACTGCCCAGGTGAATACACGTGTGAGCTTCAGGGACTCAGTGAGAGCACACTTGCTAATCTTTACAAGCTCCACATGAAACACCATGGCATCTGTTCCCATCTTTATGAACTCCTAGTAAAAATGGTGCCTTACCAACACTCAGAAATACCCATAATTAAACAAAAAACAACAACGAAAAAGCACATAATGAGGATAATGAGGATTAAAATATAATAATACATAATGAGGATTTAAAAAGCAGTTGATATCCATAAAATGTGTTTTGAGATTTCTTTCTTATTTCCTGATCAAGGAGATACATTGTCCTACTTCCTATATCAAGGAGAATCATAGTTCCTATGACATTGCTATTACTGTTTGCATTCCTGTAGAATTTCAGGATTGAGGTTTCAGGCTACAAAGCTTCGTTGTGTAAAACCACAATGAAGTAAAGCTCCCTATCTCAAATAATTCACCATATGGGAAAAACCAGGCAGGTGTACCAAACAGATAGAGGCGTAACAAGACAGCAATTTTTTAGCATACCTGTAAACAATGGTCACACATATGTCATCTTTTCAAAGAGTTATTAGCTCTAGAAATTGATGTGATTAATAGGGTTCAGAGTAATATAATTCTCTCCATTAATTTGCTATTTCATATTCTCAGTAAATTCATATTTATCAATTAACTGAATATTTAGTTCTCCATTCAGTCCTCTGGGGTCTGAGGAAATGAACCGCTGAGGAAATTTTCTGAGAAGTAACCACATGCATTTCCAATACTAATTTAATTTCTGATATTGAACTTCTTACTTCCCTAAATTGCACATACAGATGGGAAATGACTGTGTGGGAGCTACAGGAAAATTCCAGTGTTTTGAATACCAGGAATCCCAAATATGAATATAAAAAAAATATATGGATGAAAAATAAAAATTACTTGTACTACTGCCTAAAATTCATTGTTACTTCTGAATATCAGCAAATTACCTACCTACTTGAATGTTGTTGCCTAGTATGTGGAGACATTAAGTTCTAGCTAGATTGTTTTTCCTATTTTCAAGTTTTAACTTCTTTTTTTATAGTCTATTTAACAGACACAGGTTAAATCAAGATTGGTAAGCTGGTTTCATATGCTGTCAAATGCATTTTCTTGTGTGATCTCTTTAAAAGTGATATAAAGAAACAGTGCACAATGTCTGATTGAGACTCTGAAATCTATTATTATTTAGATAGAGCTTTTTGTTATGCAAATTGTATGCTACTGCATTTCAAGATGAGAAGTAGTCATGGACAGTAAAATGAAGAGGAAAGAAATGAAAAATGGACAGCCAAGGAATCCTATTTATTTGACTAAAGGCTGAAAATGCACAAAAGTGGGTAGGTATAAGGATAGGACATGCCTGACATTTCAGATAAACACAGACTGAAATTAAGAAAATTTGAAAGTAAAACAAATAGAAACATTTAACACTGTGATCAAATAACATATTTAAGAGTTTAGGACCTTTTTCCCTCTTTTTTTAATCAGACAAGTCTTTCTTATTTTAGGTAATGAGACAGTGATAGGAAACTTTTTCACGTTTCCTTCATTATTTCAACTGGTTCTGACTCATTTCTTCACTATAATGTGAATCTATAATGTCATCTAAGACTTAATACCTTGGTAATTGCTGACTTTCTTGGTTGTCTAAAAATAAATTGCTCCTTTAATTTGAATGCAGTGTCCGTTTATACTCATAAATAATGACTAGCATTGCTGAATTAGTTATTCTAATTGTTCTACTTATGTAGAATGTAATAGTCCTCAGCCTCTTGAAAAACCCCACTTTTATAGTGTTTTACTAACTTTCCTTGTCTCCTCACCCCAGGTGTGTGTGAGAAATCCACTGTGAAATGCTAAGTCTTTCTGTAGGATATTCAGCAGAACATTGGACACCACACTGCTCCACAGGAGAGACGTGCAGGGAGAAAATTACAGATAGAAGCAAAATAGGAATCTTTCAGCTTAAGGCCTGATGGCCATTTTCCTAAGCTTCCCTGCTAGAAAGCTTATCTTTTAAATATTTACAGTGCAATAATGATTATCTCTTCCCTGACAGTGCGAGTGAAATCTGTCAAGCAGTTTGTTCTGTTAACACTCCAGGCCTTACAGCTCTTATCATAGAGAGCCTATGGAGAAAACTCAGTTCCCTCAATGGCACAAAATTAACATAAACTTTTTTTCTTCTGTATATTCAAGTCTGCTTCTTGCAAGTATAACATGTATGTTGATATTCTTTCCAAGGGAAACACCATCAGGCCTGCATAATTGCTCCGAAGTTACTAGTTCTCACTTTTGTCTTCGACACTCACTTCAAATCCCATAACTCCAGCCAGTGCCAGCTGGCATGCAAGAATGCAATAGGGCAAGTAGACCCTCTTTTTTCCTTGTAAAATCCTTACTGCTCCTCCATGAGATTTCAAGCCATCTCAAATGGAGTTGCAGCCTTGGCACTGTGGAGCAAGCTGGTTTACTGCAGTAATCACTGTTTTTTCATTACCATACTCTCACAGATAACTATTGCAGGAGGCAATCTGGTAGGAAAGCTCCCTAGAAAATTTCGTCTAGTTACCAGAAGCAATACTGGCATATTTGCGTGAATATCGATTGAAATGAACTTCAGCAGCCTGGGTCATTTGCAGAACAAGACTAGGAGACCTAGAAACCATTCCAGGCCTTAAAGGTCTCTGAATTAATGGCTTTAGTGAGGGGATGTTGCACACCCTATATTGACAAAATAAAATGACATGTAACTGATTTGTGTTTCTTCTACAGCCTTTTACACCTCCAAAAATTTACCAGAAAGTAGGATGCACCTCATTGTCTAAACCTCTTCTGTAATGTAGTTCTCTCAAACCTTCCAGATCCACACTTTACCCTGCACTGTATTGTTTCCTGAAAGAATTGGCCTCGTTGATGAACTTCTGACATAGACCTGTGTTTTCATATAAAGCCAGGTCTCTTCAGAGGTCTAGAATTTTGAGACATTTTTGAATTGAATATTGACTGAACCCTCTGTTTGCTTTTTGCTTTCACCTTCTTTCGCCTTCCAGTGAAAGACAACATCTTTCAGCAAAGTTACTTCTTGAAGTGAATATAAGCTTTACCACAATCCAGCAAAAAGATTAAATTCAATTTTATCTTGTTTTTCCAAGACTATGAAGCTTGGCATCTAAGTGAACATCTGTTGTCCAAGTACAACCAACACAACTCTACAGGAAAAAGCCTACAAAATTCTAAGTAAATTCAGTCCTGAAAGAAAATAAACAAAAAAAAACCCTGAAAATTTTATACTCCTTCCTGCAGAGCATCAGCTACCCGGGACTTATTGCTGCAGTGTAGCTTCTTTAAAAGGCTTAGCAGTCAGTGTGAGCATAATGCAATTGAAATCAGTGGAGCTCTGCTCAGCTGCATCAGCTGAGGATATAACTATAAACTGGAATATTAAAATTCACAAACACTCTCTGTTACTGGATATGCCACTCGGCAGTTTTGTTAAATAGTAGAGAGAGGGGAAATATGTAAATAAATTTCTAATAATGCAGCTTTAGGTTTAAGTGTATGGAAATAAAATTAGAAACATTCTAGCATAAAATCTCTGCTTAAAAACAGCAGCAACAACAACAACAACAAAAGAGGAAGCCTTTCTTCACTGGTAATTAAATATTTATGATAGGCTTTTACTATCCTGAGTAAGTTAGTATGTGATAGTGTGCAGACAATATTTTTTTCAACATGACTATACATATATACTTGAAGTTTTTAGTATAGTATAGTACAATATATATATATAATATATAGTAGTTTTTTGAAAATTATTTGTCAGACTGGATGTTTCTAAATTTAATAGAATTGTTCTGGTTTTGTTCTTATGTCATATCCCTCACTAGAATATCCAGGTGTTTCTCAGCTGCACATGGAGCAACATAACTGGCATCAGTACTGTGCTCTCTGTACTCACCTACCCTCTCCAAAGGGTGAACAGTGTACATTGAAGCATCTTATCTTGGTTTGTTATCATGTGCTGGTGCTTTCTGAGATATTTGGTAAAGTATTATGCAGCTCAAACATATATTCAACCTTACAGCATAGAAAGCTGCTGGGTGAGACATCTAAGGGCTTTGGCATCCAAACTGGTTCCCCTCTAGAAAGCACCTGGAAAAGGGCTGAAGTAAGAAATGGCCTGATTTTATTCATAGATGACATATCTAAGCCTCTAGACCACATCAAAAAGAATTAGTTATTTATTTTAAATTAAAAGGCTCATTTCCTTCCTGATGACATCCTCAGTTTCCTTTGAGATTGATTAAGCAGTCCCAGATGACGTATTCTCACTTACATTTTTAATGATGGTTTGCAATTCAGCCAACGCACTTTGGAGATATCAGAACTGAAGCATCCCAGAGTATCTTCAGGGAAGTATTAAATACTAGGTTTATTACAGGATCAAGATATATCACATTAAATTAAAGCTGTTTCTAAGTTGAAACTTCTTTCTTTGAGGAACAATTAACTTACATTTCCTCCCTTCGTTTCCTGTCTAGCATGTCAACTGCCACATATTTCTGAAATCTTTAGTAGTTATTACAGGTTGAAATTTTCCTTTTTCCTAACCCTGAGCCTGACCCTGTTGCTCTCATGGCCTCTGAGCAAGCCCTGCTACCACCCTGAGGTTCATTAGGACCAATGCAGAAGTATTCAATGTAGCATTTAGTGTAGGTGAAAAAATTCAGCCTAATCCAAATAATACTGCTCATTTGTTGAGTTTATCTCCTATATTTCTTGCAACTCTGATAGCCCTCAGCCTTTATTCTCATATTTCATGGGCTTGAATCTTATGCCCTTTTGTTCTTTATTCCTTTTCATGTGCTTTTTTAAAATTCGTGTCTCAGGAGAAATTAGCTTTGATGATCAGTGGCTGGGTTGTTTTGAAAAATTCTGCTACCTGCAAGTAACCAGATGTGGGATTTCAACAGGTCACTCATTAGGCCAACATGTCAATTTAATAAAAAATGAGAAATTTTAGATATATACCGAGAGAAGTTGGCAGATATAAGTGTTCTCTAGACAGAAGAAAACTCTTTATTCTGTGTGTTGTTGTGTGCTAACAATGAAATTAAAGCTAGTGGTTTTGAAAGACTTAGGATCCAGAACAGTAATGAATAGAGAAAAACTGTGATAGGAAGTTCTTTCTAGTCATCTGCAAAGTCTGACAGAATTTTGAGGTTTGATCCTCAAATACATGCAAAATCAAGCCTGTATTTAACTAGAGACAAACTGAATTTTGTCTACCTGTGGTTTGCCTGTGTCCAGGAATTTTTCCCAATGAATAGCTAGAAAGCTTTTGGCTTTTACTTTGGACATAGATGAATACTCATGGCCTCATTATTAAAAACACTGTTCCTGCTCTATTTAAAATGTACATAGAGGTAAAATAGTGCCTCCCTGCAGCCCAGATTTCTTTAGCTTACATGTGATCAGAAAGATGGTTTTACCAAAAAGCTATCTGTACTCACTGTAGTTTTCCTGAGATAAGTATTTTTCCTTAAGTTTTATGTGGTTATGTTTCCATAATATATTTCTTTGGAATGGTTCAAAGCCCTATTTAAAATATGCATAAAAGAGAGTATCAATAGCAAGTTACTATATTATCTACTATTAGAAAGGAAAAGTAACAAAACAATCAATGGGCCTTAAGTGCATCTATTGCAAGCATAAGCTTCAGCATTTTCATAGTCTGTTTTGTTTCTCCTCTCAGTGCCTCAGAAACATATGTATGACATGGAAGTCATAGTTCTAAATGCCTTGAATGACAAAATAGCCACTACTGAAATGAACAATCTTTGGTGGTTTAGGTTTGCTGGAGTTTTTCAATGATACACATTGCCAAGTCTTTATTTAAAAAAAAAAAAAACAAACAAAACACAATGAAACAGAACAAAAAAACCCAAACAAACAAAAAACCCAAACAAAACCAAACATCAAAGTAAAAAAAGGCTGTTTTTCTGAAATAGTTCCGTTCTATACTTGAATCACTGTTCTGCAGTAAAATCTAAGAACAGGATCAGTTAGAAAGGTTAGAATTGCTCCTAGACTTCCAGGCCATGAGGAGCTTTGGCCTCACATCTCTGAGATGCCTGACACTGGATGTGCCTCTGCAGTACCTGGGGTATCAGGAGTCCGGGGCTGCTCTTTCTCAAACAGCCCTACCAGAGACTGGCAGTGCTTCATCCTAGGGAAGATGGCTCAGAAATTTCAAGGAGAATTAGACAATGAAATCCCTGGAGGCTCCTTTCCCCTGGAGAAGAGTAAGGAAATAAAAGGTTGTTATTTCCACCCTATGTATTAAAATAAAAAAAGCCCAGTGGTTCCTTAACACACTGTGACACTTGGAACAAATTGATTGTGCTTCTAAAACATCATACACACATATCTATGAAGTGTCTGTATTTCCAGATGATAGAGAACTACCATGGACCTTGGTAGATTATCTGTGGAACAATAGAGAAAGAAAAGGATATCAGTGCACAAATAATACTTTGAGATTGGGTTTTTTAGGAAGCACATGTATTTGAAGGATCTTCACTCATCCACCTTGCCATCAGGGATCAGCAGTGGGGCTGGTCTGCATCCCAGAGAAAACACTGAGAGGGGTCCCAGCTGACTGGTGTGCCCCAGCAGATGTCACCTACCCCCATTTTTATGACCTCTGGCCCATCCACAGCAGGGTGAGCTGGCTGAGCTGGGCGGCTTGGCTGAGATGGCCTGGAGGGACCCCCCCTTCTTCTCTGGGGCATCTTTGGGTGTCACTAAGGAACCTGTTTCAGCTGGCATGTGCTACCCCTTCAAGAATGTTTTGATCACACTTCCAGGCTCTTGCATGAAAACAGCAATTCCAGGAACTGGTTTTAATGAGAATTTCACTCCTGGATGAAGCAAATATTGCAAGCAATTTGAGACCCTAAGCATAGGCTTATAGCTGTTCTAATGCAGTCCTGTCCTGCATACATTGTAGATGCATTAGCAATGTATATTTTACCAAACGTTGCTTGGAGGTTCCCAATGAGATCCAAGAACGTATAAATTGGATTAATCTAAACTCATATTTATTTGAACTTCAGGGCACATAAGTCCATAATATAGGCAAACCAAAGAAGAAAAAGGGAAGAAAAAAAAGAACCTAAACAAACTAACTATTCCTTCTAATGGGGAAAAAAATATCTGTGAACAATTTCATATGAACTTGGAAGGATTTATATAATTGCAAAGGAGCAGAGTTGTACTTGTGTCTTCAGCCCTAGCAGAACTAAGCCTCATACCATTAATAACAGAAATATAAATTTATCTCCTTTTTCAGGGGGTTATTTAAAGTGAGAATGCTCTCAACAAAGAGCAGAGGCCAAACAGTTTTGCTATTAATTCAGTTTTAATAGGTACTGTTAAGTAGCATTATTCTCTGTGCACATTGATGTTCCTGTTTTCTCTCCACTCCTTTCCTTAGTGTGAAAGCTGTCTCTTCTCACTAATTAAATTTCATTACCTCCCACTGAAGAGAAAAGACTGAGAGATTACTGGCTGGCTGCCTTTGACACAGTTAATCAATCCCTAGACAACAAATAATGACCCTATTTTTGTTTCTTTTTTCACTTGTAACCTTTTTTTCCATCCTGAGACACAATTTCCCCTGTCATTTGAATTTATGTCCATCTTCAGTTTCAGGACCTTAATGATAAGTAATTCTGTGGTCAAGAAAGTAATCAATAGGAGGATAATTATTCATCTCATCTTTAGTAAAAATATTAAACTTGCAATGTCATTTTTCCCTTAAAGCTCACTTTATTATTATTCATGGAAAACACTGGAATCTTGCTGTATGGGAATACCACCAGCACTGAATTTACCCAGTCTTATCTAAAAAGTTATTTACATAGAAGCTGGACATCATTTACAGCGTTTCCATTACTTGTATCCCATGTTTTTAACTATAAGAATTATAATCCATATATAGTGGAGCTCCATTGATTTAAGAGTAGTGACATCACACTTGAATTCTACAGTAATTTTCAATTTATGACAAACATAACTGGCTGTTAAGGACACTTAAGTAATGAATCTGATCAATTCAGAGAGACCAATTGAAAGAAATAAGTAAACCTCCCCAAAAAAGCAGCCTCTGCTACTTTTTATATATGTGTATGTGTAATGTAGGGCACACATGCATCACTTTTTTTCTCACTCATTCAAGTAGAGCACAACTTCTACCTTCTGACAATGGATGGTAAGATTAAATTTCTTCTTAACTAAGTTGCATTTCAGGTGCTGTGTAAACTGTGGTAACTCTCACTCAGCGAATCAGGATAACAACTTTAAAGCATCAATACACAGAATATTTGCATACGTGCAAGCAGATGTGGGTCTGGTTTAGCCTCTGACATAATTTCTTTCTGTCCCTATCAATTTACAAACTGAAAACTTTAAAAAAATTAAGTTTTTCTGCTGACTTCATGAGACCACATCCCTGTGGTGAAACTTTGTGAGACTCAATTACATTTATGTGAGCTCTTACTATATGTAAGTATTTAACTGCCCACTATCATAAACTGCCCAAGTGTCTACTTCCCTAGAGTGTCCAGTTTGTCAGGATAGCACTGAGAGAACGGTCTTTACATCTTTCTGGATCTGCAAACCCACTGTTGTGCCACTATTTCAGACTTGCCCCTTTTTTTAGAGCAGCTTTTCCTCTGGGATATATATACTTTGTACATAAGCTATCAGTTCTGTTGCAGTGGGAATCAGTGTGTTAAAATTGATGGGATCATTCTTTTTATTGTTTTAATGATTGCTTAATGGATTAAATAACTACCTGCTGGTTTATGGAAGTCTCAGTTTTGCAGATCTCTCCATGGTTTAATGAGAAAAATATCAGCATATTTTTATTTCCAGAGCTGTCTAAATCCTCTTCTTACCATGACAGGTGTTACCTACACAGTAGGAGACACTCTCCAATTAACTGTAAAACAGCTATGTAACCTAATAATTAGAAGTGGCAAATATTAATTTAGAGCGTGTCAGGCAAAGAAACACTCACTTTGAAAACTAGGCAAATTTCCTAAAATAAGAAGCAAAACCTAAAATTCAAGCAAATCCATGACAAAAGGGTATATGAAAAAAGTTATCTTTTTTTTTTTTTTAATAAACTAATATGAAGAGGTTAATGAAATGAGCTGTGCATATTGGTCCTGCTATTTCAAATACCATCTTGCTTATATTAAGGGAAGAGTTAGAAGGAAGATGTGAATACATTATTCCATATCTACAATTAGATAGTTGTACAAGAACACAAGGTTGTCCAGAAGTAAGGTTTTTGGCTTAGGACTCTTTCACAGACATTCTGAATGAATATTTTCAAGTTTCACAGTTTGTGTCTTTAGCTCTTTAATCTTTGTCATCTGAACATAGATATTAGAAAACAAAACAAGCTTCCCCAGCTCACAGGATATTGCAAATATAAAAGACATTGTAATGTTAAAGACCTTAGCTAAGAGTTACACAGGTATTGTGTGGATGAAATAGGTCTGAGTATTCTTTCTCCCATGAAAATTATAGGGTTGTGGGGTTTTTTGTCCTCATAAATGAGACTTCCCTATAAAACCCATATAAAATATTAATGTGGTCTGTCAATACAGAACACTATCCTAAAGCAGATGGTAACCTTATACGAAATGAGAATGCACTATACTTTTAGGAAAAAAATATTTCAAATTCTTTGGAAAGTCCAATTAATTATAACTTAAGTAGAACGACCCTCACAATCTTTTTATAAATGTTGCTTTCCTAACGTCTGCAGCAAAAATGTGAAACAGCCCTCCACTCCTCTGCTTAGGTCAGTGGCAAAACTCTGATGAATTTTTGCGGGATGGAGTTTTTGCTCTAGTTGTTTGCTGATTATTACCATTATCATTTATGCCATTATTGTGCTACATCATTATTTCTTGCAGACCTGTTGCCATACTTGTCCTTTAATGCTCCTGTGAAATTGCTGTGGATATTCATTACACATAGATTGGAAAGGAAAGCATCCATTTTATACAGTGACTAAATGATACAAGTTAATCAAGTAAATCTGAGTAAAACTGGACTGTTTATGTCTTCTTGCTGTTGTCAGTCATATTTGTAGGTGGAAAAAATTATCCATTCTTTCCTTGCCTAGAGCAGCATATGAGCAGTTCATTGCAACTGTAATCAAAATTGCTGTTTAATGATGCTTGAAAGATTGTTATATTTTGTTTTAAAGTCTCATTCTGTTCTAGCATCATCAGCCTATCTTTCACTTTCGCGAGATTTCCAGGATATGAAGAAAATATAGTAATATGTACTATACAGCACATATGTCTGTGTGTAATATACAGCTCTCATGTTCCAGGAAAACAAGAAATCATATGAAAAATTAAAAATAAAAAGTTAAATTCATAACAATACCATTTAATTTCATATTTGAAGGGATTACAGAATTTAGAGTTTCTGGGGTCTCTTTTTTTTTTTGCTAGAATGGTACTATAAAATAACTGGTGCAAATCTCTGTCCCTGACTACAGGCAAATGATAAAACCCTGTGGCAAAGGAAAATACAGCACAGTTCCATGATCTCTGCTCAGAAAAAAGACCCATTGAATTTATAAGAGCTTTTTGCTTGGAGAGGAGCTGGGAAAGCACTAGCCTGGCCTGTGACAGCTCCTGTTTTCAAATTCTAATTATGTGATGTTTGCAGAAGAGAAAGGCAACACTGCAGAACTGATGGCTATAGGTATCTTACTGTTATCTACTTTCTACTTCAGGCTTGTGTAATTCAGTGCATTACAGTTTGGGTACATGGACTTGAATCCTTTTGGAGCCCAAGGAAGGGACTCGTTTGACCTTTCTTCGAACTTCTAAATGTGAATGTCAGCATCAGAGCTGGTTGTCTAGACTCTGGAATTTTGGCAGAAAAGGTAGGCAATTTTAAGATACAAATCAGCTTCAGGCAGGCACCTGAGTTAGATAACATCTAATATGCTTTTTCTTATCAGCCATCATAAAGATAGCGTAGACTCCTGTTTCAGATATAGACTAAAGCATTATAGTTTGGTCAGTTAAATCTGCTCCTCCAGGTGCATCAAAACATTTTATTGCAATAATAGGTCACAATTTAAAACTGAAATCCCGCAGAAAAAGAAGGAAAAAAATCTATTTAGCCTTTTGGACAGTAAACACTTGGGTTGCTGACTCTTCTTACTGCATTTCTCAAGCTACAGGGGGCGAGGACTCATCTAGACACAGTGTTAGACTTCATAAGCCCTGTATGTGACAGCAGAAAGTATCAGAAGTGTCAGCACTAATTACACCTGTTTTACTTTGTTGTGGTGGGGACTCAAACATGGCACTGAGCTCCTGGGGCTGCTGTGCAAGCATTGCCTGGAGAGCAGCTACCCCACAGCACCTGCCTGGCAGGCAGGCTGAGAATGCCTCTGCTCTGGACAGTGAACAGCAGATGGTGTGTGTGCATGTCAGGATAGCTGTGGTGAGCAGAGCTGGAAGGACTTGGTTTTGATTTCCACTTTTAACAGGAAAAATCCCACTCTTTCCCCCTTAATAGGGACAACACCCCTAGAGGTGTCATTTCTTTCAGGTTACAAACTCACTGCTCTTGGCGTGTGCAGACTTCTTCGTAATTAGAAAAAAAAATACTAGCCTAAAATGACCTAAAACATGTTTTTGTGTTAAACATGGAATCACATGAGGTTATCTCAGGCCTTGCAGGTCATATCCTGTTATGTCAGCAGTGATGTAATATTTTTGAGCTACTATCCAGAATGATTTGATAAAATATGGCGCACATCATGTCTGAACAATGATATTGGAAAGGAAAGGTTTTGAAATCAAACTACAGCTGTTTTAGCAAGTGACTGGTTCACATCAATTTGTACCATGCAAGGCTGTATATAAACTTTTTCTGATTTTCCTCTCTCTTGCTTTAAAAGGTGACTGCTCCTTGCCCATAGACTGCCTGTCTACAAATTTTTGTCAAAATCATCTCGAAGTGTTGAAATATAGCTCTCAAATTGCCACTGGGCAAGTAATACCTGTTTATGGCTCTTTATAGTCAGATCTTCTTTGCTTCCTGCTGAAAGGGAGCAGATCAATCCCTTTGGCACCAAGATGCTGTGTAGTAAACTGTTCTGTGACAGTTTTTTCTACACAAATTATTTTTAAGAGATTGAGAGTCTACTCCTTTAGTCCAGGTCACATTTCTGTTTCTCAATTAATCCCAAAGACAAGACTAAGAAATGGTAAATTCTGTCTGGATGCACTCAGTGCAAGAACTTGAGACTTTGTTCCCAGTAAGTCTGGCCTCCAGTTATTTAGTCTGGTGTTTCATCCTGCATAAAACTATAATTTGAATTGATAAGATAGTTTTTAACAGGCTAAAATAATATCACCATATATTATGCTCAAATATGTGCCCCGAAGCCATTGGCCCAAAAAGTTAACATTCTTTTCTGTATGAAAAATGCATCTTAAAGAAAAAAAAAAAAGTGCTACTTCAAGAAACCATGGTAACGGCAAAAATTTTCCCTAAGTAGATGTTCAAGCCACTGTGGCCATCATCAGTGCTGCAATGGCTTTGCCACAAGTCAGCAGAGGCCCCAGTCCCCATTATTAGCATGGACACAGCAGGGCTGCAGCAGCACCCTCTGCTATAATGACCAGCCTTTCCCATTCTCACACTGTATGACCTCAGCTTCACATGAAGACAGATGAGCAGAAGAAAGACTAAAATGGTAAGGAACCATAGTATGTTACATATCTTTGAAGATTTCCCAGCATTAAGAAATCTAATTTGCTATTATCTATGATTTTAAAACTCTTCTAAAATAGAAGAGCTATGCACTTAACTCTGTAGGTCCTGTGGAAATTCACCCACTAAGTAGTTACCCTAGTTTCAGTTTAACAACATACTATAACATCTTTTTTTTCACTGAGAGGTATTTTTCAGCATAAATAAAGGTAATGATATCAAATCCACAGCTTCTCACATTTAAATGCACCAAGGAGTATACACACTGCACTTTAATCCTTACCAGAGCCCTAGAGCCAGCAACAACTTCTGTGAGCACAGAGAAGCAGTGTCCCAGGTGGCCATACCCTGAGGGCTTTTCTGTTCCTTGTCAAAGAATTAGACTCAGAAGCATTTCAAAATTCCAGGGCAGTGCAGTGTCTGGTGTCAGACAGTTGACTGTCACAGGAGCTTGATTTGAGGTAGCTGCTCCAGGTCTCAGGACAAGATTTCAAGTTTATTATGGATAGATAAATAAAGACCAAACTCAGTCCACAAATCAAGCAGCTTCTGTCTCTTCCCAGCTGCGGCTCCACTCCGTGGTAATACAAAGCTTGTGAAAGAAACAGTCCCTTTGCATCTTTTCTGAAGAATGGGATGTTTTTGAGCAAGTTTAATATAGGTATTGTTCTATCTGTGGCTGTCTAAAGCAAGGAAGGTTTTAACGTTAAAAGACTCAACATTTTTATTATAACAACTTAAATGGAAAATGCACAATATGTCAAGCACATAAGCTCTTCCATGGGTCACCATCAGTGTGTGGAGGGAAACTTGAGGTTTTTTTTATTTCCAGTTGTATCAATTGCCTTGTAGGAGTTATTACATTCCCTACAAACTTGGATGTGCTTAAAACTGATTTGGAATGCCCATGCACACGTAGATCTCTCCCCATGCAGTAGAACATTTTAAAATTCAAGGAGAAAACCTTGATAGGACTTTGTAGCAGGATATCTGTCAACAATTGTGCTGCCTGTCAACAGCCTCTGCTATGGGAGTTATTTAATGTAACTCTTTTATCTACTGAAATGAACAGCTTCAACATGGAGACCAGCCCATTTTTTATGCCTTGTGTGAAGCCCATTCAATGACTGGAAAATACTTCCTGGATGTGTGCCTAGCAATGAGATAGCTGCAGAATTTTTTTAGTTGGACTTTTCTGGAAGTTTGGAGCACCTGCTCAGTACCTTCATGATGGCATGACTGGGTCGTGTGGTTATGTAATGACTGCAGGATTCTGAGGCTTACTGCGTGGAGAATCAAGCAGGTAAGTAATTTAGAATTACCCAACAGGGGAAGGGGAGTTTAAAGAGCTTAAATACGAATCTAGATCCCAAGTAGGTGCTGGGAACCACTCCCTTTACCTCCTCTGCCTCCAGCAGAAAGGCCCACGGCCAGTAGAAGGCAACATAAGAGAAAGTAAACAGGTGCAACAACATTTTACGTATTTCTTGCAGGTCTTTCCAAAAGCTAAGTCATTGTTGTACTGTGAAAGCCATCTGTTAAATAGCCTATAAAAACTGGGATTTTTTTTGTAATGGGATGAAGAATATGACAAATGTTTTCTCATAATCTCTGAGAACAGGGAGCAAACAGTAAAAACATAGCACTCATCTAGTGTCATTACAAATGTTCAATAAAAAAAAGCTTGTAAAATGAATGCTGAAACTCTATAAAACATACTGTAGTAGGAACAATGATAGTTACAAATATTAATTTGTATTGTTCGAATTTTAAAAATAAAACGGTTTGACAACAAAAGTGAAGCTTCATACCAAATTTTCTGACAGTTATAATAAAAGAATTTTTGTTCCCTTCAAAACCTCAACCAGAGATATTTTTTTCCTTATTATGTTGTTTTCAAAGATTATACATTTTGTAGTCTCTATACCTGACATCTGATCTTTTTTTTTTTTTTTTTGTGTATGGTAATAATTTCAAAGTTAATGCTCAAGTGAGAAATCCTTTACATTGTGATTTTCTAGAAGTTCATTTTGAACAAGCTGTCTATGTGCTATGTATGTTTAGAATATCAACAGAGGTGATTATTTAAAAAAATCCAATTAAGCTGTATTTACCCCTAAATGTCAAGAGGACTGATGTCTACGGTTACAGTATCATGAGAAAGGATTGATCTAATTTCTGTTACTTTTAACTTTTAAATCATATTATGCCATGGGTGTACTTATGAAGAAATTTTCATTGTGCAAGTATCATTTGTGCTGTCTTCTCATGTACATGCTTTCAGTCTGCCAGTTTGGGAACTAATGAATGTTCCAAATCTCGGGATGAATTACTCTTTGTAAAACCTACTGTCTGAGGGGCAAGGGTGTATACTAGAATGAGTTTACTTCTTCAAGGGTAGAGAAGAGAATAAACAAGTTTAATTGCCTAAAGCACCTAATCTTGGGGTAGAAAACATTGACTGATTTCAAAGTCAGTCATAGCCTACATGGCCAGAAGGACCCAGCAAAAGGAAATCTATCTGCAGATCTTAGCTTCCTGACTAATCTCTGTTACAATTAAATAGAGCAGATTCTATTTTTAGACATTTAAAGCTGCTGTATTAACACATTTCAGCAAATTAGTGTTTGAACACTTAACAAATTGTGGCTGCCCATGGTCAAAAGTGTATTTTTAAACTCTGAGATATATGGTAGGATATAAACTACAAGAAACAATGGTACAATTCCTTACAAATGACAATTTAATGACAGAAATATGAAGTGATTGACTCTTCAATTTGAACTGGGTTAGGCTTCAGTCCTGCAAGACATTTACAAAAGTAAGAAATTTCATTGCATCTGCATTTCAGAGTAAGGCCATGTGGTAAAAAACTACCCATGGAGATAATTATATTATTTCTGTCCTGACCCTTTCAACTGCATTTTTCAATTACTCAAAAATGAATAATTGAAAAAAAAAATTTTGTTAAGTTGCTGTTTAATTGATACAGCATTTCCATAATGATGGAACCATGAGAAAACATTTTATCCAATAGAAAGGAAATTGAAAGCCCTAATGAAAATTTTGGTGGACGAATTCACATACAAAGGATGATCTCAATAAAGTGTGTTAATAAATCACATTATAATGCCAAAGGGTATTTTTAACATTGTTCTGGAAGCATAGAAAAATGCATACTTTCAAATAATATCACAAAATGGCTAAACAATGTTGCTTGTTTGTGTTAAGCACACACTACTACGTGCTGTACAAATGGCAATATTTGTTTGTGAAAGATTTTGGGTTTAGCTTACACATTATTCCAGTCAGATAAATAAATGTTGAGTTATGTTTCAGCAAATAAATTTTTTGTAAACATAGTTTCAGAAAGTCTCTTATAAGTTGTTCTGCCCACCCTATAGCCTGTTGTTATATATACATTTTGAAATTTTTAAGCTTCATAAAAGATTAAGGAAATAGAGGGTGACTTTGTAAATTGTGACAAGAGAGAGTTTATTTCCTGTTTCTTTCACTCTAACTTTCATTAATCTTTACATGAATCTTTACATTTGTTTCAGACATAGGGTGCTCTGTGAAAATCCAGTTCAGAATATTTGAATATCAATGACTGGAAAAAACATGATGGTCCAACTTTTACATATAAAGCTATTGCGGTGTATTTATTGTGGTGTAGCTTTAGCTTCTAGGAGATTACCCAGTTAGCTAAATCCCTGCTAAATATTTATTTTTATCCAAATCTTCTTTATATTTGCAAATCCTGACTATACAAAATTTAGTATACACCTCTGCAGTGCTTGGGACAGAAAAATCTCTGTGTGGAAATCCAACGTTTCATGAGAAAGCTGCTGTTCCCTGCAGGCTGGCAACACGGAAGGTGCCCCTCACCTTGGGGAGAAGAACTGCACACTCATTTGTCCCAGGAGGAAACTAGGAAGTGCCTGTCAGAAATGCCCTTGGCATGGAAATGCCCTCTCATTGATTTGCTGATTTTACCTCCTGGGTCAGATGAATGCTGCTGATGTTACTCAGCAGCTGAGAGTTGTTGCAGGTGAAGATCCCAGACCTCCTTCAGCACCCATCTTGGCACCTTGAGCATGTGCTGAGGACACCAGTATGGATCCTGATCTGCTGGGCATGGAAAACCTCTGGATGCAAGGGCTGTCATTGGTATGCTGTTCTTTAAACCAAAATTGAAAATTGCCATGAGAAAGAGAATGCCAGGATAGAGTTTCATGAGCTCACCAGGCATAAGATCTTCTGCCCTATGTAAGAATAGGCCAATTTCTGTAATGCCAGAAGGAAAAATTAATCTATTACTCTCAAAAAGATTTTTTTCTTATGTCCCTTGGCTTTTTCAACTTTTTCCTTGAATTCAAGCTGAGAAGAATAAAAATTAAACAATTGTTAAATGTTACATCAAGCTGTTACCACTCATAGGCATAGCAGAAAACTTTTTAATAATAATATTTTCAATAAAAACTTATTGGCAGAAAGCAAGCAATCAGTGTGATTTGAGAACTTTCCATGTGAAAAATTTTCCAATGAAATAATGCTCTTACAAACAAGCAAGTTTCCCAAGGAAACATTTCATTTTGAAAGAATAAAAAAGCGTGATTATCATTTAGAAAAATGGAAGTATCTTCATCCAGCCATATATGTAGCCCTTCAAGTATCCTATGACCCTGTATGTCATGAGCAGAAATCTTGATAAGTGTAAAACTACATGCCATTGTTACATGCCATAGATTAGGCTTTTTCTGTGTGGTTTTTTTTTTTTTTGGTTTTGGGATGTTTATTATTTGTTTTTTGTTTTTATTTTTTTCAGAATGACAAAAGACGAAGCACATTTAAAATTTAGATTTTTTTTTCCTAATAAAATTGCTATAGACGGATACAACTCCCTGGCTGAAAATGGTAAATTTCGTGATCATTGTTTTTAATGGAAAACTTTTGTTCTCTATTTTAATATTTTTATGGTTTAATACAATCTATTAAAACTATGTCAACATTTTATATTCATTTTATTCTCTTTTTTTCTGTTTCCCACATTGTCTTTGCCCCTCCCAAAAAAAATGGAGGGGAGAATGAAATGTTATATTTTATGAAAAATAAATTACAAACACTTAAACGTGATTTCCGAAATGTGAATAAAAATATGAAAATTATAGTAACACCTTTGCTTTTTGATGATTATGGGGTATTGCAAAAAACCTACCTAATTCAGTGAAAACCTCAGCCTTTCACCATTTCCAGAGTATTGCTTTGTTACTATTCAGCAAATATTTTAATAATAGGCCATAATCCTGCCTTATGCACAAGCTTTACTGAAGAAATGAGTATCTCAATAAATATGACAGTGTGAGGGCATTTTGAGTTTTGCTGTCTGGAGTAAGTAAAAAATGTGAACTTGGCAGTTGCCACCTGGTTAATTCAATTACAATCAATAATGAAATGATGAGTGAAAGCATGAAGAGGAAGAAACCTGTGAGCATCTCGACTAATGAAAGTCTGAACAAAAATGACATCATCCATGACCATAGTTAAGTTGCAACATCTGAAGACTCAATAAAGAGGAGGTAATTTGGCTGGGTAAAAGTAAAAAAAAACTTTATTTTTAAAAAGAAATCACAATAATCTAATTCATTCCTTTTCTCAATGGAAATGAAACATGGAGGAGAAAAATACCTGCATAGTTTAGATCAATTTTGGCAAATGATATAGAATATCTTTAAATATTCTGTGGACAATTTATTGAAGTTGTTTTGGATGCAAATGCCCAAGACAAAATAAAACTCTAATTTCCACATATGGGCATTATGTGCTTTGTACTTCAATAGAAAATTTGTTGCTTGGGTGTTGACAGCACGTTTTCAAACGTAAGATCTACCTAGAGTGGAGCCTGCTGTGCCCTCAATAATGCATTTGAAATAGATCCTTTTTACACACTTTAAGGTACTCTAGTCTAAATACATGCAGCTGCTAATATGATGGTGGCAGTTTAATTGTTGTTTATAGTAACTGCTCTGTTTTCCTGCTTTGAATTAAGCATCACCATCTTTCCTCTCTTAAATTCCTATCTTTTCTATCCAGAGTGAGCAGGAAAGTATTGCACTGACCACAAGGGTAGCAAATTGATTATGAATTGGTCAAAGGACTAAACACTGAACAGTAATGAGCAGCCTGAGCTGTCTGTGAATGCTCCATATTGTTTATAAAGATGTTAAACTGAACTGACTGCCTCTTGCAGCATTGCCCATGGGAGCAGCACCGTGAAGAGTGCTAGGACTGATCTGAGGGTTTCTGCTAATTATCACACAGAGCTCTTTAAACGTACAGGAGACAGCAGAGGAAAACCTCACCGGGTCTGAAGAAGGAGCAGGAGCAGTTGCAGTCACATTTCTCTGCTTCCCCCACCCCCTTCTCTCTGCCCAAACCCGCGTCGAGTGAACACAGATTCCCACCCTCGTTCAGTGCCTGGGGGCACAGCAGGGGCCAGACACTAGCAGCACCGAGGTCACTGTGACCCTGGGACACGTCCAGACGGGCAGGCAGCCCTGTCGTGGCTTCTTCAGCTCTGCGCCACTGAGACACCTCGGGGCAAGGACAGGCACAGGCACCTGCACAGCCAGCCCCACGCAGTGTGTACACACCTGGCAGAAGGACTGTGTTAATATTTGAAAAGAGGATGGAGCACAGCTGAGCTCCTGCCTCACTGTCTGCCTTTCCACTGTGTGCTAATCTGTGGGCATCCTTTGGCAATCCCTAGAACTTGGTTTCAGAGGGGAGTCCAGGATAAGTCACTGCTGTGTCATTTACTGTAAGCCCACAATATTTTGACATTGCCTGTTAAACTATTTATTAAGAGCTCATTAATTTCCTTTTTTTCTCTAGCAAGAATGGCTTTATTCTTTATGCCTGTGAACTGCAGCCTGGCACAAAAACAAGGCCTGAAATTCTGTTTGATTATCTCTGTTAACAAACAAAATGAGCACAGTTTTCTAAAAGACTTTTTCAGCTTGGAAATAGTTGAAATTGGCTGCTGGCTGAATTTGGTCTGAGGACGTTTGGCATTTCTGCAAAACTTTGATACTTCCAACATTAATTTTTGCACTTTTATGAATCGTGTGTTGTTATGTCCACTGGTTCAGATAACAGTTCATTCCAGTATTAAAATTATTTTCTTATCCTTTTATTTGTCCCCTGACTATTACAGTCTTTTTATCCCTTCCACTTGAGAACTTCCACATAAAAGGAGGACTTTCAGCTGGATTAGTGATCAAATATTTTTAGACTTACCCTTTCTTACAATATAAACTTAGGCCCAAAATCTATTCTTGATGACACTCTGAAACTGCCATCTCTGTGCATAAGAAGTCTGAATCTAGACTCCAGGTGGACAGCAGTGATCTAGGCAATTAAGAGTGGCTCTGCACTTACATAGACTAAGTGTTTAAATGTGTTTTGTGATACTGCCAGTATCTATCTTGGTCAAAGGTCAAAATATTGACCCACCAGTGAGACAACACAATCTTTGGAAAATATTTCTGTAAACTTTATCTTCAAGGTAGAGAGCATATTAAAGATATTTCCTGGAGGAAATCAACATCTCCTTTGATTTTGTCAAAACCTCATTGATGGTTCTGAGCCCCTTCATTCACACACCCAAACACACTCACTCACCCACACCCTTTCCCCTTTGGTTAGAAGTACTGTATATCACAACTGTTTTAATCCTACATGAGCAGAACTATGAACCTTCTGCATGTCAGGAATAATTCCCAAAATGGTTGTGCTTTGGGTGCATAAATATGTCTTGAATTCCTTGGTGTAAATTCAAAGTTCTCTCACAGACCTCCCAGTGGTATAGCCATGCTGCCCAAGAACTTCCAGCTCATCACTAAACCTACTGGTTGCTAATCCATGCACCTGCTTGACTTCTGTGCATGTGTAGTCACTCATTATTTCTCCAAGAAAGCCCTCAATGGGGTGCACAACAAGAAAAGAATAACTCTGGCCTTCCCGGTGCAACAGAGGAGGTCAGCAGGGAGCACAGTCCAGCTCTGGGTCCTGGTAGAAATGCAGGAAATGCAATAATGCTTGTCACATTATTCTGAATCATATCAAGGCAGATCAAACAGAGGGGACTTCCTTTAAACTCCTTCTCGGTTTAGTCATTTTTCAATAACTCTGCATTACAAAAAAAAAAGAAAAAAAAAAAGAAAAAAAAGAAAAAAAAAGAAAAAAAATAGAGAAAAGTGTGTTTAACCCTCAGGCTAGAAATCTTAGTACACAACAAATGCTATTTTAGAAAGACTTGTCTTGCTGACAGTTCACCCAGGAGAAAGCTAAATTGAAATACACTTTAGAACTCAATTCACAGTAGTTTAGTCACTTAGTAAATAATTTCTTAGCTGTTGTAGATGTTTCTACTGGTGCAGTATTATATATTCAGCACATTTGAGAAGACCAAAAGTCACAGAAACTTGACTAAACACTTCAATTATCACCATGCATATTCGTGCCTTTCTTTGGTCATGATAAACATGAGGCCAGATCCTCATCACGCAGACTTCATGGATCTTGTTGACACCCACAGGCAGGGCACGACAGGTCTGCTGAAGTCACTGAGATCCCCCTGAGGTCAACAGCAGCAGGCTCAGCTCCTACCCTTTAGTTTGCATTGCCTCAGGACAAGAACCTCCCAAACACCAACAGGGGAAGAAAATGAGATCACATAACCCTGGATGACCACAAATTTTATGAAAATATTTCCCTCCTGCTTGTTGCTTTCAATAATTCCTGTTTCCCCAAGTAATTGAAAGACACCATTGAAATTCAAGACAGCATGTAACTGGGTGGTGATACCCATGTACTGAATTGAGAATCTGTATGATAAAACTAACAAATCTTTGACCACATCTGCATCTCCTGCACTCTAACCTACCTCTCTGTGGATTGTCTTGATGTTCCAAATCTCAGAGCACCTTTGCACAGCTGTAGAATCATAATACATTAGAAAATAAAAAATAAAAATTTTGGAAAACAGCCTGCAAAGACTTATTTGAATTTTTTTCTAGGTGCAGTAGGTGCTCACCCAAAATTATGCAGCCCAGATATCTGGGATGGACAGTGTGCTGGAGATAGTTCAGTTTCTGAGATTTTTACAGCCCATGAAGGAAAGAGAAGATTTAGCAAAAAAAATGAAAAACTATTCTTATCAGAGCTGCCTACTAGGCGGTGAATTAACTACAAGAAAGCGTGTAAAATATTTGTGTGTGTAAGTAAATATATGCACACATATAAATACACATACATACACACAGTGACCCCTGCTCAGGAATGCCCTCCTGTTTTGCAGGACACCGGGCACATTTCTGGGATATCTGCCAGAGCACACTTTGTTTAAATACTTTCCCGAGTGAAAGGCTTGACCTGTGGCTGCAGGCTGGAAGCTGAGGAGCTTCCCTGCACTGCTGTCTGCCAGGGCATTGGGGCAGAGGCTGAAGGCCCAGGCATTGTGCCACAAACAAATGCACCCCTTCACACAGACTGTGTGAAGCAGCACCATTTCAGCCCCTGGGGTCTGTGAGCAGCTCCTGCACAGGCAGTGGCTGCTGCTGAGGGCTATTGTGAGCACACTGCCGTAGACCCATGGTGCTCGTATGTGTGCCCTGCTCAGCCAGCTTGGTTTTAGGCTCTTTATTTTGGTGATTTGGGGAGGGTGTGTGCTGTCGTTTCCCTCAGACAGTCAGCTGAGGGACTTTGCAGTGCACATGCCTTCAGTCTGGTGCAGAGTAACCCCATCAAAGGGGAGGGACCCTGCTACCATTCCTGCACAAGCAACAGATAGTTATCATTAGGGAAAAAAACCATTCACAGCATTACTAAATGTATACCCATGATACCACCCTTACAGCCTAAGTTTAAAAATCTGTTTGTTATTTGGAGTAATGGAATAAAGATTCATTGGAAACCTGTTTCAAACTACGAGAAACTTGCAAACACTCCCCTCCAATTCCTGCTTGCAGTTTCTCCTTTGTAACTGCTCTGCTCTTCATGTTGAGCTATCCATCACCACAGTCATACAAGATTGTTTTCATCTCCGTGTGGATGGGTGCTGGACCACAAAGGCTTTGAAGGTAGTTGTGTGAACATTCTCAGAGGGATTCTGCATGCAAAAAATACTCTTTTTTTCTGCAGTGTATATATTGCTATCCCTTCAGAGAAAAGCCCCAAAGCAAAAAATTTCCTCCAGGAACATGTGCAAGGCATAAATACAGGAGTGTATTTTTGTTCCACATTTGAATCAGGTAATTATTTGCAGTGTTTACCTTAGTTTCAATATTTGTATCATCATGAAAACTTTTCTCAGATTTTAGATAATCCTTTTTTTCAGACACGTCTTCGTTGGAACCCATACCAAATCCAGCATTCCAGCATACAATTTTCTGTTCTCCAAAGTGTCTATCTTAGGCTGCCTGGCCAAACTCTGAGTCTTATCTGAAACAGTATTTCTATGAAGATAAGAATTTTGTAATTCCACGGGTTTTTCCAAAGAAAGTCTTCCACAAAGCCACCACAAATTTTGTAAATGGAACTTTTCCACATTTTAATTTGTTCTGCAGTGCTTTTAAATCTCTAAATAGATAGCATTTTTTCTGTCCCCAGTCTATCCTCCTCTTAAATTGACAAATTAAAGCATAAGTTGCTCTTTAGTGGTTCAACCTCTGCAGCAGCTGAATTTTGTGCTCTGTGAATGAAAAGCATATTCTATTATACCTGCTAATTCTTTCTCTGCACTCAGTTTCTGCGAACCTGCATTCTTTCAGCCTTTTTCCAGGGGGACATGTAGTGGTGACTAATTTTACATGATTTCCTACTGTAGTGTGTATCTGCTGTTTCATTTCCTTCTTGCTAATGCCTGCAAATACGGCTCTCTTTATCTGCAGCTCTCTGTGAATGCTTGTGAAATTCAGCTTCTGAAAAGGATTTGTGGCATAACATCTCAGCTGGAGATATTGTAAGATAATACTTTTTCTATAGCAACAGGGAAGAAATTAGCCCATATATCCCGTGGGATATTGTGAAAGCAGTTGAGAGGGACAAACTAATTACACTATCTTCTCAGCAGAAAACAGACAGATTAAGAGAGCTACATCAGTTAAAAATTGTCTGGAAAGCTCACACATGATTTTATCCATCTTGTAAATACAATGTCTTCTGTTAAACTGATAAACCTAAAATCAGCATGTTTAGAATCTATAAATCAGGAGAGGACGGGGATGGGATTTTTAAATGGCATATAAATTATTTGGCCTATTTATTGTGTTTGGAAATCACTTATAGTCTTCTTGGAAATTTCCAACTTAAATTATAAGCAGTTCTACCCAGGCTGTAAGATTCAGTACACTCTTACATTTGAGAATCTTCCATTCTGATGTATTTCCAATCACTAGATGTTAGCAAGTGCTTGACAGAATTATTTAAAAGGCAAGTACTGGAAGAATATTGTGGAGTAAGTATTGGCACTTGCTGGATTTTAGATTTATTTTCACTCCATATATCTGCTTTTTTTCTCTCTCTGTAAATATATGTGTTTGCATAGATAGATAGATACAGATGTTAGGAACATATTAAACTTATGTACATATAAATCTCAAGTGTCTCTCTGTTGATTCCCCAGAAGATTTACTTATCAGAGAAGTTTTTAACTTGTTGAAGTGAGTCACTGTTTAATCTTGTAAACTCATTGGATTCCTCTTAGTTAAACACATGCAAATAATTTTTTTTTTAATTAAAACATCTAATCAAAAGGAATATACATGTTTTCATTACTGTCTACATGCTTGGTGTTAATTTAAAAATATTGCTATAAACTTCAGCAGAACCCCAGAATTACTATGTATGAAATCCAAAATAGCAGCGGCAAAATTTGGGGTGCTCCAAGCTATTTCATGAGCTTCTTGACCAGATTTCTTCCAGGAATGCAGAGTAATTTATCTTCTGAGAGATGCAGACAGGTCAATTAGCCAACTTTCAAGTTAGATCCACCTTAGACCAGCTCACACAGGTTCTTTGGGCCGTGGGTAGACAAGAATGCCTCATCCAGTCAAGATCCACACAGGCCACTTTCATAGTTCTTATTATTAAAGCACAGGAGTACTTTGGTATCATCTCTTTAGCTAAAATAAACACTGTTAAGCATTGAAACTGTAATACAGGTTAAAGAATCAACTTTTCCAAGATCACACAAGATGCCTCAAGACAACATAGTACAGATGAACCAAATCTTAGGAATTTAGATGTGTTACTGCACTTTAAATTCTTAAAGAGATAAAACCCCTTAAAGACAGACCATACTTATGTTTAATTACTCAGTAGTGAATCAGAAAGCTTGATGTCTGCCCTCCTCATTTTCAGGCTGTGGCACTATTGTCCCCTTTCAGTTCTTCAGGCTAGCCCTCTCTTGTACTTGCAATTTTTCCTCTTACCTGTCTTGGAAGAATCAGCGTCCTTTTCTTTTCTGTGTTAATAGTCTCTTCAATGTTAATAGTCTCTTCCAACAGTTTATTCCTATGGACATGAACTTCAGGAATCTTTATATAAAAAAGAAAGTCTTCTTCAATGGAAAGAAGATAAGCAATGACACAAGAGTTGTCACCGTGAGCCACAGTGGCATTGGCACACCAGCACATAGTGGTGTGCTGTGGCAGTGGGAGATCTGGTGAGACAGAGGGGGAGATCTACCCAGGTGCAAGGAAGGTACTCACATTTGCTGGAAAAATTCAGAAGTGGTGGAAGGTGTTAATGTTACAAATTGTGTTAGGAAAATCAGTCCCGCAAGAGGAGTGAGAGCTAAAGGAAGACATTATGCAAGGCATTAAAAGTGAAGCCAAGCACTTCAGAAATCAGGAACAGAGACATGATGAGATCAGGGCAACACAGTGGTAAAATTATCTTTCTTGATATTGCCACAAGAGATGATGTTTCTCTTTTTATTATTTTTTTCTTTCCATTCACTTTCTTTCCATTTTTCCATCATTTACTTTAAAATTAAATGTGTTTAAAAACGTTATTGATACAACTATCAAAAATTGGAGAAAATCAAAATCCAGTACATGGTTCTTATAAATACTTCTTTCTCAGAACAGAGAAAAATTATTCCTCCTTTTCAATATCTTTTATGGGCTTAATCTGCCCAAAAGTAGAAATAGAAGTTTCTTTTTCTTCCTTTTATTCCAGGAAAAGACAAGACCTTCAAAACAGACAGTTACTTCCTGATAACAGGAGCTTTGCCAACAGCCCAATAGAGCTGGGATGAATTGAAACTGGTTTAGGGGAGCAATTATCAACTAACAGAAGATGGTCTATTTAGGGCCAGAAGCAGAATAGCCTGCAGTTGGCTTGTGGATTTCAGATCTTATGAAAATATACTCAGCTTGGGTAGCCTCTGTAACAGCTGGAACTTTTTTGTTGTGCTTCAGTTGTCTTGTTCATGAGATACAGTTCATGAGATACAGTTCACTGTGGCCATTTCCCTATTATCTTGCAGCAGCATCCCTGGCAAGATTGTTAATGTCAGATTCTACCAGGCACTCTAAGCTTGCCCCAGTGACAGTACCTGAGGAAGAAGCTCACAGTACCTGGGCTTCAGAGAGCCCCTCAATGTCACCATCACTCACCAGCTGAGCCAGTCACTTTGATAGAATTATCACAGGATCATGGAATGGTTTGAGTTGGAAGGGACTTAAAGGGCAGCTAGTTCCAGCCCCCCTGTCATGGAGAGAAGACTTCCACAGGACCAGATTGCTCAAAGTCCTATCCAGCTGTCCTGGAACACTCACAGGTTGGGACATGCCCAGACACTCTGTGCAACCTCTTTCAGTGCCTCACCACCTCACAGTAAAGAATTTCTTCTTGCATTCGCCTTTGGGGAACCTTACTGGCCTGCTCATAAAACAGCCCACAAAACTATATTTTTCATTTGCACCAACACTGCTTGGGACCATTTTCTGCCAAAGATGAAACTCTGTTGGTGTAGCCCATTTGCATGAAGAGCTAGTGAAGGAATAGCAGTAGGCATGAAGTGTGCACACACCTTTCAACCCAGCCACTGGCAGGCTCCACCTCAGGCTGAAGCCTATTCTCCCAGCAAAGTATCCTCATTTGTAGTTTGTACTTCACAACATGGTAATTCCACAGTGTGGCCTTTCCACAGACGTGAATTACATGGAAATTATTTCTCAACTTGCTAAAAGCTTCCAGACAAACAGGCAATAGGAAATGGGAAAATATGAGAAGTCCTGTGCCAGAAGGAACTGCAAGGATGCCTGTTCACTGGAAGTATGGATTATTTTGAAAATATTGAGAAAAGATTCTTTATGTCAGAGAAAAGGCAGCTGTCAAATGCTGTCTGCTATGAAGTGACAGTCTTTGTTCAGGTGTGCTCACAGCTCACTGTCAGCTGAGCAGCTGAATGCTACCTCTGCTTCCAGCTCAGTGCACTGGCACAGCCCATCTTTCCCCACGGCCCAGCTCCTGCCTGCCTGAGGGAAAGATGTTGGCTGGCAAGGTGGAGAGTGTTTGCATGCAGACCTCTGGGACAAGGGGCTGCAGCAAGGGGCTGTGCCATGATGCCTTCAGCATCCTAAAGCCTGGCATGGCAGCAAGGGAGCATGGTGCAGGAATCAAAAGTCTGCATCCTGTTCAATAGGTCTGAGGCTTGGCAGACCTTGGCAAGCAGGAGTGAGTTTTGGCAGTAGGGTGGATGGTCCTCACTGTCCTGTAAATCAGCAAATGCCAGGAGGGCAATAATCCTTCTCACAGCATCTCTGCTACCTATAAGGGATCTAACCCAGAGGTACTGGTTAGCATCTTTTCTGAACAGTGGGAAATGATCTATCTCACTTCACTGATTGAGTCTCCAAATAGTCCAGATTCTTGATAACTGACTAATGAGTTTAAAACTGCAGAAAAAGCTTGATTTCTTTACATTTAAGCAGCTCCTGCTGAGAAAACATTCCCCTTGGCACACAGGCACCAGCTGCTCTGAAAAGAAGCAGCCATGGGAGAATCTGGTTCTGAGGATACCAGTTTGTTAGATTAATTTCCCCCTTTGTGGCACTCAACATGACACTGCTTGAAGAAATTTTGTTCAAGTGTCTGCTTTGGAGTTTTTACTTTTCTTCCTTGGCGCTTCTTGCATAACTGCTGCTGTCCAATTAACTCAGAGCATTCCTCCAGTGCCAGCACTGCCTGAACCGCATCACCGTGTTGCAAGGAGTTTTCAGATATAGAAGAGGCAGAAAGCTCTTTTCTACTTCTGGCCTTTACCCTAACTACTTCCATGCATCCCTCCCTTCTGACCTCTCTGTACTGTAAGCCTTTACTCTCCTGGGGCTATGCTGGCACAGGAACTTTGTGTTCCACTGCCCTGAAGCAAGGCTCCTTTGGCAGTGCCTGCAATGCTGCTTTTCCCTGGGCACCACTTTAAAACACAGCTGTGTGATGAGGGGTGAGAGAAAAAGGAGCAGCATATGCAGCATTCTGTCTAATGTAGGCATCAATAATACAGTGAGTTCCCAAATTGTAGAGAAAAAGCCAATTTTCACCTAGAAAGCTGTGACTGTCAGGCTTTTGGCAGCTGTTTTGGGGAGTTTTTGCTGGAACCTGCTGCACCTTCTCCTATATACCCTATGGAAAATTGTCACAAGTAAGACTGTCATCCTTTCTGAACTAGGATCGCTCCAAGTTTAAAAAATAGATAGTTAATTGCTTCTCTTGAAACAATGGGCACATTGCAAAATTACTTGTGAAGGGGAAACATTATGAGAGTCAGGCAGGTGCTCAAAATTGTTATGTCCTGTTACTCTCTTAATAAAAAAGTGACATAAAAATATGGGCACATTTATGTGATCATCTTTCTCTGTCAACTACTTTTAACAATTATTTGCAAAGCAAAAGAGAAATAAAAAGAGAAAACCATTTTCTAGAACATATTTTGTTGTAATTTTAGATTGCTATTTAAACTGAGCAACAGATGAATGTCTTTAGACAATGCATAATTATTCAAAGTTAACCAACCTGAAATCCAATACATTGCTAGATACAAAGTATTTGCAGAAGAAATGGAGGGCTAATATCAGGAATACTGGTTTGAATTTGTACATTATGGTGCCCTAAGGTGCAAATTCTGCTTGGATACCCCAGAATTTAAGAGAGAGGCCTTTTCCTCTGCGTTACCGCTGATATTTTTCTTGACCCAACACTGAACTTCAACATCTTCCTTTTCTCACCAAAAGGTATAGGAATGGCACATCTGAACAGAGATGTTTTGTAGGATTTAGCCATGGCATGGCACTGTTCCTTAGCATAAGCAAAATAAAAATTGCTTGCTCCCTTTGGATAAATTCCAAAGCCATTGAAGTCACTAAGTCTTTTAAGCCAATTATTCTTTTGAAGTTCAATTAGCTATATTCTGACCTTTCCACAACTATAATTTGGTTAGGGAAAAATGTACAGCACCTTGATTGAAGGAATGATCAAAAACTTCCCAGTGTTCTGTGGTGACATTAAAAAACTAAAAATGAAGATAAGTACCTAGAGGACTACTTGTTTACAAATTTGCAGAGAGCATATTGAAAAAAAAAACCCAAATACCTATTGTATTACACTGTATTTATGCTCATGTCACCCAATCTGGCGGCCTAAAGACCAATTTCCATGCTATATTCATGGTTTCCACTCTGGAATCCTTCAGTAATAATCAGCTCTTAGGGCATCATTATTGAGACAATCAATGTGAAAATTTAGATATGTAGCCACTTTCTTATAAGCCTTCTCCTCCTTTTCTGTATCTGTTGTGATGTGAAATTGCCTCCATGCAGTTGAAAACCTGTCCTACCAGACATAATGCTCTTGTGTGAACACCATCATGTTGATTAGAAGGTCTGAAAATCCATGGAGATTCCAAGGTCCAAGCCACGGAAGTAAGTTACTGAGTTCCACATAAATCTAGAAAAAATAGAAAAAAATGCCATATCAAGGAATTTGTTCTAACCCTCAACAAAACAAAACAAAACCCTGTAATGCTATGGCACAGCACCTCAGCAAGCTGAAAGCAATTTGCCATTTTCCCACATGATTATGCTAATCACCTGATTTCTTCTCTTTCATATTTCTTCTCATCCTCATAAACATCCCCTCCCTCCTGTTCCACACTCTGAAGAGTAAAAGTATCTTGAGCCAAAAAGCCAAACTTGTCACATGAAAGCTGGTACCAAGCTGTCAATTGAAAAGTACTTAATTTTGTTAAACTTTCTACTAATTGATAACTCTATGACTCAGCTGGATTTTGATACCTGAAGCCGTTTCTCCATCTGACAAGTTTTCAGCTTGTCCTTCTTTAAAACGAGGATTTCCCAGCATCGTTCTTGCTATGAAATACTTTCTTCTGTCAATACACAAAATCCATTGTGCACAACCAAAATAAAATAAAGTAAAAAAAAAAAAAATCATGCCAATGCCTGAAATACAAAAAACAATTATCTATCTTTCCAGCTCATTTTTGTTAACAATTGCTGAGCCATCCTGCTATATTTTTTGCATACTTTTTTTACCTATGCAATCAGCTGCAATGCAAAGAAATATGAAATAAATCTAAATACATATACAAAAAATGATAAACAAATCTTAAGTGATTTTACAACTATGTCAACACAAAAACACAAATAACAGAGCTCTAAGAAGTTCTTATATCTTATTAATATGGGCACAAGAATATCACCAGTTCAAGAACACTATAGATTACACAGTTTCATCAGTGCATTTATTGAATGTTTTTGTATTTATAGTTTGCATTTATTAGATATAAATACGTAGTTTCTTTTCTTCTCCAACATTATCTGTCTTTTTAAACCAAATAAGTGTTTTCACTATTGATAAAGGAACTGCCACCTAAACAAACCTAGTAGGTGTTTGTGTGTAGAGCCATCACAGAAATTTTATTTACAAACAGTTGTTCCATCGTGATAAGATAGGGGATAAAATACCTCTGTCGTGTCACAAGAAAGTTTAGAGATTATGTATGAGCAAGAATTCCAATTGCACCAGAAACAAACTTTTCCTTTTACATCTAAAGAAATAATCATCAGAGTGTGGTTTCTAAATGGAAATGTCCTTTTCTTTTCTTGATGATGTTACAACTGGTTTGCACCACTACAGAACAGTACCTTCATCTATAATATAAATGTAATCTTCCCCATTACTACCTGAGTATTACAGCTTTGCTCATTTCTGTATGCAGCAGCATTCATTATCTTCTTCTTTTATGCCTTATCCAATTTCCCAATTGATCCTAATAGCTATAAAATTTGTCCTCACGACTTGGTCCTGAAATAATTAAAATGTATAAAACTTTTAGATATGCAGTTTCATTTTATGGCTAAATTGGGTCCATTCTGGGTTTTTTTTAATGCCCACAGTTAACACATATATTTAAAGCTCTATTTTCTTGTTTCTTGGTGTGATGCACCTCAGATTTTGCACTGTTATGAGTAACAGCTGTGCCTTGCTTGTTAAAACTGAGTCAAACTGGAATGCTTGACCTAGGAAACATGCTTATCTTTGGAGTTCACTTGGGTTTTGTGTAAGGAAAAGAGATAAATATCTTCAAAACCAGGATAGGCTGTGAGAAAAAGAATTCATTTCTAATACACTGGGATATGCTCTTGCACAGCAGTTAAAAAGAGACAAGGTACCCTTTTCATTACCCCCATGCAGGACTGAGAGGTCCACAGCTCTCACCTGAAGAGAGCAAAATAATATCCCTTTGTTCATTTGTCTGGGAGAGGAGGGAGCAGAGCATAGCAGCAATAGTTGCATAGCTGTTCTGGGGCATGAGAGCAGGGTTGGCTTTGTTACTGCAAGGGCAAGAGTTTGCTTCCAAATGTTTGGTTACCTTGATGTGACATCTTGGAGATACACTTTCTTCCTCATGATCATTCCTGGGTCAATGCCACCATTGTCTTTGTGCCAGACCAGCAAGGAAAACAAGATTAAGGCTTTCCAGAGAAGGAAATCAAAACATTTACAAACATCCTTTGCTGGGTGACTATAAAAACAACTGGATGAAAGGGAAACTAAATTTTAGGCAAATCAATTATTCAGGGAAATCCTAAGTATTCATCAGGAAAATTTCACTGATACACTTGAGAGGATAAGGTTAGCTATGGCTTGTGCTTCCAGATGAGAAAGCCATCTGTCTGCATCCACAGGGCCACCAGTAAGGAATACAAAGGAGGCTCACTTCAAGTAAGATGAAACCTCTTTCTACAGTTTGTGCATTTTAAAGTGATGCTGCAATTTAAAAGTACATTTTAAAAGAATTATATGCAGTTTGGGCAGAGCTGCAGGGCATCTCTGTCAGAGATGTGTTCTGTACTAGGAACCAGTGGCTCTTTACTAGGGCTCTTAAGCTTGGCTCCTGTTCCACCCTTGCTTGATGTCCACTTTGGGAAACACACAGCCCTCCAAGGGTAGGTATGTTCCTTTCCAGCAGCAGAGTGAAGATCAGAGAACTTCAGTCAGAAAAAATGGTAGCTTGAAAATACACCAACCCACAGGCTCAGACAAAACCAAACCCTGTTTACTGCATGATTACCTTTCGTTTTCCTGCTCCTCAGAACTGTCTTGTGTGTTATCAGCTCTAACAATTCCACACTAGCCATGCTCAGGCTTGCTTGAGCAATGGCTTCTGTTCTATTCAAATTCCCCATCTGCAGATAAAGTTAAGAAACTCAGTTAAGCTATGCAAGAGGCAGGGAGAGAAGGGGAAATAAAGCAGCAGAACTCATCCAGCCTTAGAAAATCTTGGCTATCTCAGTTTTAGTGACTTGTAACTGAGAGAACCCTAAAGAGATTATTTAAAAATTATGTTTTCAAGGCCAGTTTATTTTTCAGGGATCTTGAGACCCAACATCTGAACAATAGCAATGAACCAGTGCCTTCAAGCACACACTGGTGTTTAAAATTGCATCTGTGTGTCTGACTATTTACTTCAGATTTCTCAATCTGCTGTGGCAAGAAACTGGAATAGGTGTGGGGCATAGGTGTGTGGCAAAGGCCCCGATTAGAAATAGATGACATGCAGAAAGCTTAAAGCACAGCTGAACACATTCTTTTCTAAAACCACCATGTAATTACTTATTTCTGCTGACACTGAGAATTTTCTGTAATAGCAGTAGTTAAGATATCAAGTACCTGAGAAAAAAATGCCCAGCTTTGAGTCCACAGTAAATGGCCAATATCTTTTGCCAAGGGAAATAATTTCTTATTTTTAAAATGTAGCCTTTAGCATGTCCCTAGTTTTTCCTCCACTTCATTATAATGTATATGCTTACTCCTTCCATTGTCCAGTCCTCTTTAATGTAGTGTCAGATCCTACCCCAAATATTGATGTTTCTGCCAGCTCATGTTTCTTATAAGACACCAAAATGATATTACTGTCAAGGGGAAATACAGCTTAGTGTCTGGCAAATATCTGCTAGAGGAACACACAGTGCAGATATGTGTACATATTCCCACTTACAGAGCTTCATCCAAGACTGGCAAAGATGGGAGGAAGAGGAGCACATTGGTGGTGTCTATGTTCCTGTGCATGCTCTGTGTATCTGTCTGTGTCAATCTGTGTGTGTATGTGTGTTGCACACCTGCACCAGAGTGCTTGTTCCTGCTGGGTCAGTCTTGCCACTGGCTGGACTCAGGCATGGGCCTGCAGCAACCTCACCTCTGTCAGAAGACTGTCAGATTCAGCCCTGCTTGCCACTACTAACTCTTTTTGTGCTTACAAATTGTAAACATTTGAATGAAAACTTTCACACCTTACTGAATCAACTGAGTAACATTATCAACAATATAAATATTTGTATGGAAAGATCTTCGTGCTTGTGTTTACTGAAGTACCATCAAAATCAATATTATTTTTTCAATATTATTTTTCAATATTATATTCAATATTATATTTCAATATTATTTTTTCCACATAATTAATCAGTACAAATTTTACTTAGTCACTTTATATTTTTAAACATAATCATGGAGAAGAGGCTCACAAAGCAATGAAGCAAAGCCAGTGATCCAATTAGGTAAGAGGTAGAATTTGAGTTTAAAAGAACAATCAAGTGTGACTGAACATGTGGTTGGATGTTTAAGAAAGCAAACAGACACTGCACTTTGTGGATTTTATATAATTAGCATAAAAAGATTTCTAACATTATGAGGATCACAGGCCAAGAATTAGTTCCTACAACAGGTCATCCAAAAAAAGAAATATTAAATACTCTGCTGGGGCTCATCAGAGTAAATATACAAAATAATACAGTGTGTGTTCTAGAGCACTTTTTGTGACATTATGATAATGCCTTAAAACATCCTCTCTGTGGTATTCTGGTACTTCATCTTTTGAAAAAAAATGACATAATTGCTCTCTGTTTTTCCACATTATGACCATTAATTTGCTTCACTCCATTTTCTTCCAGTCCTCACCACATGTCTGTGAGATAATAGAGGTCACATCCTCCGCTTATGGAAAATGATACCCCTTCACTATTGTCCATGCTAACATCCCACAAGTGTGACCAGGGTCTCTGTATACTCTCAGCTCTATTCTGGACCTAGATGAACTTGCTTCTTCCTAAAAGACTTCTTCATACTTGCTGTGGTTCCCTGCTTTCTAATCAGATTGTCTAGAGTAGAAGAGGGACTGACATAGTTTTATCTTGAGCCCATTACAAATTTTTCCATACTCTTTACTCACACACTTATGGTTCAAACACCCACTGATGGCTGACAGCCTTCCCTCTGTCACTTTTAGCTAAGCCCTTTCTACCTTCAGGTGCTTCTGTTTTTCCTCTACTGTGAGTTCCACTGTTTCCAGCAGCTGCTTGACTAATCCATTTTTGTCCAATGTAGTTATTTGGACATAAACAGTGCTTCTCTTCTTTTCAAGACAAACACCAGGTGAGCTGCTTCTCTGGGGATGAAATCCTCTATGAGCTTTAATTCTCTCCTTCAACACCTCTGTGCGCACACAGCTCGTGAGTGCACACACATCAAGCAATGCCCTCTGCCTTCACTCACGTGTCTCTTCCCAAGTGTCTCAACATGTACCACTCCCCTCACTGCTTCCTGCAGGCTCCAGCTCTGACCTCTGTGTGCCTTCGTCCCCCAGGTCTCCCTTGGCGGTGTCCTGAGTTCTCTCTCATACCTGTGGGGTTAGGACACTGTCTGCCTTTCTTCAGTGTCCATCCCTTTGCTCAGAAGGTGCTACTGGCTAAATTCCAGAGCTCCATGGGGATTATGCCCCTCAGAATTTAGGAGCGCTCTTACCTTCTTTTTGGAGACTTTGTTGCTGTTTCCCCCCATAAGAGCAAGACTGCAGTTCTCCTTCTTACAGCAAAATTAAAGTCTTCCTAGGATTTAATTTATTTCACACTTTGCATAATAATGAATTGTAAGTACACACATCCTCTGCAGACACTGCTGTGTTTCTCAGGTTGTGTTGTTGCAAGTTCATAGTTTGCCTGCTCTTCCAGAGTTAATTGAAAGCTGTCATGTCCTTTAGTGCTGGAAAAAGGACACTGAATTTTTTCCACTCCACTGGCAGCCACAGCTTGCAGATACAGTACGAAGCTCTGATTAAACCACATTTCTGCAGTTTAAGCTCTGCTGATTGTTCCAGTTGTTCTATCTTTTTGCTCAAGCTATTTCCATAGTTTATTTTATGTCTAGGACCAGGTGTAATTCAGTGCCCATTAGGAAAGGAGGGCTGACAGTGTTCTGCCTCATTAGGTGCCTGGAGCAGTGGCAGTCCCTGGCAGGTCTGCCCATGCCAGCTGCAGGATCCCAGGGAGCCCCACACTGTTCCTTCCACGGTGCCAGCACAGCAGTTTGTGCAGACCCCAATTACCTGAGCTGGGGAACAGACCTAGTCGAGAAGCAACCTTGCCAGGGAAAAGCTGTTAATTTCCAGCTGAATTAGTACCCTGCAGTTGTTTGATTTTTGGTTTTGTTTTGGTTTTTTTCCCCATAGCCCTCTAACATCTGTGCTAGCAAAGTGCCAGTACAGCAAAGTGACAAGCAACCATGGGAGGGACCTGCTTGAAAAAGGGTTTCCTCCAAAGAAATTCTGGTAGGACTGCAACCTGAGGGCTGGATTCTGAACCACAATAAAGTGCTAGAGACAGCTGCCATTGTACTGCCTTCTGCTACAGCCACGGGGAAGAGGGGTTGGTGGGCTGCTCTAATGGACCATGACTTCAATATTACTTGCCTTGAATCTGAGGAGGGAGGCAGAACTGGGGGCATCCACTGGAGCACACCTGCCAAGATTTTTGGGGCTGCAGTTAAGCTTGCTAGCAGATCCTTAGGACCACACAATTTAAAGGTCTTATTTCCAGCATGTGGCATACAGCTCTTACCCAGTGTTGGAAACCTTAGGGAAATTGTTTTGGTAAATTTGCCTATATCATGGGACTTCTATATGGAACAGCATGACCAGGGCTTGTATTCATTGTGAAAGGCCAGGTGCAGTATTTTACAAATAGATATTCAAACACAAAGCTACTTTGTGCTTTTATCTGTGAATATGATGTATTTTAACTTTCAGAAACATTAACTGAGAAAGGTACAGTTGCTGAAAAAGAAATTAATCACTCTGGCTGAACTTTAACACCCATTCAACATCTAATTAGTTGAATTAGAGCCGCTTTGCAAAAGAGTCAATCAATTCTCTAGCTTTAGCTGCCCCAATGGTTCTGAAATTTGATGATGTTATCATTACTTCAGAGGAGACACTCAGTTAGCATTTTAATAAGTACGTTTTTCCCGGCATTTTACCTCCCTACCAGGAACAATCATAAGTTAAAATATTATCAGCAAAATGCAGACTTTCCTGGGCCAGAACTGTGCCCACATCTGAAAACTTTCCTGGTAGAAAAATACTTATTACTTTCACATGGATCAAGAGAATTATCATCAACCGAACATCATGATGTGAAGACTGAGAAGGTAATTAAGAGGACAGAATCTGAACTGCAGTAATACCTTTGCAGAAAAAACTGAAAATGAATTATTAAAATTCTCTATTCACATATGAATACATGGTGAGATGAAAGTGCCCCCAGAAGTTTTAAACTAGCCTTTAAATACAAACCAGATGAATACTGTGCTACCGACCCCCTCCAAGTTAAGCAAATACATTTGATGTTTCACAGGAGCACTGTCAAGTGAAAGTTGAAGATTTTGGCTGAAATTTAAAGCACACCAGATGAAAGGATATATGTACATATAGAAAGTCTAGATTGGCCCAAATTCTAGACTATTTAAACTATTTCTTTAGAGAGAAAAAAAGGGGCTCTTGTAGCTCTAAAATTGCTTGGTCTGACTTCCAATCTCTTTGTTTTGCTGAAAAAGTTATGTGGGCTACTATATCCGTCCTTCTGCTTTAGGACATTAAGAAATTGTTCAAGAGGTAGCATTATTCAAGAATCTGTATGAGCTTATGTTTGAAGAATAGCTCAAAATGTAGGCCAGTTCTAGTAGGAACCCAGACAAAGAGCAATGTCTCTCTCACCCCTGAGGCTCTGGATGAGCAGTTTGGCTTTTCAAGGAGGGAAAGATGTGAGTCTCCTAAGGTACCTTGTGGAAAGCAGTAGGGTGGGTGGAGGGAATGGTAACTCTGCCTCCCAGAACCTGCCTGTCCAGTCCCTCTTAGGTATATCAGTGGCCTTCCAGCATGAGTTCACTTTGTGCTATTCTCTTTTAAAATATTACCTGATTTTTTGTGCTTTCTTGACTGTATATTCCTGCATAGACGGCATGCACCAAAAGCTCTTGAAAGCTTCTCCACCATATTTTTAAACCCTTCTAGCACGCAGCCACCATGGACAAATACACTTTTTAAACAGAAAGTTTCAGAAAAACAGAACGAATGAAAACAAAGATTTAGCATAAAATTTTTACATGTACCACCAGCCAGCCATGGTGTCAGCTTTCATTCCTGTTGTAGAAACCTAGCTGCTGTGCCAGACCAACCTCATTTGTTGGAGTGCTGCAGTGCTCTGCCTTCTTTTTTGTGCTTAGTTTCAATTCTTTTCTTATGTGATAACTTTGCATAAATGTTCCCACCACATTTGTGTCAAACATATCCTCTCTCTGGAACTTCATTTTCCAGATAGATCTCACTAAAATACTGAGCTCTTGGAAAATAAAACAAGCCAGCACTTCTGAAGCATGGTAAATTATCAGAGATCACTATCTCTTTCACCTCTACAACATCCCAACATGCTTTAACAGCTGTTGTTTTAAATGTTTAGGTAGATGTTACAAGAAAAGAGTGAGGATAAATGAGGAAAAAGGAAATGTGCTGAGCCACCTCTGAGACATCACAGTGGCAGGGAGCATCAGTTTTGATCTCACCCATTGCCTGCAAAGAAGCAAATCAAGGCTTGTGTTGATGTGCAGGCATCAACAGCTGCTGCCAGCAGAATTACTGCAGGATTCCTCCTCTGGGTTACAAAACCAGGAATTTCAAGAGAATGAAATACTATGGAAAGTGAGCTAAAAGAATCACATGGAAATTTGCTAGAAGATTTGACTGAGAGGAAAAAGAAAAATTAGGTCATGCAGCCACAGCAGGGAAATTATGTGGGGAACAGAGGGGCCAAAGAAGGACAGAGATTGTAGCTTTTATCGTTCTTTAGAAAGTCATGGAATTCTAGTGTTCTCAGAATTACCACATCATTAGCATTTACCTGCTTAATTAAGGTACTAACTTATTTATATCTTTGCTTATGGATCTTGGAAATGCTACTATTTCCTCAGATTTAAGGATCAAATCTTATACAGATCCCATTGACACTTTTATTCATGGAAATTATTGACCATGCCTTTGATATAGTTAGTCTTAAAATAGCCCTATGTAGGAGACATAAAACTACTATTTCTCTTTTCATTTTTGAAATGAAATATAGCAAAATTTCCTGTTGAGTTTTCAGATGTTTTAGGTGTACAACTAGTAATTTAGGCCTGCAATGACACCAATAATTTCTTGTAGAACAGATGTTTGAATCCAGGACCCTGCATTTTTAGGTAACTCCCCCAGCTCCTGAGCCATGATGGTTTTTTATACTCCTTATGCAAAAGCTCCCAAATCCCAGTAAGGTATGACATGGTTGGTTTTTCGCATTCCTTATGCCAATCAGCTGCACTCACCTCTTCTTTCTATGTGTCCTCTCAGTACCACAGTCTACCAGATATTTCTTATCGAATAAGCCAGCCTTCTGAGAATCCCAAGAGACAAACATTAAGAAAAGGAGGTGAGGGTATGAAAAGGAGAGACATCTTCCACTACACAATCCGCTCTTCAGTAAGAGCTCCATGCAAAATTGTGCATTTAGATCTAATCCCCCACATGGACCTTTTGCTTCTTCTCCCTGAAAATGCTCTGTTATCAGGACAGTGACCCTGCACATGCTAAAGTCCTGGCTTATATGGATTGGGAATTTATGGTAAAAATGGTCTCTGGAGAGGAACGAGGACAAGAAGCCATGGACATGGTTCAGCAGAAAATCTAATTCTCCATGTTAAGCATCTTTAGGAATTGTGCCTCACTCAGCTTAATGCATTTGTCCTTCACATTCATGGACACAAGTTTTTAAAAGAAGCAAAATGGAACACAATGAATGCAAAAAGAATATGCAGGGTACTGAAACAGCTAATCTTTTTTATCCCTCAGTATATGTCTGAGACTTAGAAGAAAACATGACTTGACGTGAGTTAATTTTCTTTCCATTCTCTTCCTGTTAAAGACTGTAAAATAGTGAATTACAGAGCAGCATATTCATAGCAGATTAAAATAATTTTTCATGCAGAGAATAATAAGTGTGTTGAATAGTTTACTATTTTAAAAGATTTAGATATAACCCTGGAGGTTATTTTTGTACTTGAAGGTAGGAGCAAAAGCAATTAAGGTAACTCCTTTTTTACATTCCAGCCCTTTAGGATATTTATATGCCATGGCAACCAGGTGAAAGCCAATGGACCAGATCTAAAGTTTGTAAAAATCAATGGAGAAGTTAATAGGACCAGCTCACTTAAAACTTGCTGGACACCTGACCCAGGATATGCAATGAAAGTACCATATTTCCTTCCTTTATTTATTTGCAAGCATTTTAGCTTTGCTTTCTGCAGTTTTCCTGGTGTGCTTTAGCTGGTCCAGGTCTGTCTCCTGGGAGGAGATGGTGATGAGTGTGGCCCAGGGGCTTGTTGGATGCAGCCCACTCCAAAGCTGTCACTGGCAGCTGCAGCAGCAGTACCCTAGGGAGAAGGGTACACCCCCCAGGAAAGGCTATATTGTCTGCATGATGGTTAAATGCAGTTTTCTAAAGGGGGACGTGTGGCCTGAGCCTCCCTGAAAGTGGATGGATTGTTCAGTTCCCCAGCCAGGCTGCAGAACAGGGACTTACTCAGCAGGGTTTTTTGTTTTTGTTTTTTGGTTTTTTTGGGTTTTTTTTTTTTTATGACATTTTAAGCCACCTGGATAGCCTGAAAAACCTCTCAGGCAGATATTCCCTAGATCACCCCCTCTCCATACCTCAAATCCCAGATAACTAAACTTTGCTCTTGAAACAAGTTTAAAAACTGTTTCACATCCCTCTACCAGGCACTGGACTCCCTCCCTAGGATTTTAAAGAGCTTGTAGCCCCCTGCCAGGCTTTGCAACTGATTGCCTATGTAAGCTCTGGTCTGAATGGACTTCAGTCTGTAATGTGCAAGCCTATATATACTTAATGCAATAGATTGCAACAGAGCCTGCAGAGAAAGAGGAAGCTTTATTTCATCAGTGTGACTTTTGGAGACTCACAGTCACCAGAAATTAGTGTTATAAACTTGTCAGCAGGTGATGTATGGCTGCAGAATTATCCCAGCACTACCCCTGGTGTCCTTTGGATGAAACATTGAAGAATGAGAATTAATTATGCATGAGATGGACTAAAACTATATGCTTAAATAACACCCATCCACTCATTTTTCCTATTACATTTCAGGTCACAATTTTCTTCCTAAGTATTTTATTTGAATGAGAGTCTTCTGAGCCTTAGAGGAGAGCAGCTTTCCAAATCCTTGCAACTGGACCAAAACATGGAAAGGGCAGCTATTTTAAATTTACATTGAAGATCACCAGTTTCAAAATATGCCAAATAACAGAGGGCATTTCCTTTCTTGGCTTGATTCAAATCTCCCAGAAGGGTGATTCCATAATGATCTCCCTTCTCATGTACCCCACAATTACTCCATGACCTTACCCTATTTTACCCTGGAGTGTCTGAGCCACGTGCTCAATTCATTGAAACAAATGGAAAGCTGCCCCTTTTTTAGAGCAAACAGGAAGAAATTCAGGTGAACATATATCAAGGGACATATGAAATATTTCTGCCCAATTTTTATTGTTTATGACATTTCCACATAAAATAAACATATAGTTTTGTCCACTGGAAAAAAGCTATATAATTAATTGAGTAAAGATGAATAATACTACTGATTTAGCTGGAATATGCAGCAAAATGCAAACTATTGCATGTACCTGGGTTTGAGATATTTTCCCATTTGAAATATTAGATATAGGTTCTATATTTTCATGTTTTCAACTTTCATTAAAATTATTGTCAAGAAGATATCATTATAAAAAAATCAGATCAAACCAGGTAGGATATCTTCTCAATTCGAGGAAATATTTCTCATAAGATGTTTGAAAAAATATGGATCTTCAGTGAGAAAAATAAACAGAAATAAAAAATAGAAGCAGTGAATGCAATTGTATTAGTCATCTTTTTATAACTTTGAGAATTGTGTAGTCAGTACCAGGTCTGATAATATCTGAAATCAGGCGCTTCTCTGAAAATCTGTAGTTTCCAGGTGGGAGGGCAAATGATTTTCAAATTAACATGTATGGTCTCTGCAGCTTATAAGGAATGAATCTGATGCTTTGTGGCACAAATCTCTTCAGCATTTTCTGTGAGTTGCATTCCATTTCCTTCTCAATAACAGTGCAACAATATACCACAGTACATATTTACTGTAACTTAACATCATTTCATGTAAAAATCAGAATTAAGCAAAGCTGTAAAGGTCAATTCAAGCTGATAACTGTCTCATATTTCTTCTAGAGAAAACATAAACACATAAATGATATTTAGAGACACACTGAACACCCTGGTGATGTAGGTTGAGTGTGAAAAGAAAAATTTTCCTTGCCAGGGCAGGACCAAGAGATTTTCAGTGTAAATGAGCATCCATTTTAAAACCTTTCTCAGCTGGACAATCACACATCTGATTGTCAGGCAACAGAATCTGTCAAGAACCTTTCTGTAAGGAGTGATAGCCACGCACTAAAGATACAGCACAAAACTGATGACAATGGCAGATCAGTCCTGGACCACTTGTCTGGAGCTACATGTGGGTCTAGTTGTAGTCTTCAAAGGATAAATCATGGTGTGGAAAAATAGGAATGATGGTAGTAGCTTGGTTTATAGCAGAAGTACCAATCTGGTCTGATCTGAAATTAGTACAGAAAATGCATTTTTGGGTTTTGTCCCTTATTGAAAGTCTTTAAAAAACAAATGCCATCTTGCAGCTGGAGGTAAGGGGGAAATTACTTCTACAACTGTGCTGCCTTCTATGCCCAGGGGCAGCATTTTCATATTTCTGTAACACCCATACATCATGGGAGAGATTCTTATCTGGTACAATTGCCATAAATCTATAATGTTCCCCTGAGGATGGGCGCAGCAGATCTTTCTCTGCACATTACTGCTTCCTGTGCTATTACAGATCACTGTACCTAATGTTATTTGACTGAATTTGATTCAATCTGCACAGTGCCAGTATAAATGACAATACATATTGAAACATCCTTAAAAACATTTTCAGATGATCGGCTCCAGAAAAAAAATGTTGATTGCTTTCATATTAATTAGACATTATCACCAAGAATGCTACATGGATTAAAACAACTTTCAACCTTTGTAATACAGCCTATCAAATCCAAACACAAGTTTGCTTCTCTGTAAGCAAAGTGCCACCCTGTTTTATGATGACACCTACACATACTGCGGGAACAAATGACAACAACATGAGTTGCATTGCTATCTCCTCACAGCTGTCAGGAGCTCATTTCTGAAGGGATCCAAATGCCAGCTCTGCATATTTGCTGGAAATAGTAGAAAAGCACAACAAAGAAAAAAAGGAATTCATTTAGAGTTTGGCTAGTGGGAAGAAAACCCAACTTATCATTAGCACTATTTTTCTCTCCATTTTTTGTCTATGTAAGAAAGTGTCAAATTTTCCCATTGGAAATTTGATTCCATTTTCCTTAAACAAGGACTATTGTCATTTACAAATTAATATAAACTACTGTCAGCAGAGTCTACCTTTAATAATATAGATTATTAATATTATAGAACATGCATTCCAGTATACAAAGAAAATTATGATTTATGGGAGATGTCAAAAGGCTTTCACTATATTCACAGTTATCAAAGCCAGAAGGTTTTTGTCAATATTGTCAATATTGTCAATATTTTGTGTCTCTCAACATTTAATGGTGGAAAATATCTTCAAAAAAGCTTCCAGGAGCGTGTGCTGTGTGTGTGTCTGTGGACATTTTATGCATCCACAGGTGTTTCGAGAGGTTTATTTGGGAAGGACTATATATTGGGGTGTTTGAATAGAAGTTAAGCTATCTGAAGCAAACTGTGGAGTTTTTGTAGTTTGGAAGTAGAAGCTCAAGAAGCTACAACAACTGCCCACAGAAATGAAAACAGGACTGAAAGCAGAAATACATGTATAAAAAAATTAATTATTTTTTTAGCTTTCACAATTGTGGGGCATAACACCTTCATTCTGCTATGAGTTTGATATTGCAAAAATTCTGTTCTAAGTTGTAGCCCTGTAAGTTATAAGGCAAGTTGCTGTTTCATGATGTAATACTGAATAGTTCTGTATTGTTCTATCAGAAACTGACAAGCAGATTTTTAAACCTGAGTTCTGAAAATAAAGCCTAATGTCTTTGACATGCCTCTAGATACCATTGGATTTTGTCAAAGTCATCAGCCTAAATTCACTCTCAGAATAAGTCAGCTCAACTCAGCAGCATTGTAAGAGAATGAGCTTAGCTTAATGGAGTTGAGGTCAGGATAATATTTAGCTCTTGTTGTATGTGGTACAGCATAAAACTGCAGTTTTTCAAATATATTTTATTCCTACTCGGCAAATACTCTTTCAGAAGTGAGTCCTTATATGTCACAAACTTATGCATTTTTTGACCAATTAAATGAAATTCTGCTTATTTGCTTCTTAAGTTATGCACCTATTACTTGACTGATTAGAAAGAGTTACTTCCCAAGATGATCTTGACTTAGAAGTTTATACACGGAAGAAATATTCCAAGAAAGTGGGGATATAAAATACAACACGCTGATTTCTTCTAATTTAGTTGGTTGCAAAATAAGCCCAGGATTCCCACTGAACAGATCTGTAGGTTTCTTATTGTTGTATCTCCATTGGTGCTTTAGTTCAGAAAAGGTGCACATCTCCCAGAATTCTTCCAGCTAACACATTTTCATTTGAGTAATTTCAGAGGGCAGACCTGGATTCCATTTGGGTGAGCTAAACCAGTAAACCTATTCAGGGAGAGCACCTCAGTAGCATCAACCAGGAAGGAGCTTCAGTCCAGGAGCTCAAAATATTGTTAACATAATGTGCAACTTCCCAAGTCTTTGTAGTGTGGATATCATGAGAATAGCTTCTGATCACATTAATAATGTAGTAAAGCTAACTATGTAGGCAAAGAAATCACCATACCAAATATTTGATGATTTTTTAATATATTTCTGTGTGTAACACTACTTTGAAGAATAGTTTCCTGAGATTCTTCATCCCTAGCAATATCAGCAGAGAGCCTGAAGAAGTTTTTTGATGTATGCCAACAGAATAATGAAAAACTTCTTATAGTGCAGTGCAGGTATGAGATATTGTCTGATTTCAGGGCTAGAAATGTCCACCTTCAGAAGACGAAACACATTTTTTGCTTTTGCCAGATTGCCCCAACACCCATGGGAAACAGAGGTTCTGTCTGTCAGAAGAAGCATTCCAATGACAGTACAGCCTGCAGTGAACTCACCAGGCAGAAATTGTCCTTTTCAGTAGAGTTAAGCCTAAGCAACATGGAGCAATGTTCCTGTGTTACTGCCCTTGACAACAACCTCTTTCTTCAAGAGTCCTGCGGGAGTGAAAATTGTCTCCGTGGAGTTTTCCGTACAACCCCCATGATCAACCTCATGTTCCCACTAGTGGACATTGAGTAATGTTCAGCCTTCCTGACCAGTCTCAGCAGCATCTCATCCAGCCCTGATAGCACCCTCTCACATAGCACATCCACAGGCTGGCCATTCTCCAGAACGACAGAGGTTGCATACAACCCTAAACCACAGTGGAGGCTGCTGCAACAGAAGAACCAATTGTGCCAGGTATATGGTGACAGGTAGGTTTTTCTCAAGTGTTTTTGTGAGTAAAGTGCCTCTGCTACTGGAAAGCTTGCTAGAGCTTAGATATCTAAGAAACATCATTTTGAAAGAGATTGTTGTGCTAGGTCTGCTCCTTGACAGGAATTGCGGGAATTGTGCAAAGGGATGGACCTTTGCACCCAGAAGTATTTATACCCGGGACCTTGTTTAATCTAGGAAGCAACTCTGCTACTAAAATTCCAGTTGAATTTGCCCCTGTCTCTCACTAACACTCAGCTAACACATGAAATTTACAAAGCAGTTGCAGTATTTTGAATAAACAATTCAACGAGAGTAAGAAATTATTGCAAAATACAGCTGCTGCCTTTCCTTTCCAGAGATAGTGTATGCTGTTGTGTTTAATCTCAAAGTCTGATGAGGAAACGGGGAAGGAAAAGGATGCAGTAGCCTGTTGAAATGTAAATGTTAATAATGAATGCTCTTTCAATAAAGCAAACCCAACAGAAATTTCCATTCATTTTTTCAAATAATTAAAACCACTGCATTTGTATGGTCTGATTGCTAACTTTTCTTCAATGGTTCCTTAATACTTCATTAATAATATTCTATCGTTTAACACTTCATTGTACGTAATAGGCTTTAACTATCACTCTGTATTTCTTTCCACAAGCCAACTTAACTTTTGGGCCAAAGCACAGATTTCAGGGGCTGTTGAGAAGATACTATCTGATCCTAACCTGTTTTTAAAATGAGAACAAATAGGTTTTAAAAGTTCCATATCAACTCTAAAAATAAAGAACCTACCACATTCACAGAATTAATCCTGACACAAGGACAAAGTAGTAGATGCAATGTCTGAAATAATATAAATTAATTTTAATCAAAACCAGTTAATAAATCTTATTCCTTATAAAGGCCTCTGTGCTATTCTTTTCTTAAAGATTTTTAAACAAGCAACTCCAATTTAACACATTTCTGACTTCAATAATCATATAGAAAACTGTTCTCTGAATCCTTTCTAACAAACTGTTTATTAAACTTAATTTTTTGTATTGTGTAGTGCATTTCACCTGTTACTTGGGAAATTCCAGAGGAATGGCAAGGAATGGCATGAAGTAGCAGTTCATGATGGGATTTGTGTAATTTAACCTGAGCTATTTAGAATCTAGAGGTCTAGTCTAAGTCAGTTGTCTGCATGGTCTCTGTTTTCTTTGGAGAGAAGTAGGAGAGACACAGATACTGGAAGCAGGTGAAATCAATTGTCATTTAGAAATGTCTTTCCCCTCTCCATTGGCTATCAAGTGAGCCCAGATCACATTAGAAATCTGGAGATTTTAAATGGTGAGGCTGCATAAGATGTATCCTACATAAAGAAAAGAAGCAGAAAAGTGAGACTCAGAGTTTTAATGAACCTATGCTGTAGTTATTTCAACTCTGGTACTCTGGTATTTCAGGCTCAAAACTGTTATTTACTTAATTTTATTCCAAAATTATGATTATGCAATAAAATCCAACATTCTGTGACCCGGATTAAAAGTGAGGTTAAGTGCTATTTAAAATTTTTTTAAAAAGCTATTTAAGGATAAAATGATCAAGAAATCCAAGGCAAGTGATTTTATTTATTCTAATTTGAATGGTCTTTCATCATATGAATAAATTTACTGACTCCATAATTTATAGCAACATATCCAATCTCTCTTCGTGTACATACTGTGCACAAAACAAATGCACAAAACAATGCATTTAGTAAATGAAAGGATCTCTGATGGTGACTTTGACAGTTTGATAAGTGAATACGCCTTCTAGTCCTCTAGGTGAGTTCACATTTCCATCTGCCCTCAAATTGGAAGAAAAATATTCTTTAAATCATATACACTGTCATTTACTTGACAAGACAACAGTTAAACGTATTTTTGCAGAGCTCCAACCCTAGAAGTTGATCATGCTTCATGCAGGGTTGTAAACCTATCACCTGGTGTACTGTCACCTACCATCAACAAAAGTTTTGTTTTCTGATTAAGGCATATTAGCATTGGATTTCTCTTATCTGAAGAAAAATAGAATTCCACAGGAAATTGTTATTTTCTGATTCCGGGTTTTGCTACTACATTTGATAATGTCTCAATTGCCATTATACTGCCAAAAGGTGATGCAAACACAAAATTACAAGGAGTTTGAAAATTATAGTAGTGAGGTTTAGAAGGTTTCACTATTTCTGGAGCTTTTAAAATTGTTTAGCTGACATAAAATATTGACCTTATTTTTGCAGTTCCATGTCATATTCAGGGATGTATTGGTTTAATATAGCTTTGTCAAATCAATTCTCTCTCTAGTAGGATGTAACAAAGTATTTTTATTTGATTTGGATAGATGTTGAGCCATAATAACAAGTAATTGTGGTGGTTACATTTATTTGCTACATTATCTGAAAGGTTTTGCTCAAGAGTATCTTGGCATAGTAACCTCAAGGAAGTCAAATCTCCACGGTGGAAAGAGATAATTTTTTAGGTTTACCATGAACTCATTTTCAGAGAGTTATAACCATGTGCAAAAGTTAAAACCATAAACCAGTTAAAGACACGTCTTAAAACCTTACTTTGGTGACCTTTAACATAAACAAAAAAAGAAATAATGTTTCTAATACAGTTAACAACACTTACCTATCTAGAAATCTTATTTCATCAATTTTTCTGAAACAGCCTTAATACACCAAGGGAAACAGAAATAAGAAAATTCTGAGTGTAAACAATGTGTGTATGTACTTATAAAATCCCTTCCTTTAGAGTTTTTCACCCCTTTCCACCTGTCTGCCTGTTCATAAGTCTTTGTCTGTGGGAATTTCACAGAGAATCAAATGCCCCTTCTCGGACACTTGAAAGAAGTCTCATATACTTCTTTTGGGAAACAAGGAGGGAAAAAAAATCATACACAAAAACCAGAGGATAAATAGAGCCTTCCTGAATATAAGTAATCACTACTAACAAAGTGAGGCCTCTACCCCCAGTTTTTTGCTCTCGCCACCTGATTTGAAAGAAGTCTCATATACTTGTTTTGGGAAACAAGGAGGGAAAAAAAGTCATATACAAAAACCAGAGGATAAATAGAGCCTTCCTGAATATAAGTAATCACTACTAACAAAGTGAGGCCTCTACACCCAGTTTTTTGCTCTCGCCACCTGATTTCTACTGCAAGTCAATTTCAGAGCATTTGTCCCTGGCACAACAATGCACAAGGCAGCAACCACTGCTAAAGGAACTCAGCAGTGTAGGGGTCATTAAATATTTTTAGATAGTACATGGGACATTCAGGTCAAGAAAACAAAGGGTTCAGATGGGTCTGGTTTGTGGATGGGTGGGCCAAAGGAAAAAGCAGAAGCTGCTGAAGGGTCTGAGAGGGGTGGAGGATGCCAGCTGTTGTACAGTAGACAACAACCTCAGGGTGCCTAAGTGACAAATGGTCTTTAATTCTGCTATGATCTCAAGAGCAGAGGATGTTTTACTAAACATCAGTGGTTGTTACAGGACAAGTTCTTCAGCTGAAGTGACAACAGGTTTTGTTTTGGCCATGAGAGATACTGTATCTCCCATTCTCTGAGAATGATTGTCACTGCTTACGATATGAACTCCTGACATGTACAGGAAATCTCATAACTCAGTTTCCTGACAAAATGACCTTATTCTTGCAGGTGAGCCAAAAGAAGTAAACAAACATGAAAACTGTTTTTACTTGAGACATCTCACCCCTTATATTGTCTGAAATGGTAAAAATCAGAAAGTATCCAGCATGTAATAATGAAGATTGGCTTAGAAGGGTACTGAAAAGAGGAGAAGTAAGATGCATTTCCTTGGTGCTCTCTGAGCAGCTGTGCTCTGGGATTCTGCTAGTTTTTTGTCTTGACTGAACTTTAGGCATTGTCTAAACATGTGCTGTGCCTCATTTCAGGCACAAAATAATGCATTTTAAGGTTTTATCCCTGAGATGTTCCCTTACTTTATCAAAATGACACTATGTTTTTACTGCAACCCATTTTTACAAAGGTAAAGCAGCCTTTGATTTCTCATCTTTGTCTTCATATTGGCTGCTTTTATCAGTATTGGGTTTTTGCCTTGGATCAGAGAAAATAAAACAGCAATTGACACTGGAGAATGACCTTTGAGCTAGCTACATCCTACAGCAGCAAAACAATGTAACTGCCTCTTAAACTTCCTGATAATCCCTTATTCCCATTATTGTCTGCTGCACTTCCCATGTCATTCACTATTGGATTTTTTATATACATAAGAGTAATTTGAGTTAGTTATTGCAGAAGCCCCAGATTTTCAAAGCAATGTTTTCCAGATCACCTGCTCAGTGACTATTTATGCTTGTTCTCTATGCAGACTCTGAAATTACTTCTGTTTCCATTAATTTCATCTCACATCCTTCTGCTGCAGTTCAATGTTTCTACTAAACGATGTGTTTCTAACATATTCTCTTTTAGCATTGCTGTAAGACATGTCGAGAAAGTTCTTTGTTACACTTGGCTCCTTGGCTCCTATTCCATTTTGCCTTTCAACACTGCTTCTATCCTGAAAATAAAAGTCTTTTCCATTAGTACCACAGAAACCTTTTCCTGTTGCCTCCAAGGCATGAAGCATGCCTTCTCATTCCATTTTCTTTTCTTTTGGTCTCTGCACATTCAGAGTCCTGCTATTCCCACCACTATATCTGCATTTCACAAGTTCTGGGGGAAAAAGTCTTCAAGGCATATCCTTAATGTATAAGTATAAACATTTGTATATGTCTTAAATAAAAACAGGACTGGTCTATGATAGAACCGCTTTCAGAAAAATTTAACATGTCCCATTTTTGTCCCATTGCCCTGTCCCATTTTTTTTTTAATGTGTTCAAGAGTTTTGTAAGAGACTAGTAGGACCTTCAAAATGGAGCATGTTGCTTGGTGTAAGAAAACACCCAAAGCCACCACTATCTAAGAAAACCTGTACCTGTCCACAGAGAGTCTGCCCAGACTGCCAGAGCCTGTCTGGAAACACCAGTACAGAATGAAGCAGACAACAGGAGACATCCTCTGAGGTTCAGAGGGGACATCCCATTAACCATGCTCCAACATCCTGCTATCTGAATGACCCTAGGCTTCCCATTTAAGTAAAAGGCCTAAGTTTCCAACTCCTTTTCCTAACCTTTTCTCAAACAATTAGAGTTCAGGATTCTTGTGAGACTGTGTCATGGTGACCATTCTGGGTATCTCAAAATGTAAACTGTAATTTCACACTGAGTGACCGCCAGGATAAGATCTCAGCAGCATTTTCTCCTGCCTGGCTCTCACACATGCCTTACTCTGCCAACCTGCTGGCACAGCCCAGGCTGCTGCTGCCAAGCACTGCCCCTGCCAGGGACTGGCCAAATGCAAGGAAGGCACATGCCAGACTGGCATGCATGGTCTGCTCCAATCTCATTGGGATGTATGGCTCCTGCTGTATCAATAAAAACTGATTTACACAATTGCAGATGATTTACTCAGTAGTCATCCAGTCAACCCCAGAGAGAATGGGAGAAAGTCATCAAAAGTAATTGAGTTTTTGCTCTTGAGCCTCTCACATCCATCTGCAAGTCCTACCCAAAGAAACTGCTGAACACATGAAGCCTGCTATTGCTGTGTTAATGTGGGCATACAACTGAGGTCCTTCTGATAAGCCTCGTAATGATCAGGCTGTCTGAGGTGTACCAGCTCTCTACTACTTAAATGCTGAATGTATCCTAAGAAACCAGAGAGGCAATTTAGCCTCTCATTATAGATGTCCAACTCATTTTAGCAGTAACAGCTGCTTTAGTTTTTAAATGAAATTGTTAACTTCTAAATTCCTTTACAAATCTGTGAGTTTATCAGGAGAAGAACAGGTTTTAAACCTACTTCTGCTTCCTTACGCAATAAAGTGTTAGCTGCATGCTAAGATTTCACATGATCTGAAGAGGAAAATAAACTGAGTGAACATTTCCTGCTGTCTCCATCCCAGTTTTGCTCATCTGGATGGTTTTGACAGGCTGGAGACTTGTCACAATTGTAGTCTGGTTCCCACAAGATCACAGGAAAACAGGTCTCTTCCTGTGCTGTTATAATAAACTGTCACAAAACTCACATTCAACCTGAAGATACTCAAAAATCTGGAATTAAAATATTTGCCATGGTCCTTTTTACATGCAGTTATCACTAAGGATGCAAGTGAAGAATGTCACCTCTTGAACCATGGATGAACAGGTTAGATACAGGAGGTACATCACAGCCACAACACTGCAGCATCTTCTCTCTATTTCAGACCTGGATTTAACAAGACATTAAGATAACTCCAACTCACCACAAAAACTGTGGGCACTCACAGTTGTTTGGGTCATGCCCATCTGTATCTCCTCCTTCCATCCTTCTGTCTTTAAAGTCTTTGTAGTCTATAAAAATTTTAAAGTCTGAATACACCATCTGCCTCCTCACCCTATAACTTTGAATAACTTTCACATATTTGAGTCTCCCTTTGCTTTATCTGTAGTCCTTTTGATTGCTCTTCCCCAAGTACTGTTACATTTTTCCCAGTACTGTGTACTCTCTGTGGGGATTGGCCTGAACTCCCTACTGGTGTTCCTGTTTGTCATGCCATTTGCACTGGTTGAAGAGCTCTGCCAAGGCATCAGAAATACCTATTGATCAGCTTTTGAGTCTCCATGCACATGCATTCCCCTGTAATTTTTATCAAGTATTTAATTTGTTGTAACCTGCTTCGATGTTCACTTCACCTGGTTGTCCCCAGCATAAACTAAAATCAGCAAAGCAAGGGTGAAGAGGGCTGAGCAGGGATGTTTCTCATGCCAGTGGCTTTTGCTTCCCATGAGAACCCACACAACAACACTGTTGAAGCCTGCAAATGTGGGGGCATGAGACCAATGGTACCTGCATAAAAGCAAAGGAATGCAAGGGAAAACTGCCTGTGTGGCTCCAGGCAGCTTGAGTGAAAGACTGTAGAGCTGCAAATATCGACCTGTAATATTACACATCCTGAAGCACTAAGGCAGCTCAAGCACCATATAACTTCATTTTCTGTTTACCCTCTTCACCCCACATGTGATTTCCCAGTCATCTGCCATACCATCCCTTTCTCTCTTTTCAGTCAGAGAAGTCTCATTAATCCATCTGCATGCAAAGTCTGTCTGCTGTCTGTGATCATCCTCATCACCCTTCTCAATGCTATTTTTGATTCTGCTACAATCTCCTGAGAGCCTGGCATTAGAATTATAGTCAATTTTCAAGACATGCTGTGTGAAGGTATTATAGAGTGGCCTGGTGATGGTTTCTGTTTTGTTTCTTTCCTCAGCTAAATAATTCCTACCATTGAATTTGTTTTTTCATTGAAACAGAGTAATGCAATAAACTCCTTGTTTTTATAACCCCTGAAACTTATTCACAGTGAGCAGAATCAGCCAAATAGTTGTAATATACTTTTTAATCTTTACCTTTTTAAGCTTTTCTGATAAATTATGCCAACCGAAGCAGAATCACTACAGGAGCCATGAGCATTCTGAAGGCCAAAAGTCTATATGTATGCAGACATGCAAAAAGTCAAAGAACATTTTTTCAAATTATTTTGATAAAGGAAATTTTACATAGGTTGGGAGATACACCCACAGTTCTGCAGTCATTTTATCTGTTGGAGGAGAGGGCTTGTCATGTTTTCAAATTCCTAACACCATTTTTCTTTAATAAAGCTCCTAAAACATAAGCTTCTCTACCAAAATATCTAGAAGTGTTGTTGTCACATTTCATACAACCAATCTTAAGTGCAATTCACTTAGTTGCAACCATCCAAAACATTTTTAAGTGAATATTCATTTACTGAAGCTTTTTTTTTTTGTATCACTGAAGAACTAAATAGAGGAAGTGGAACAATGCTGCTGTTTGTACATAAAGTGAATAAACACAGTCCATTTGTGGCGTGTGAGTGCTGTTGGTTCTCTTGGGCTACCATTTCTGATATGGAAGCCAGACAGCTACGGAAAAAATTAATCCATTCCTCCTTGGGTGTGCAGAATCACAGCATTAGCAGCAACAACCCAGTACTAAGGAATTTCACTTACCAAAAGCCACTGGGGACCTGATCCTAAGGCCTGGCTCCCAGGCACTTCAGGGATTTGAATCTGCGTCTCAATGCAGTGTGAAACTCATTTGCATATAAATTCCCATTGTAGCAAAAGGTTTTATGCTCCCAATGCAGCTGAGACACGGAGCAGAACGGGTCACTAAGAAGAAAGAAAAATATTTCAACCTTTTGAAGACTTTAGGGTAACCTCTATCACTTCCTCCCCTGTCCCACCAGTGTCTTGGAGGCCAAAGTGCCCCTTAGCCTGAGGGTCGGTTTCTCATGGCAAGCTGCAGCACAGTGAGTGGGAATGGAGCACCTTTTGTTTAGCATGCCAGCTGTTTGTCTGCTTAAATATAATCTGCCTAACTAAGTACCTGATTTTCTTAAATTTGAGCTTAAATTTATTTTAAACTTCTTCACAATGGAAAATCCAGACAGGTAATTCCATTCCTCAGACTTGTAAAAAACTCATGTCTAATTACATAAAATTAATGCAGGCAGGGCAGAAACCTTAAACCTCTAATTTGTTGAAAAATGCAGTTTATTGAATATGTGAATTCAGGCAAATGTAACAAATGTATTTTTGTCAGTAGAAAACCAGCTGTTCCTCAAGTTGGAATGCTTTGTTTAGATTTATTTTAATAACATATTTCATCTCCTTTTTTTTTTGTTTCCAACTTTTCAGAGCCTGGGTGGGCAAAAATACTTTCTAGAGATGCTATTCTTTTCCAATAACTATGTGAGATGGGCTCACTGCAATTCTCTGTTTAGATGACTCCCTAAGGTAGCTTATGCTAGTTGGCGTGAAAATGGCTATGCCTGTTCTTCAGAGACAAAATTGAAGAAAATCACAATGTCCTTTGAAAAAAAAAAGGCAAAAATCAGTCCAGGTGATATGTAGAAAATGGAAATTATCCAGAGGATCTCATAGAAAATATGAGACAGGACTTCAGGGGTACATACCACCCTCTGTATTCACACTGAAAAAAACCAGTCTAGTTTGGCTCTTAGAGGAACTGATTGCTGAAAAAAAAACACAGAAAGGCTGTTGAATTTCCATCCCTGGAGCTATTAAATCCTCAAATGAATTAAGGCCCAATCAAGCTGACCCGAGGCTGAAGACAGCTCAGTTGTGAATCCAGGGCAGGATGAAATGACTGCCCCAGCTCCCTACCAGCCACAGCCATTCTGTGAATGTGCTTCTCGAAATCATTCTACGCTACGGTAGAAATGAGAAGGAACAATTTGTACAGAAGAAAACTCTCACTTCCCTCTCATAGTCAGGTCTTTTAAGATACACTTGGGCAAAGCTGCCTTCATCAGTAAGTCAGGATTAGATCGTGCTTTCTGCTTTAAAGGCATAGGAAGGCAGAACATCAGCTCTGAGATGGGCTCTGACTGAGAAACATCTGTCCTTTTCCTAAGCAAAGCATTGTCCCTCTGCTTCCTTGTCATTGTCCCTCTCCTTCCTTGTCAAACAACTTTCTCTTGAACACAGAGGGGAAAACTGCAGAAAAAAAGAGAGCATTCTCTCTTTTTGAAAGTACCAAGGAACCTTCAAAAACCAGGGAATGGCCCAGAAGACTGAACATTATGCCTGTTTGCTTGTTCATTTTCAGCATGTGATACAAAGTTGATAGAGATGTCAAGCCTGATTCTTATGAAGGCAACCAAGTTTAAACACAGAAACACTAGCAGGAGAAGAGAAATAAGCAATTAGCCTTGCAGTGGTCATAATGTGTGTTTCACTGATTTGAGTTATGGATATTTGTACGTGTGGATGTGTATCAGAGCTTGGGGAGCAGGGATGAATGTGTGCATTCCACACAACTTCTGTTACGGGACCATGCTGTTCACCGCTACGGCTGAAATCTCAATTCAACCTCTTCCTGATATTGACGTACTAATCTGTCAATATGCATGACAATACACTCTTTCCTGATCTATGCCCTCTCCCAGGAAACATTTTCTGCCTGTTATGAAGTGCTGTAAAATGGATGCATGCAGTACAAAATGTAAAGTATAAAAAATAGAAAATCATGTAGGGACAGATAACTGACCCAGCAGCTTTGCAGTCCAGCACTTAACATAGTCATGAACAAGCAATTAATTCACAGATCCTATCACTGTACACATGTGAAAAACTGTCCCCAAGAACAAACTGTGAACAGTGACAATAGGATATCTTCAAATCCAGCCATAAAGACTTGATATCCATGAAGCAGCTTTAAACTGTCCCAACAGAGAAGAGAGTTACACTTGGGTTTTAGCAGACTGAAGTACTAAGATATGTCATAAAAACAGGACATAAATGTCTCTAAAATCTAGGCTTTCTGGTCTTGTAAAGGCAGCATTACATTTTTGATTGAGCATGCTTGATTTGGCCCAAGGTAAAAATGCTTCATGTCTCTTTATGTCAGGCTAGAAGTTTTACTTTTTGTCTTTGCTCAATTGTAAATGGTGGATCCAATTCTCATCCTATACATGAAAGTAGAAATGCATATCCAAGAGCAGAATTTGTCCATTAAATATCAAAGTAATGCTCACTTCTGGTAGAGCACTTTTTTAGGTTCTGACATGGAAACATACATTAACAATTTGCAGTAAAATTTAAAGGAAGCAAAACTGACTCTTCTCCACTTTTTAAAAATGAGACCTAAGCACTGAATCCAATCAGAATATATAAATTTAGAAGAACTCTGACTTGTAAGCAAAATATTTATTTTATGTCACTCATTCCTGATTTGGATTCAGTATGAATTCTTGCTATGATACAAGAATAATTACATATCTTTTTTTTAATGCAATTCATGCTGCAGAGAAACAATGTAAACGGATCAAGGACTCAGTGTTAATAAATAGCAAACTTTAATTTAGAATTTCTGTTTCCTATTGTAAAAGCTCAGAAGAAAAAGCACTATACTGTATGTGTCAAACAGTGATAGCTAGATAGCCATAGTCAAAGATTGTTGGCAAGAACACACAGTGAGAAAGAACAGGATGTGGCTGGAAAAGGAGCCATACACATGTAGAGCAACACTTTTCTGGGACAAATGTTCTAGTTCTGGCTCCTAGAGATAAGCACAACACAACACAGCAAAAGCACATGAATGAGGCTGAGAAGTGGGCATGGACTTTTGACCAAGGGCTGGCTCAGTAGTGTAGGATCAATATTACCATAGCCCCTGAACCCTTCCCACTCTTTTCCTGAAAGGTCTACAGGAATGAACTGCACTACAGAACTGAACTGTGATTTATAACCTGCGTAGAAAGCATGAAACAGCTCCTGTGGGGGAAATTTATCTATGAAAAGGCACCCTCAGGAAGCCTGGGCAGTGCCTCAAGCACCTTAAAAACAACAGCGGGATCAACATTGGAACTAGAACTGGTGATCTCTTTCTTTCATGCTTCCATTCTTTGTCTCTCTCTAATCTGTCTCTCTCTCTTCTCTTTCACTCTACCCCTTAAGCAAAATCCATCCAAGTGTGTTTATACTGCAAAATGAGGAACCAACTTATACAAATTTCCATGCCAAGTGTGTAATTCACTAATAAAACAATTCTAAATTTTTGAGGATCTTCTGACTGTTGCCATTCGTTTTTGACCACGGACATCTACCAATCTTGGGTGCTCTCTCCCCCTTAGGGCGGGACACCACACCCACAAAACAATTTTTAATGCAAGCACCAAAAGTCTCATAAAGCTTAGAAATCAATAAAATATCATGATTTTAAAGCGTGCTAACTTTCTTCAGGTGACAAGTGTAGTTCAGTCTGTTCTGCATCTGGGTTCCTTTAACAATTCAAGGTTTTGATGCCCAGGGCCACCAAAGGAAATTGTTGACCATCACCCTGTTACATCAAGGTTAGGCAACATAATTTCTTACTCTTTTATACCTTCTGGCTTTCTAAAATCAAATACCTGACTTGCAAATTAGATAAAGGTAGGTTTTTTCCCCTCATCCAATCAACAGCACATGAAAATAGACATTTTAAGAAAATAAAATTATTAAAGCCTGTAATAAGCCCTGCCAGTGAGGAAAGCCATGCAACAGCTTTCATTTCTGTATCACATCTGCATTTGCAAAGATTTTGCTGCTCAGAAGCTCCTTCTGCTCTTTTTCCGTTGTTATTTGATGCTATCAACGTATTCATCATCAAAATTCAAATTAGCTCATCAAATCAAATTTGATTTATTAATCTAAAACTTCCAGGACTGATCATCACTCTCTGACAGAATCTGATAAAGATATTTACACATGCATTTAAACAAAGATATGGCAGGTACATTTTAGGTGTGGTGAGGAGGCACGATTAGTGCAAACCCAGCTTTGTCCACAGGTGGAGACAGAGCTCCAGCAGCCTTTCTGGGGCTCTCAGGCATCACTGCTCCCAGCCACAGGAATAACTGCCCTATGGAAGTGCCGCTTGGGGTTAATGACAGAGCTGACCTTCAGATCACATTAATTTGGAGCTACTCTGCTTTATTGAAACCTTTTTCAGGAACTAGAAGTTACAGCCAGGGTATGTCTGAATGAGGGAATCATCTAATTCAAACCACACAGTCCACTAAGGAGACTCACGTCATTATTCAAAATGCTACAGAAAGCCAGGGTATTCTGCATTTCACAGGCTCAGAGGAGAGAATAATCAGATGGATCTTTTGAAAAAAAATGTAAAATGTTATTTTTATTAACACGCACTCTGACTGAGAAAGCAGTCATATCCAGCAGAGCATGTATGCTCGATCCTAAATGTATCTCAAGCTCAGTGAGGCTGATAGGGCCTGAGCACTCAAAAGTAAAAGGCATTGCTTACAAATTTTTCTTTAAAAAATCTGGATGGTAGAAATCTGTTGCAAATACAGTAGCAGGAGCACACACCTGGACCAGATGGAACATTAAATATTCACTCAAAGGTCGCTGTGGACATCCGTTTTGAAACAAAACATTCAAAGTATCTTGGAAATTACTGGGTGTGACAGATGTTCGGTTGCCATAGAAAATCAAATCCTCTTTACTAAGGTGATTAAATACGTCTGTGGGTGGCTGGTTTTATTGAAAATGTCTGCCTTAAAATCAATGAAGCTTATTTTTCTATATTCTTTGTTTGGTATGACCAGATTATTCATGTTTGTTTATGTAAAATAGACTTACAATTTTCCTGGCAGAACTTGGCTTCCTGAAAATAACCTGTTCAAGTCCTATCAAAATACTGAGAAAAAAGTTGCCAATATTGACTAGAGACTCAAGTTTAGAAACTATTTGTAAAGATTCTGGTATCATTTTCCTTAAATATATTGTATTAACATACCTTTTCATGTCTTGATAGCAGCTGGATCAGGACCCTAATGCTCACAGACAGCACATAGGTGTTCAAAAAATCCACCTGGAGTGTTGAATCAAGCATACAAGACAAAACTTACTGGAATTAGCAGCTTCATAACATTGGAAATGTGATTGTTCCTTGTGTTGTGTTGTTCTAATCCTTACACAAAAATTCTCAAATTAATGCAAAAAACTCATGTTCTAATAGAGATGCTAACATTGTGTGTTAGCTGTAACCAAATGAAAAGCAAAATTCTGCTATATATAGAGAATATAAGTTCATAAAGAAAGGTTCATTTTTATTTGCTTTTGTGAAGGACATTAAGATTTGTACATTACTGATAGCAAATTCTAATATCGTTCAGGCTGTGTGCCTGTGATGCTGGGATCAGAGCAGTCCTCACCCAAATTTGTATGACAAGGCTGCCACAAAATCTATAGATTTGGGACATAAGCTATTGGCAAACTGAGGGGTAAGAGAATTTGCAATTTCTGAACAGATATTCTTAGACTATAAAATATGAAGACATATCGATATCTCTGGAGCCTGGAGAATAACTCCTCCTTTAGTAACTAAATTAACTGAACTAAAAGCAGTTTGTCCTCCATGGCAGAGACCAGAGACCAAAGAGCACAGGAACAGATGAGAAACCAGAAGGCACACAGAACTTCCTACTGGAAGAATTTTGCTGGAAATGCTCTTGGCTATTGCAAGATGCCCCCACGTTTTAACAAGAGTGATACACACCCCTTTTGTGAATATCCTTTCTTTTTTTCAGAACATTATAGGATAAATTGCTGTACATGTGTAGATTTTGCTCGCATTTCTGTGCAAATTTCCTTATTGCTTACTTGTGAAACCTAAACATAATCTACTTTGGTTAATGACTTTCATATTTTCATCTGCTCCTGTTTTCTCTACTGCTGCTCATCTGGGAAAATGAACAGATATGTTGGTAAGCAGCCTGAGACACTTTAGCCAAGTCTTGAGGTTTCCAAGAACTCTATTTTCTTGAAATCTCATCTCAACAATACTCAGTAAAGCTCCTTAAAAATTTCCTCATGTAGGGCTATCTAAATTTCTCACATTTCTGCTTTACAAAGAAAACTCTTTTAAACAGTTTACAAAGGGTGTCTGTGATTCAGATGATCAAGTCACACTTTGAAAGAAACTATGTGCCTTTAGTCATGTCTGAAAGGAAGATTTAGATTTCTAACTCACTTAAGATTTTCTAAAAAATATGTCTGTGATCCATCTGAAATTAATTTACCCTATGCTTTCTAACTCTCTAGGCATTCGTTCCAAGATGTCATCACTCTGTTGGTAGTTTTAAAATAGCTACATGTACAAATTTTCTGAGCAGTTCGTTTTGCAATGAGTGATTTGTCAGTGCTTCTTGTCAGTCTTTCCCTTTCCATGGCTAAAACCTCAACAAGAATAGAAAGAATTCAGCTTGTTTGGTTTTCGGTTTTTTTAAACACACATTTACACCACAAAAATAATTTATACTGTGTGGTTTATTTCCTCTATTTTCACACCTAACAATAAAATAGAAGATGCTGAGGTTCAAGGACCACCTTGCAGTTTTTCTTTAGGAGCAGAGAGAGGGGTGAAGCTCCATGGAAGCCCTTTCTGCATTTGTCCCAAGATCAGTGCAAATTATAATATTGCCAACAAAAGCAACAGCACCATTAGTCCTCCCCTTGTGGGTGATGATGGAAAAGAAAAACATGCTGCAGTCCACTCAACACCAGTGTCATTATTTTGAAACCTGTTGGCACTTCTTCAGCACACAGGGAGCAGGATGTGCTGCTCGGGGGTGCAGGCTCATTCCTAGCAGAGGTTTGGCACAGTCCACTGGCAGGCATTGGTGACACATTTCACTCTGCTTTTCAACTTCCATCAGTAGCAAATAGGCCCTAGCACAGCCTCAGCTGGGACCTTTCTCCTTTTATTGACAAAATTATTCTCTTCCACACATTCACATTGATTTACCAGTGTAAAGCAACAGTTCAAAGGGACTCCCCATTTAGGCTTGTATGTACACCTGAATAGCTTCAGGACCAGCTGTCTCTTTCCCAACAAGAAGTAAGGCCATTGGGAGCCAGGTCTTGGTCCTCCCTCCAAAACAGGCTGGGCTTAAATGGAGTGAGGTCGTTACTAAAGATGTAACAAGTACAGAAATAACTGAGTTGCAATATTAAGGTTATCTGAAATATTTCTCCAGTAGATAGCAGTTCTCTCATGAATACTGTGACCATGAAGATGCTGTTCAAAACATTTGAAAGCTAATGCAAAACATCATATTGTATGCAGCTGTCCATATTTTGGAAGATTTTTGCTCTGCTCAGCTGTTTAACCTTGTGGCAGTCTCACTGCACTTGCGTCTCATTCTGACAACCTCCATCTAAACACTCTGAAATTGACTCATGTGCAAGGCTACATTTCTTTTAAAGCAACAAAGAAAAATTACTTCATGTATATCTTGGATATTCTGTAAATCACTGTGTCACAGTTTTTTCATTCTTATCACCCAGTACACAAATACTCTTCATCTCCATCTTATCTCAGAAAGCACCTGAGGACATGTTCAAGAGCAGTCCACCAGAAAAATTTTCATGGTTTGTAGAGATGATTGAGTGTAGAGGTTTGAGGATGAGAGAAAGAAAGCTCTCTCACCATCTCACTCATTCAAATCTGAACAAATTACTCTTTTTAGCAAAAGGTTTTTGAGACTGTCATACAAGCAATTTTGTCGTTGTATTTTTTAGACAATGATGGGCAAATGAGACAAAATAGTGATTTCCTATAATGTTTCACTCTATGATTCACTAATAACTTTTAAATTCTCATTAAACCACTTTATATTTAAATTGTAAATATATAATAACTTTTACCATTAAAATTATGATATAATTTTAATTTAATTAGGCTCCACACTCCACATTCAAACATACACATAAACTACTTTACAAACTATTTCATAGAATTAAGAATACACCTTTTGCTTACAATCCAAAGTAGATAGTTTAGAACTAGATATGACAGACTGAGACAAAGACACAGAATGGGAATTCCTTGAAAAAATGCCTTATCCACTTCTGACAAGCCTGTTGTCATCAGTTAAAAACCCTCATGCCATACAGACATCACCACTGCCAGAGTGACAACGTAACTGAAAATTGAGTAGAAAAGGCAGGTGGTCTGAGGGCAGCACTGGAGGGAGTGGGGGATCTCCTCAGACCTCAGTGATGTCTCACCCCACTGGTGCCAGTGGGCCTTTCCTTCTTGAGACAGATCACATTCATAAACACTGAAAAAACTCAGCTGGGCCTGACTCATTCAAATACTCCAAGCAGTACCATTGCCTTTTACTATGTGAGCCTAGGTTGGAAGAATTGAGGTCCAAGAAGTGTTGGGAAGAAGAACACAAGGATTCTGCTGTTGTGTCTGATCTGTGGGGGTGCTGGGTGCTGACCATGGCAAATGTGTTGGCTCCCCTTGTCACCCACCCCTGAAGGAGCACAGGCAGTCACTTTCCTTCCATCTCTTTTCAGTGACTGCTCAAACTTACTCTGAGTTTTTCACACTTTCTTGCTCTCTGAATCACTTTGCTTATTCTCACTTTAGTTTCCTTCAGCACCTTTGTAAATTTTCTCCAAATTCTTTCCATCCTTTCTTTTCCGTGGGCACTTTCCTATCTGCTTTGCATTTCTGTGTCTCTTTTCTTTCCACTTTTCTTGTCATCCAACAATTTCCTGTGTCTCTTTTCTCTTCTCTAGTCATCCAACAATTCTTCCTCATTGCCTTTCCCATTTTCCTGTTTTCTGCTCCCCTTACCTTTGAAGGCATGCCTTCACACCAATATAAAACACTCTGCAACAGTGAGCTCTCCGTTACTTGTCATCCTCAGCTGTTAAAGCCATTCCTGCTCCCTCTGGCAACACAATGACCCTCTTTTCCAAATACTGTCAGTTATATTTTACATCATGAAAGTTTTGTACAGCCAGCCAGAGATGTGTGACCACAGCAGACCACAGGCATGCCCTGAGCCTCCCTCCAATCACCACCCAAACCCTTGGCTGGCCAAGGTCAGCCTGCAACAGCAGAGCTGCAGACCTGGCATGCCAGGTGTCCCTACCCAGACTCAGGAGCCTCCCCCTTCAAAACATCCCCACTCCAGAGGACACCTCTCCTAAGCTCTGGAGCACTGAGTCCATGTTGCTCACTGCTCTCAGCAGCAGAATGTGCCTAGGGTGACTACTGAAATCAAATATGCAGAAAAGTCAGGTCATAAAAATAAACTGCACATTTAAGCTTCTTTTCACCCCTTTGAAAACAGAAATAATTGTCCTGGCAGAGGACATCAACTAACCCCTGCGGGCCACAGTTGGAGAATGGCCAAGTTACTGCACCAAGGAAAGGAGGACTGCAAAGGTTGCAATAGCCTAAATAAGCCTGAAAATAAAATCATGAGAACTTTCGCTGTTGCAGGGAGAGTACTTATTATAATAATAATAGTTACAAATGGGAGCCTGCAAGAATTCTGAGAATACCTTCATGATAACCTATGGGATAAAAAAAAAATCATCCTATAAAAAACTGATGGAGAAACCTTGGAATGAAAATGTATGAGCTGGGGATTTATAGAAGCACTTGGTCTAATTTTTATTTATTTTTGCTTTTTCTTTTGAAATTCCAGACACATGTTTTCTGTCTGAATGAACAACCAGTTCTGAAGATCTACCAATAACAATGTTCCTAAGCCATCCTAGAAACCAGGTAATAAACAAACAGGTTTGTATAAATATTAATATCTTACTCTTCACTTCAAAACTAATTTAATTCCACTTATTCTGGCAATAAGCTTTTTTTCCCTTATTATCTCAAATATCAAAAAATAATTCATTGACCATGGACTACTATGGCACTGAAGATGAATTATTAAGTTCAGGGGTCATAGGTTTTATCTATACACTAGAAAACTAGGGACAGTTTATAATTTATTTTAACATTTAAAAATGCAGTATTTTTCTGAACATGCTGCAGCTCTAATCAATCTTTGATAAAGTCTTCAAAATATCAGGGGAGAATATATAGAGTGTTTCAGTACTGCAAAAGCAAGTAAGTACTCTCAGATCATGAGATCCTTAAAACTCCCTGAAAGAGATTAATGTGGTACTTTAACATAAGCTAGCTCTAAACGAAGTCTTCCACCTCCATTATGTGCCAAGCCTGGCAGCTGTGCCAGGCTTTGTGCTTTAAACCCAGCTGTCTCTGTCTGAATGTAAGTTCTGTTCAAAGAGATATTAATCAGACTGCCTAGACTGTTGAGACTTAATGTTTCAGTATCTACTTTTTTATCTAAGCTTATAAACTTTATATTGAGATATAAATTAAGACTATTTGCTTCTTCTACTCCTTGCCTGAGGGTACCTTTTATTCCAAGCTATCTGATGAGCTATACAAATGATACATGCAAGAATGCCATCAGCTTTGATATGATGTTTATTTCTTCCTGTTAATGAAAAGATTTCCATTTTTTATGCATATTTCTTGTGGTTTAAGAAAATGCCATCTCTGTATTGCTTTAAAATTCACTATGATGGAAAGACTTTTTATTAAAACAATATTTTTCTTCAGTTTCAAGACTGGCACTTGCATCCTCTCACTCTGACAGTTTACATTATTTTTCTGCATAATAGGATTGAAGCAGTAGAAGATTAACAGGAGGCAATCTAATTTAATGGTTGTAATTATAGTTGATGAAGAAATGTGTTAATCAGGAAAAATATAACTCTGATGACTTCCTATGTGGGAAAAAAAGACAGAAAAGAAGGGGAAAAAAGGAGACGAGAATATGCTGGGTGAGCTTGCTCATCTGTATATCAACTTTTGTTCTAGAATCATATTTTAATATAGATATTTTTGCATAAAATTGCATTCTGTCCTAAATTGCTGTGTCAGCCTGATGGCTCAGCCAGCAGAAAATGTTGAGGAGTTACTCAAATGTCTTTACTAACACCTGAATAGGTACTGATAGAAAAAAAAAAAAAAAAAAAAAAAAAAAAAAAACCCACAAAAAACAAACAAAAAAACCACTTTGCTTACTAAATCATCTGTGTAGGCAGGACTCTTGCCTGCATAACAGAAATGATCTGTGGCACTGCTTCTCCATTTCAGATGCTTTTTGATCCTACAAGTATGTGTGAGTGTATAACAACTTGAGGGAACTGTACCAGGATATTGTTGACCACTATAAACTGCAATCTGTCTGATGCTCTAAAATGTAATGTAGCATGCAACAGGGTATTGCAGCCTCACAGACCAGCCACTCAAAAAGGGTTTGGGGAACTCCTGACTCTCTCCCCTCCTTAGGAGTGGTTGATGCATTTTCAGAGAAAATGTGTACGGCATTATTTAGTTATTATCCACATGACATGGAGAAAAATTACAGAAATACAGCAATTTAATAAAATAAGATTTTACACCCAGGGAACACACTTCCTCATTTTTGTCTCTTATTTCAAGAAATGAGAGAGAGGAGATTGATCCAAAGGATGAGCCTTCCTTCCTAGATACCCTGAGTTTCCCCAGCCATACATATCATGCATCCAAACACCCAACACAGTGGCCCTGGTACTGATTCTGCATCCCTCATCATGGGGCAGGCAGCAAAGGTCTCAATTTCTGCAGCATTCCTGCAGGTACCTCAGTGGACCTCTGCCTGCTGAACCAGCAGCTGCTGGCTTCATGTAGGACAGCAACCTTCCTCTCACAGGGCTGTGACTATGAAGTGATTCTCAACTATAAAGCAAACCACTATAGATCAGACTTGCCACCTAGGCCCCCATGCTCCCCTCCCAAAAAAAACCCCAAAGAAACCAAAACAAACAAACAAACAAACAAAAAGCCTCCAACCCAAACCTCCATTCTGAATTCAGACATTTTTGTACAGATTCATCCTGGGAAAAAATTGCATTTCTATCTCAGGGGAAATTTCAGTGAGTGACATAAGAAACAGAGGAACACAAACAGTACACAAAATGAACACTGAACACTTTACATAAATATTTGCAGTAGAACTGCATAATTTTGAGGATTGATTTTATGACTATAAAAACATATTCTCCATGTGTTATGTCTAGTCTGATGACTACCTTCAGTGATGTATAACTCTACCGAGCTCTTTCACCAGCTAAAGGTTCTCAACCTTTGCAAAGCAGGAAGAGCATTCCTTCCCAGCACCAATCCCAGTTTCAGGAGCAATGTAATGTAGAATGTGGGTCTCCCCCAGCTGTCATCCTGTGGACTACAGGATTAAGCAGGGACAAACATGAAAGTAAGCATGAAGGCATTGCTGTGGCATGGTCTCCTCCCTCTGCCAGCCATGTGGAGTGGTGAGCCCATAGGGTTGGAGCCCACAGGAGAAGGGTGTCAGAAGAATGACCAATCCATTGCTCCTGTGAAGCAATTAATCCACCCCACCTTTCTTTAGCACTGTAACTTAGAAATAACAAAAAAACACTGCCCCTCCACAGCAGAGGCCTGAGGACCAGAATTAACACCTACCACCACTTTGTGCTGAGACTATGTACATTTTTGGCAAAATTCAAGAAGTATATTTTCATTGTTATGATTATCGTCATCATCATTATCTTTTGAAGGACACGGAATTAATGGACTTAATGCTATGAACAGTAAATAACTACTGACTTTAAACATGCAGAGTACCCTCTGAGGCAGAAATTTGGTTCTTTATTACTTGTATTACAACAGAAATATTTCTGTCATCTGAAGCTGTGTTTCAAGTGACCAACCACATATTACAAACAGACAGTCTGCAGTGAAATGTTTGTAGATATAAGATTTTCTATTCAGTGATTAAGTCATTATTTTGTGAACAGTTCTGAATAGCAAATATCTTTGTATGCTTCATGGTCCATTCACAAACAAACAAGTTAAATACAGTGGATAATATATTCATAGCAAATAACTCCTGAAACTCCCATGCTACATGTTTTTGAACCTGATCATCTAACTGTTTCTTAGGAGGAAAATCCTTGTACATAAACAAGTAAGACTTCAAGAGCTGTGATCTTGCATTATCAACACAATGCAGCATTTTTCATGATTTGCAGCACTTCAGTTATTCCAGAAGTCTCAATCTTCTGAACTCAAGAATTTCTGGAAGCAGCAAGTTATCTCATTACTTTTAGCATAGGGCTATTTTCTTGACCTAGAAGAAAAACAATACTACTTAATTTCTAAATTTAGGCATAGATATAAGTAATAAAGTAGATTCTGAGATAAGATTTGCTTTGGCCTTTGGGTTTTGAAACAAGTACAACCATTATCCTTTTCTTGCAGATGCAACACGCACATTTGATTTATTATCACTAGTGGGCAATCCATCATGCTCCTATCTGTCCTCCTCCCTTGACGTCCTCTCATTTTGAAATGTTGTCCCAGCACTCCCTCTTCTGTGCTTGACTCAGCCTTCTGCATTTGCTTAACCTTTTTTTATGAGCTAAATCTTAATTGTTAAAATTGACTCTTAGAGCAGTTAATGCCATGGGTCTTTAGTGTTTGAAACATTTGTAGTGCCTTCAGGGTATCTCATGGAAAAGCAGACTGCAAACCAACTGTAATAAAGTAGCCATTTTTCCCTGTTCTCCTAGGAAAGTTATAATTGTCCTTTCCAATTGGTCTGGAAATGAAAACTGAATACTAATGTATTAGAGTTACAGACCTATATTTATTCAGGATACACCAGAAATAGCAAAATAATTAATTCAAAAAATACTTTTGATTTCAAGCTGAGTTAGGAAACTGACATATAAGAAAATACCGGCTGTGCATACTTCATATTTCATCTATGGAGGATGTTTAGTTTAAAGCTTTAACATAGAAAAATAAGTCAACAGACTTACTTTTCTAAGCAACTTTATGTTTTGGAATTCTTGATTTTTTTAATCAGAAAAAAGGAAAGAAAATACTCTATTTTGAAGAAGAAAAAAAAAAGGTAGCAAATTGGTTGCAGAAATCAAAGTACACCTCTTACACCTTCCAGATCCATAAAAAAAAACCTTGGAAGTAGATTGCAAACTGAAAGATAGTGGCAATGATAATATGAATAATGACATGCAAAAAAAAAAAAAAAAGAAAGAAAGACATGGAAAAAAGAAAATAAATGAATAGAGAATATAAATGTAAGAAGTGACTTGGAACATTAAAATGAGTTCACTGGAAACAGAAATGGAAAAACCATTGGACTGGAACACTGAATGACAGGGATGGAAGAGGAAAATGTGGAAGAAACCTTGGTGTTCACACAACTGAAATGCTTTCAGAAACATTCAAACAGGAGGATATTAGCTGGCTCAATTCAGGAATTATTTTGAGGTACTAAAAGGAACAGAAGGGCTGATTATAAAAAGGCTCTGCTTTGTGGATAATATTTAAATGTTTTCCAGTATTGCAATACACAGCAGGAAAATCTATTGCTATTATGTTAAACATTGCATAATAATATGAAACTTTTCAAGGAAACTTTTCAACAGCTAATGTCTCTGGCAAGGGAAAGGAATTAGAGCAGGGACAAAAACCTGTTCAAGAAGAGAAAGAATGTGAAATTAGAAGTGATCAAAAACTGAGAGTTCTCAGTTGCAATTTTCAGGAGTGTGACAGAGCTGGGGAGTGAACAAAAGCTATTTTTTTTTAATAGGACCAAGTCCAAACCAGCTCCTTACAGCTTGTTGGAGAATTAGAACCAAACCTGCTATTTCTACCTCAGAAGATCCTGACAGAGCTCCTTCTGATTCCAGTGTCTTCACCACTGGGGCATGACTAAAACAACAGCAGGACATTTCCCACTTTGCTTTCTATATCTCTGATCCACCTTCTTTTTTCAGCCGTTTCTCTGGTCTCCTGAGACACCAGGACTCATGGATCTAGGCCAGGGTCGGATGAGAACCAGCAAAAAATAAGTAGCAAACATTGATCGAATCCTGTTATATTTTAAGCATCTAAAGAGGAAGATGTAGCAAAGAGCCAGAAAGAGAAAGGAGCTTTTATGTTTGGATATTATTTCACTGGTTGAGTGGGATTAATGAAGATATTAAAATAAAGATATTTTATGCCACGTTTACTGTTACAAATTTGGTCTATTTAATTCATAATTTGTTCAAATTTCCTATCCATCAACATATTGTAAATGTTCTAGGCATATTGTAAAATTTCTAGGCATCATGCAAAGGAATACTTCCTCATAAAGGAATGATCCAAGGAAGAGGGGGTGAAAGTCGTTTATATGTCTATTTATTCTGACCAAAAGAGTTGTGTTTTGAAGAGTATTTAAGGACACTGAAATTTTCCCTCAAGGCTACCTCAGTTATTTTGCACAGAACTCCGTGGTGTAATATGGGTCTGTCCCATGCAAGCTCCTTTTTGTGTCAATCCAGACAACCCATAATTGTCACAATTTATATCCCCGATACTACTGATTTTTGGAAAAGCCATTGAAGGAATGGCCTGACACTCTGCCTGGGTATGGTAATTAAAGAAATGTGGGTTTGGCCTAGTGTGGCAAAGAAAGAAAAAGTCATTCTGTCTAAGAAATGAGAATAGACATTTTAATTTAATTGTCATCAGGGAGGTCCATGCCCTGCTTTTGAGTGACTGAAAACATTTTGATGTTTTTTCCAAGCTAAAATAACAAAAAACCGCAAAACAAACCAACCAAACAAAAAATCACTTTCTTCCTGACAGACTTCCTAGAGGGATTTTTTTAATCACTTTATGAAAAAAATGTTTGATACTCCTGTGGGAAGCACTGAGAAGTGAGGAAATATTTAATGCTTCATTGCACTTTTGGGTATCTGCAGGAGACATCTCTAAAATTACCTCATCTTCTGAGTAGTGCCTTTAAATGCTGTGCTAGTAGCATCCACATCACCAGAGATCAGGAGCAATTTCATTCCCACACCCCATTACAGATGATCAGGTGCAGCAAAGTCTGAATCCCAGGAAAGACAAAATCTACTGTCAGCTTCTAAACATCAAGCAGCATCATTCTGGCTCAGACAGCAGCATTAACCCTCTGTACCCTTCCATCAGAAGGCTGGCCTCACTTTACTTCTTTACACCTTCCTTTTTCCTTGCTAGCCCTGTAGCTTTTTTTTGTGGTGTTTGTTTTGTTTGTTTGTTTGTTTGGGGTTTTTTGCGAGTAGTGTTGTGAAATATTGGAATGCTATTATTGACCATTATTGTGTATTCAGGCTGTTTCTAATTTTCTTTTTGTTCATTGTGTCATTCCTTTTTTTCCTCAGAAAACTCCTCACAACCTGTTTATTTGTCCTTAAGATAAAAATGCATGGAGCTGTCTGGGTGAGTAAGTACAATAACCCATTAGTGTGGACTTTGTACATGAAATGACCATCCTATTAGCTTTAGAAATTTTTATTTTTCTGTTTGATCTCCTGGCCAACTTACTCTGTATATTTTCTGGTTTACTTCATAGAGTTTATTTTCAGGGCTTGGTTGGAACTGTCAAAACGGACATTTTAAAACCTCAAGTACTAATTAACTTATTGGCAAAATTGAAGTGGCAAAGCCTTTAGATAATCTTCGTTAAACAATCTTTAACACTGAAAAAGCTTTTACAATCTGTAGCAATATGTATGTAAAGAAAAAGTTATGGATGCGTAGCTTAAATTTTGTAGGCATTTTCCACAACTCCTGGTTCTAATAAATCATAAATATTACTTTTCTTTGTTTTGGTTTTATGTTTTTGTTTTTTTCAATCAAGGACACAGAGGTCAATTTAAAATTTTGCTTGGTTCTATTCTAAGCTCTGCTTTAATTATAATGTCCATCCTAAAAATGCTTTAGTCAGAGACTATCTTTTTGATATAAAACACTTTTTTATATGATATATAAGAGCTATAAGTTAGTAAAATATTATAGCAATCAGTAAATTTCAGTATTTCTGTTATGCATTCTGATTTGATACAGCTTGATAACACTATGTGAAATAGTGAAGAAAAAAATAGTGAAAAAAAGCTTTAGAGAACACTTTCATAAGCAAAAGAGGGTGTTGTTTTTATTTAATTTTGAGCAAGCTCATCTTGCTAATTGTTTAAATTATTGTAATTATCCAGCCCAAAAGGGTGAAATGGGAAAATTTGAATTGCTCTTTCTTTAAATTAAAGTTTTCACTGAAAATGTGCTGTGTGTTTGTACTGATGATGCATAAATGTTGCCTCTAATAGATCAAACTACAGGAGATGTTTAAAAGCACTCAGCGTTGGCCTAACTAGTGAACACAGTGAAAAAATTTTCTAATAACTTCAATGCCTGCTGACCTGGGTCACTGCCAATTGCTTTACAAACTCTTGCTTTCAGACTTTTTCCTACTAATAATTAATGTTTATTACATTGGTTCTTATACCTCACCATAAAAACCAGCACTTCTGCTGCCTATTCAACAAAATGCAAATACATTCAAATTCATAATTTATGCAAATACGTTAAAATTCATAATTTATTTGAATATATTTTCAGGATGCTGCATCTCAGGAGCTTCTTGGATTTATTTTCCATATAAGCTGTGGAATATCATGGCATCCCCAGACCTGAAAACATGCTTCTACCTCTTAAATCTGATGAAATGCTCCCACCACTAGGCATGACTTCTGCCACATACGGTCTGGATCAATGGACTAACCTAAGTCAGTCAGCTCCTCTCTCACTCTCCCACAACTGAACTGTCTTTTGGAGTCATACCTGACTTTTAATGTTCTTGTTTGTAGAACTTTCAAAGTTCAAAATGTCTGCATATTTCAAAGCTGGAGGAAGTGCTCAGTTTTACTCTTTATCTTGTTTAATAAGAATGTAAATCATGATTCCCAAATAATAAATGTTTCATATTTCCTTTAAAAATTGAAAACCAAAATCAAAATATCTGTATGTTGCTGCTGCAAAACATCACATTGTTTCAATTAAAACATCTTTCCATACTCAAAAATTTTTCCATGGTCTTCCATGGAAACAAAGTGTACTTACTGACCAGCTTTCCATTGAATTCTTCCCAGAGGTCTACATGTCACAGTTTGAAACAGGTGGGGTAGTGGACAGCAAGTGAGGTCCAGAGAGAAGAGGAGAGAGAATCTCCTGCAATGAGAAGTACATCTATGTCCTCCCATGTCATACCCAGCATTTACCCTCCTACCAGGGGCCTTGCTACCACCCATAATCTCACATCTGATTAGGTACCACAAGTTCCAAAAATTCAGGGCAAGATAGGGCTGGTACTTCAAGAAAAGTCACAGAACTTTCCAAATATTTTTAATGCACATGTTTCAGGAGGAGGTACAAATATTTGCAGATTATATTGAACAGTAAAAGAAAGAGCTGGAATGTCTTTTTTCCAGAAATACTTATGCAGTGGGTTTTTACAGAATTTTGGGGGGTTTAAGGAAAAAAAGCAAACAAATGAGTTTTCTGAGTAAGAATTAACATATCATGTAACAGCTATCATAAGAAAGCAGTGACTTAACGCTTTATTGCCAAAGTGCTACTAGCTTTTCTCAACCACTTGAAAAATGTAATTACCATTTGCTCATATGTTAATCATTTGTTTTTTCACATTAATATTCAGAACCTGAAAAAATCTCTTTTTTTTCTGTTTTTAAAGATCTTATGACTGATGATTTTTTTCCAAACTAGACATATTATTCTAATTTGTGGAAACACATATACAAATAAAAGAAAAGCATGGTTTTTTTCAGGGAGAGCCCAAGTTTTTTAAAAAGCCAACAAGTCAAGAAAATGTGGTTGCAGTTTCTCCACTACAGAGTAGAGCTGTCACAGATCCTCGTGCCAATGCTCTGCACTTCTTGTCAAGAGGAAGCACAATCCACCACGCTGCAGTTGGTGCTGCTTTTAACGACCCTAGGTGGAGAGAATTCCTGCCTGCTTGATACTTCGAGGAGAAGCTGTGAGTTGAAGTGTCAGCCTCCCCAGCAAGAAGCACCTCCTGTCAATTCTTCAGGCTCAGCAGCACAAGCTGAGATTTAGCTTGAAGGCAGGGAGGACATCCTTCTTTCTTCCACGCACGCTAAATTCAAGGGTTCATCCCCAAGCAGCCCCTGGAGCCACCTGGTGCTGTGAAGGCCACTCTCAGCAGTGCACTTTAGGGCACAGGGTTTGCCTCCAAGCCCAGCTGAATCTTCACCAGAGCAGGCTGCTGGAGCCCTAAGTGGAGTCTTTGAAATGCTCTGCTAGTATGAATTTAGTTGAATTTTATTCTGAAAATACCAAAAAAATCAAGCAAACTCAGAACAATCATCACAAAATATTTTAATGTGGTACTTTCAAAATTTTCTTTATTCCAAGGTCCAGAAGCCACTAGACTCCTAACTCTTCAAATTATTAGAGTTTGAAAAGTCTGATACTTTTTGGGGGTCTTCCAGGTGTGAAAGAAAACTACCTAGCCTCTCTTGAGAGCTAGAATCCAAAACCCAACTGCCTGTCCCTGGGATCCTGTTCTCCCAGTCATTGTGCTGTGTAGTTTGCTACCTGAAGAGACAATTACTGAAAGTATCATTGATTGCCTATAAAATGAAAGGATTTAATATAGCTTTAAGACAGAACACTCACTCAAAGCAATGCTCCTCTACCTTCTTTTCCATGTTATGGAAATTCATAATTTGCCAGCATTTCCTGAAAGTTTCTTCCTCACTTCTCCCTAGTAAGTCACGTTGGGGTACACTCTTTATACCTGACATATCTTATTCTGTCTCTGGTGGTCTTCCATTCTTTTTTTTCTTCCACTCTTACAAAAGGTAGGAAAAGATCATTGGGGAAAACTTTCACAAACCCTTGGAAGGCTACGTGTGTGTGTGTGCATATGCTAAGTTTCATCCTACATAATCTGAAGGAATCTTGCAAATCTTTGTGGGACACCTCTCTTTCTTCTCTTGATTGTTTTTTTCAGTTATTACAGGTTACAATGGACCTGACAATTTACCAGGGTAACTGAGTGAGTAAAGCTTTCTTTGTGCAACTAAACAGGACATCCATGGGACAGATTGCACCTCTTGTTTAGTACATCAAATATTTCCTGTGTTAGTGACACAGAAGAGAAATAATTGCCTGCAAAAAATGTCATGTAGTCCTCAAATAATAACTAATATATTTAACATATTGTTGTAACTGAAAATTCTCGGAAGAGTTTTATGATCCAGGAAAAAGATTTTTAAAGGTCTCTAATCTGATACAACTATTTCCTCCTCCCAATCCGTGCTTGACTGCTATTCAAGTTACATGCAAACTGAAAAAGGTTATCCTGAAAAATATTTTCTTATTATGCCCTCCAAAGTTTCATAAGTTTCATTATTTTTCTTATTAGAATTGTGAAAAATGCCTTTCATGTTCTTCTTTAAAATTGTTCTTCATAAATTGAAAGCCTCAATTCCTCCTGTAAATTCCTCCCTCCCTCTTCTTTGAGATGGCAGCTCTTTAAGCAAAATATTGTTTTTACTTAAAGTGAAATTCTCTTAGGATTAGGAATATAAGAGATAGAGAAAGAATCTTGAATTTTTTTGTACTGGAGGAGCTTAGAGGCTACAAAAAACAACCACTGTTGGAAAAAAAAAGGTGTTTAGTTTTAGGTAAGGGAAGAAAAAGAAAAAAGTTGTTGCTAAGAAAGATATATAGAATACAGAAAAATTAAACTGGATGTGTGGAAAATCTTCTAAGTCCAGAGCATTGAAATGACTATTCAAGGTCTTTGGGAAAGTTAGAAAACATGCAAGAGGAAAAATGGATCTGCCTGCATGGCAAACCTTCAGTGTCCCTTCCCACATTATGATTTATGATGTTTATTTGACATAATAAATCTAATTTCATCTCACCAATCTTACTATATCGCTTTCATTCTGTTATGATATTTGTTACTTTTTGTCTTCTTCCATATCTCAAAATTCTCAGCTATTCCAGTAAGCTGTTGTCTGTTCAGAGGTTCATAATCCACAAAATCTCTTTCTTCTCACCTTTCTGTGTGACAAAAAATATTTAAAATCTTCTTTTTATGTGTTAGCTTAGCCCATTTTATCTTAGAACCTGCCACATATATTTGTATTGGTTGTGCCTGTATTTCACACAAGTCTTCCCTTCATTTATGCTGTGCAAAATTACTTGCATCAAAAACAAAATCCAGCATAACTGAATCACAGAAACTAAGGAAACAGAGGTCACTGAATTTTTGTTTTACTCTAGGGAGGGCTTTTTTAACCATCCATCTATGGGTCCTTGAGCAACTCTCTAGGCTACTTCTAAGGGATCTGTTAAAGACAATAAAAGCAAACAAACCTACCCATTGACAGTAGACTGAACATCCATATACAGGGATGCACAAGGAGTGTTTCAGGGGATTTGCAAATTAAAAGTCTTTACCTGAGAGTAATACACCTTCAGTTTTAATTTTTGTTTGTAAATATTGGGGTGCAACTTCCAGTAGATCTTCACCTGTGACAGCCCCTCGTGATTTAGCAGGACAGGTACAGTTATGGAACACCTGCAGCCTGGGGGAATTGGATGAGACCAATCTGGGTCATGCATCATAAACAGAAACCTGCTGGTCTCTGCTCCCACTCCTGCCCATGACAGAGGGCAAGGATGGCTTGCCACTGGGAAGTGCCCTGACGCCCACCGCCCGGCAAGACTGATGGCTGCTTGTCTTGGCTCTGCTGGACGAGACGCCTGATCTTTATATAACTGAAGGTGTCTGAGATAGAGGCTTCCTGTGGCAAAAGGAGGATCTGACTTTACAGGAAAACAAAGGCCAGAAACAGCACCATGGGTCTCTGTGCATGGCTCCAGTCACAGAGGTAAATGTGCGTTTCTGACTGCGTATGGAGATACCAGAACAGCCGGAAGAGTGAGGTTTTCTGTCCTAGCCTCAAGGCTGTTACTAACGGAAAACAAGAACATGAGTTCTGTCCTGAAACCTGGCTATGAAACATTCAAGAATACACAAAGAAGAAAGATTTTTACACCTGCTGAGTTAAACATTAGTAATTTATGTCTTCCGGGACAAAAGAACGTTTTAATTTCCAAAAACCCAAGTTTGAAGTTGAACTGCTAAAATTTTGATGGAGTTTTCAAAGACATAACTAACCATTGTAATGCTTTTTGAAGAAAAGAAATTCTTTCTTTGAAAACATATTCTTAAAATAAGCTGCTGTCTTTGAGTCCCAATTAAGCTTTTTAAGTATGCCAATTAGACTGTATCTTGTTCTTAAGAGATTTTGATTGCACTTCTGAGAAAAGTGATTTGGGAATCAAGTCAATCCTCAGAAGAGGCTCAAGAAGCTTTTAAAATAATTTTTCTGATGCATGAAAGCACAATTTAAATGGATCTGTGTTTTCACATAAGGTCTTTTTCCTTAATGTATGATGCATTAAGCAATACTACTCATAGTATTAAGCAATACTACTCAAAGAATTTTAAGAGGCATCAAGAAGTTTATTTAAAAGGTGGTAGGAGAAAAGCACCCTCTTGAATTCTTTCTACAGAACAAACATCACTGTAAAACTTTTTTTTCACCTTTCAGATAACAGCTTTTAACTGCTGGTATTTTCACTCTGCGTTGTAAACAAGCTTAAGAGCATGTGAATATATTTGCACTGTAAGGGTGTAGCTTTTCAAGGGTTATTACCATTTAAAATTTTACTTTAAGAAGGTAGAGAGGATCAAGATGGAAAGAAGTGTTCATGACATCAAGAGCTCAACCTGTCCAGCTGCAAGAGAGCCTGAAGATTCAGCAGCTATGAAGACCTCTCACTCCAGACAGTGGTCCACCAAAAGGCAGCTTGAGAGGCAGCAGATCACAGAACTAACATTTCCTGACCATCAGGACTTCAGGGAACTCTCTGATTTTGTTTCTCACTCAAAACATAAACTGTTTTCTGTGAGTGGAAACTGGTTTTTTTTTAGTATGAAGCTTACATACAATGTGTAGGGAACTTCACATGAAAAAGGTGGTTTTAATCTGTCTACACATTATATTTAAAACAGCTGAGAGCACATGGCTTTTTCTTTCTAGGTTCTGTGAATAGAAATCACTAAAGTAAATTAAATACCTGAAAGTGAGTGCAGAATTATTGTACAATACAAATGTCACGAGTCTCAAAAAGATATAAGAAATTTTATGGAGACATTGTCATAGGTGGTGATGATAAAGTCCTTACACAGATATTGCACTTTGAACTACAGAAGGTCTCACAATAGTACAACACACACAGAAACCTTCCCCCACTGTAAACTTGGTCTGAACAAACACCTTACTTATGAATGATTCTTACTAAGAGTGAATAATGTGCAATTGGCTCAGCAGTCTCTGATTTGGCTGTGAGCCACTGACAGCTGAGCTCACTGGACCCTCTGCTCTCACTATCTCCTGTCTCACTGCCTTCTCACAGCCCTGCAATCCCTCTGGCCCTACAGCCCACACTGCGGCAGAACACTGTGGGGCTGACTTTCAGTGGGATTTAGAAAAACTCAGCAGCAGGTCCTGAGTTTTCCCAAGAGAAAGCCAAGAGAAAGCTTTCCTTTTCAAGGACGGCTCTGTGGAGAATTTTAAGTTCTCAAGAAATAGACTGATTGGAAATTTTGTAAGCATCTCTCGTTCTCAAAACAACAGCTGCTGTTTGCACTTTGCTTATTTTTTGCCTGTGTCTGTTCTCAAAACATGCTCTCTCTACCTCATCCAGTAGTAGTAGAGAAACATTGTACCATTCAGTCAATCACATAATTATTAGTGAAAGACTCTATAAATAAAGTCACCTTGTTACAATAAAGCTTAGCCTTCTGATGATCACAAAAAATCTTTAGAGTTCTTCATTTCATCCTCTGAGAACAGCGACAGAGCACTGCTGTTGTTTGGCCTGCATCTCAATTTTCATCAACTCTTGGCCCACCTCTCAGAATTATATTTTAAAATTAATGCCAAAATCACTGCAAAAAGTAGAGTTAGAAAATGTTTTGCATGCCATTCCTTCCAATGCCAAAGTTTCTGACATAACAGAATAGCCCTGAAAATGTAATATTTTATCCTCTGTAGGAGCATTAAGGAACTCCCTCAGTAAAACCTAGCTGGCAATTTGGCCATAATGGAGTCCTGAAGGATTATAGAAGTAACTTATTATCCTGGGCAAATACTCACTTGCTACTTGCATGAATTTTTTAATCAAACTGTCATTAAAAATGACAAACAAATCTGAATGCATTACTGTGATCCTACATGGAAGAGACAGAGAAGATGGGAAACAAAAGCTGTCTTGTGCTGAGGATAAATTTCTGAAATAAAACATCAAATATCTCACCACAAAATAACAAAAAAAAGAAACAGGCAGGAGAATGCTACAGCCCAAACATGTGCTCTTATTGAAATCTAGGCTATGTTAGTTCAGTGCAAAAATCTATTAAGAAAATAAAGAGATAGGAGAAACCCATGTGAAAGTATGGAAAAAAAGTCACAAACTGACTGTGATGTCTTAAAAAAATGCTTATATGAAAGCATTTCCTCTTTTTCACATATTTTCTAATATCTGTCTTGCACAAATTGATTAGTACATATAATTTGAAATAATTAAATAAAGTTGAAATAAATATTGGAACTAAATATAGGTATAGCTTTAAACTAATCTTAATAGTCAGTTGATACCATGGTAAGACATGCACTACTAAGACTCTTAATACACACCTTCCCATCTGCGTTTTACTGGAACTGTAATTTCTTTCCTGTTCCAGTAAGGATCTACTACTTTCCATCCTGAATGTGCTGTTCCAATTAAAAATACACTGTGCTTATACTTACTTTTGTTACAGACAATGGGTTGGTACTTCAATTCTGTCATCAGTTTTCAAATGATCTTTATAAGGAGTATCAATTTTTTACTTTTTTTCTGAGACAGCATTGTCTATGTTTAATTCAAGATGCAATTTTACATCATTATTTTGAAAGTTGAGGTTTTGGAGACAACTTTCCTTTTTCGGGGTATTTTATATAATTATAATTCACTTATTTTCTGCAGCTCTGACCAACAGCATTTCTCTGAGGTCAATACAACCCTAGTATCTGTACAAAGAAGCTATCTATTTACATGCAAACATGGGCAGCATCCCACACTTCACAACAGAAGAAGAATCAGTACCTCTGTGACCTCTTTTCTCAGTTTATTCAAGTGGTATTTCAATTAATTTTCCTTTTTTTTTCAGTTAACTCTTGCTTGAGGTGACAGTTTTGTCCCTAATAAGGTTCATGTGGATGAGTGGCAATGTGGAGGGATGATGTGATGTGTGCAGTATTTATTTTAGCATTGAAGGAAAATTCAGTTTAAAAATGTGACTTGTATTAAGTGTTGGTAATGGCAGAAGACAGGACTATTTTTTGACCTCCTGTGAGTTCCACTGTTGTGTGCCAGTTTCTGGGAATTTCATCTCCTTAGGTTTGAATTTCCTTCTAGTCCCTTGACTCTGGTGTTCTGGTGGAACACAACGGTGCCAAGAGCCTACTGAGCAGGTTGTGCCAGCCTGGGGGGCTGCAGGAAACATCAGGGCTGGGGCTGGACCCTGCATGGACAGCCAGATCTGGCTGTGGGGTTGGGCACCCTGGGCAGCTTCCCTCTCTGACAGCAGGGGAACACGGGGTTTGAGATTTAATCCTAAAAAGTGAGTGGCAGTAACTTCAATTGTTGCAGTGACCTTTTGGAAACCACAAATGTCAAAAGGAGAGCTGGGTTTTGTGGGTGAAGTCAGGGCTGTTTCAGAGCTGGAAGAGGTGAAGCACCTGCCTATTTCACATATTCCTGGTGTTATAATGCCTTCTGTTTGGACAAAAGAGTACACCACCATCTGCTACCCTCTTTAAAACTTACAGCATCTGCTTTCCAGATGTGTTGCCAGTGCATCTGGCAGGAAGGTGAAGCTCACCCAGGCCCCTCAATCAGCAGCTGGTGATGCCAGAAGGTGTAGTGGGGCCTCGGAGACATGGCGGGGAGAGCAAAGCACCAACACCTCCCTCCTACAGAAACCAAAAGCTCTTCCTGACAGAGAAACATATCTTTTCTGATCCTTGCTACATGACAGAACACAGTGAGAAATTATTTTATTGGATATTCTATATGTTGCTACAACTTTAATCTCATTAGAAGCTGTGAATAACATGATTTTCTCCTAAGAGAACTCAGTAAATGATCTTTTTTAGCCTTTTATTTACAACATTTCAAAAAAAAAGCCCTCAGCTTTACCTGCATGGACAATCACACTAAAATTCTCAAGGCAGTTTGCAGGCATAAGGATCGGTGCTAGCATAAAGGATTGGCCTAATACTCAGTGTTTGCAGAACCCCTTTAACAGCAAGGAGGGACACCAAAGGGTTAGAAGATATTTTTGACACGAGTTCATGTAAATCAGGCAGTTCTGGTGTAGTCTGCTGCATTTTGAAGCATTTCAGAGAGTCATCAAATCATTAAGTTTGGAAAAGACCTTTAAGTTCATCAAGCCCAACTATCAATTTCGTAGCCCCACCATGTTCACCATTAAACCATGTCCTCAAGTACCACACCCACAAGTTTTTTTGAACACTGCCAGGATGGCGACTCCACCATTTCCCCGGGCAACCTGTTCCAATGCTTTGCAACCCTTTACACGAAGAATTTTTTCCTAATATCTAATCCAAAACTACCCTGATGCATCTTGAGGCCATTTCCTCTTGTCCTGACATCTAAATCCTGTTTTCATTTGACAACAGAATAATTAAGATGCAGAACTACATTTATGCAACAATTTTTATTATAAGTTGGTTTTTGTTGTTGCTTTTGGGGAAAAAAATGCATATTAACGTGTTTTGTATTAGCAAAAATAGCTGTGGTATGGCATGACCTTTGAATACTGTGAAACAATAATTATGAGAAGAAAAAACCACAATCATTTAATCAGCTGAAGTTTTCTATATTTCCTTAAATCACACATATGTTTTCACTCCAAATATGAATAAAGATGAGGTGAGTGCTCATTTTATGTGCATCGTTTACGCTTTTCTTAATGAGCAGACTTCTTTTCAGTGCAATTTATGATTTTTTTCTTTTGAAGTTTTTACAGTAGGTAAGAAAATAGAACAAAAATCATCACTTTCCAAAAATGCTGTGGCACATTTTAATTGAACAGCTGTATAGCGAACTCGCTGCACATGTTCAGGCAACGGCAACATGTTAATAAATCCCATTAATTCCCTTCCCCTGAGGTCTTTGCTCACTGTTTGACTGATAAAGTTCAAATTTTATTAGTTATGACAGATCGGGCTTTGATTTTCCTCTCTCTGGGGAAATGCCATCCTGTTATTTTAAGGTGAATTGTTCAGTTCAATTAAAAAAACTGCCTTGAGTTCTCATGACTGTTAATGCAGGGCAGCTTTTTTAGTCAAACAGTTTCTCACTTTCCCTGACAGTATGAAAAAAATTAAGATAGTGGATGTGATGGACAAGGATCCTCTTAGGGATTCAGTCTACAGCACCTAGAACATCCTGCTTCCCTGGGCTTCAAAAACATGCACCACAGAAAGATGAGCAAATAACTTTGTCTTTTCCCTTCTTTTTTAACTTGTTTGAATTTTATTATTTTCAGTATGATTCTTCTGTGAATACTTAGATACCCATCCACTACTGTGCAGATGGGTGCAGCTGGGGAGTCACAGTTTGTGATGTTTCTGCCCTGGCTCTGCTTCCCTGTCCTGTCATACATGTGTACCTGCAGGCTTACCCTAAAAGCTGAGCCAAAACATGGAGTAGGAGAGTAAAAATGCAACCTTATCAAATCATAGCTTTCTGAAAACCCATTTCTCAAAAGAAAGGAGTATAGACTGTTCTTGAAATCTCCAAACTGTGGATTACTGAAAGCTGCTCTGGGACAAATAAGAGAAATGAGATTGTCATTGTATGTGACAATGGGCAGACATCAACAGTGAATCAAAGCTGGAAAATTCTGTTATCTTTGTTTTAAATACCTGAGGAGGTTCAGTAATCAGTCGCACTGATTAGTTGGAATAATTTTGTGTCTTAGGAAACTTTCAGAATTTTTCTTTTCAGCCTCCCTTCTGCTTTACTTCACACTTGTAATACTTAATGTAATAGATTTATAGTGTTTTCCCTTTAGTAAAATTGATAATTCAACAATTGATCCCATAGAGCACCTTGTAATACCTGATGTTAACTTTCCACAATTAAAAAAAATGGACTGTGCTCATATTTTTTCACAGCTGAGCGGTTTTAAAGGCATTGAGGGTACATTTCTCACCATGGGATCACTTCATAGAGTTTTTTAATGAACTTTATTATTGGCTTTTTAAAAATAATCGCAATTTATATTGACCTTTTTCCCACGGACTGACATTATTTTCATATGCTCAAAAAATTGCAATGGGTTAGAGGTGGACGGTTTTCTTTTAAAGAAAAATTGCTGCTGTATCTCTGAGTTACCTCAAATCTCTGGAAATTGAATAATTTTGTTTTTAAAGATCAATTTTATTGCTAAGATAACTCTTAATTTTCTGCAGTTATCTGAGGCATCAGCTCTGATTTTTTAAAGAATATATATAATGCTTTCTAACTTCTTGATCTTCAGTAAGTGGAATGATAGTAGTATTATATTCATCATGAAAAGTAGCATTATAGTTTATTTGTGGGGTGACTGAAATAAGAATGACAACCAGTCTAAGAAGAAGAATTTGAAATTCATTGTGGGAGCACCACACAGCTCTGTTTCACTCGTGAGTGGTGAAAATTCCCTTCCACTGAGTCATTAGTGGCTCATACATGCCTGAATTATTTCAGAAGTTCACTAAAATGTTAATTATGTTTTTAAAAAGCTCTATCTGCCTTATGAATGTTAAGGGTCTTTCAAAGTGATACATATTCTTGGGGAAATACAATCACAGCCAGAAATAATAAAAATGCTGTCCAAGCCCTATGAATCCTCAAAATTACTCACTTGCCTTCAAAATTATTTCTAAACATGAAAATCCACTATTAGAAAACTCTTGACAAAATCACAAGAGCTTTGTGCCAGAATTAAGCCAAACTGTGCTGATATGCTCCTGTGAATCACCTTTGTCAGTTTTTCCTACCCTTAGACATGCTACCAGGAGTGTCACAAAGCTTGCACAAAAATGTCTATATTTTTCCAGTCGATGCAAGAAAAAGAATCTTAGAATCATTTAGGTTCAAAAAGATCTCTAGGATCTTCAAGTCCAGCCTAACATTGTGAGGTTCACAACTAAACCAAGCTTCTTTGGAAGGTATAAGTTAACCTTCAGACAGGTAAGCCAGATGTAGGTAGGCAGGATAAGTAAGTTTTACTCATCTAGCCTGTCCAGCTCAGTATTCCTCACTAGCCATCAGGGCTGCTAGAGTTCAGGACAGAACTTTTGTCCACAAATAAGTTCTGCAAGGGGCAGGAGCTACAACTTCTGTGTTTTCCACAGACACACCACTTATTGTGTCTGGCACTCTCTCAGAAGAGGGACTGTGCAAAGAGGCACACATAGCTGAGTACCAGCAGCATGCTCATGCCCTGAATCCTCTGGTCTTGGGACCTATTCCACTCCCACTGGCCACAAGAGATGGAAATACATTAACTTTCACCCCTGTTCTGAGTGCTATTATGAGTACTTCATCATTGCTTAGATTGATATTTTATGCCAGATTTCGCATAGGGAGAACTTTCCCCTTTTAAAAGAAGGAGACTTACAAAGGATTAGTAAATGGGAGTGGAAAGCTAGTACACCACGTCAGGACTTGTAGAGCTCTGATTATGGTGTGTCTGAGTGCAGAAAAATCCCTGCAAATTCTTGCATGACTGAGGAAAATATAATCAGCAAAAGTACTGGGAAAAATCTTACCTAATTACATATTTACACAAAAGAGAGAAATGGCATTGGAGTTTTTCCAGGTTTTTGGCTATATAATACATGTTTAACAAAACTTTCTAATTATAACTGCACATATTTACTCAAGAGATGTAAAAGGCTTCAAAGAAGATCTTTCATCTTCCAGGAAAGATTTTTTTGAAAAATTTTAATCCTTTACTGTTGCTTTTCTGTTTATAAATATATGAACTGAATATTATTTAACATGATAAATATTATATAATATTTATCATATTAAATAACATTCAGTTAATGTATTTTATATAATATTAAGATTATATAATTATGCTCTTTGGGTCTCTTTATTATTGATTTCAACCAATAATAGCTTGGAACTAAAGCCTGAGTGGTATATTCCTTCTAGAACAGACAAAAATAGACCGCAAGGGCTTCAAAATTTTGCTTTGTCACAGAATAACTGCAGGATACAGCCTTACATCCTGAAGAATCAAAATACCTTGTATGTATTAACATACAAGGGATGTGATGGCTTCTTGGATGACAGAGGTTGTTGTAATGGAAAGTCGCCAAAATAAGAACGAAATCCAAACATAAGCTGTTAACACTAGAGCAGCAGAGGTAAATAGGAAAAGTCTATCCTGCTGAAAAACAAAATAACTCATGATTTTTAAGCTTCCCTTTTAAGTACTGGTAAAAAGGCAAAATCCTGAAATGGACCGATTTTCACACAGATGTCATCTTGGAAATATGGAAACAACCTTAAAGGACAGGTTTCTGGAATATTTTGCTTTTTTTCTTGTAGCTAAATATAATCTTTCCCTCTGTCCATCCAATGGGCTCCTGCTTCATGCCCCACACTGGGCACTCCACTGCATGGTGCAAAGGGCCAGCAGCCCCTCCTGCATCCCATAGTTCAGCTTCTTTTCTACCCCTTCCCTGCCTGTGTCACAGCACACAAGCAACGCAGCAGCCTCCCAGCCCTTTTTGCTGGACAGTTACAGTGCCTCGGAACCTCATGGCCATTGCTTTCTCACCTGTCCCTTCTCCTTCCTCAGTGGCACCTCCTGGGCACAGCCATCAGAACAGAGAAGCCAGTGTGTTCTCCTTGATGCTGGTATGCTGGGAAAGCTGCACCCCAGTTTTGAGGTCAGGAGGCCCCCAACCCAGGAGGAAAGTGGGGTGTCAGGTAGGACAGAAGTGTCATCACCACCTGGGGAGTCAGGAAGGTTCAGGAAGAACCTGGCATCCTGCCCTTTGGCCTGATTCCTTCCTACAGGAACCAACAAATCTCCACAGATTGTCTCATTTCCATGAAGCCAGTATTTTCTGATGTAATAACTGCTCCATCAATGATTTCTCTTTTTTTCAACCATCTCTAGTCCTGAGATAAACGTAATGAGGTTTTGTAGAAGCATCGTGTCCTCTCAACATCAAGCACGGACACAAAGCTGCATGACTGAATCCTCAGATGCAATGCAAAATATCTCAGCACAGCAGGGCTTTAGAAGAAGCTCAGGGAACAAGTGACTCTACTGCTTGTACCTTCTGTCATCACGAACTCCCAGCTGAACAGCAACTTCATTTTGTTGGTACAAAAGCACGCTTTAGTCAACAGGACTTGCACACAATTGACAGGGCTACACATTAAATCAAAATTTTTCTTCTCCTAGAGTGTGTACAATAAAGTAGTGTCTTCACAGTAAGTAATAATAAAAGCAGTACACAAGCTTGAGATGATGGGTCTGCATGTTCTCACCAGAGACCAGAGATAACCCAAGACAGAAGAAAACTCCCTTTTGCAGAAGCCACTAACAAATCCATTTCTTGTTTTAATAGATGCACCTCCCTCCCACTTTTTTGTATTCCCTTTAAATATGTTAAATATCCAAACACATTACCAGGCAGAGAAGGATATTACTTGAATGCTGTTTTTTAATCTGTGACAAATACATTATGTATAATAGATTCCTCTTAATATTTCATAATCATCTTCATTTAATAATTGATCTGACTCTAATTTGTAATGCTCATTACTCATATGAATTGAGAACGTTTTTCATCTCGCGCTGTAGATCCTGCATGGACAAAGACAGGAGCAGTGACTGCTGCTCTCGTTGTGTTAATCAGGAGCCAGAGCCTGGAGAGAAGCACAGGTGCAGGGCGAGAAGCACATCTCTTCCCTGGGAATGCTCAAGGACAGAAATTGCTTCTACTGAGTGTGCTCTGACGTATGCTGGGTGCATGTCAGCAGAGTGAAGGGCATGTCTCATGCTATCTGTTCAATTGCGCTGTCACTGCCAGCTCAAGCATGTCTTTCCCTGTGTTGACATGCATGACAAATTGCAGAAAAAGCTCTGACTGCTAATACTTTCTTCCTTCATCCCTTCGGTGCTGGTAAAATGCAGTTAAGCCTCATGAAAGGGCTGTGCTCATAAATTCTTGATAGACATGTAATATTTTGCTACGTGAGCTGAGATGATCTGTCATGGAATAACTCTGCTCACATTTTGGAATCCTGCATGTTCCATCTATTGTGACAATCACCACTTAAAAACTGAAGGATTTCTTTTTCTTACATTGTAATATTATGACATGCCAACAAATTATTAGTACCTGTGAGGATCTGTTGGCTGAACCATAGTTGAATGCAGGCAATTTTTCTTGCTGCAGTATGTTTCTGTAGCACAAAATATACCACAGTTTTTGGACCATCAGAGCAGTGTTTGGACACAGCAGGTGAATTATCCAGAGTTAACAGATAGGCTAACCCAAGGAAACCAGCAATTAGTCATGTAACAAGCAAATATTGGTGGAGATATTTTAATTTTTAGAAACTATGAAGCAAAAAATGTGGGAGACTTGTTTCAGCAGCTGTGAAGTCATGCTCTTACAGGAGAACTGTGGGCCTTTTCAAGTCTCAGGTTGTTTCAACAGATGTCTTGCACTCTACATTCCCAAGCAGTAACAGGTCACAATAAGCATGACAGAAACCCAGGGTGAGACGACGTGGTAAAGTCCCTGCTGCAGCAGGCAGACAGACAGGGGCTGCTAGACACAGCCTGCTGCACCTATGCCTGGTACTGGATGGGACTTGCTCCCTTCTCCACATCTCTGAAATGCTCAGACCCCACCTAGGGATACTTAGGGTGAAGTCTTTTATGAAAATAAGGGGATTTACATCAACAAATTTTATGTCAATCTATGCAAACTTCTTCGTAACTATATTCTCTTTTGTATAAGTTACAGGGATTCTTTTTGTCCAAATCGAGTATTTTAAATTCATTTCCTCTTCTGCTACAAGTTCTTAGGAGTAGGAATTATTTCTTCACATGTGAAGATAAGATATCTCAGGCATTGAGTTCCAGAATTTTGAGGGGGACTAATTGTATTATCAATACAATCATTTTCAAGCACAGAAACCCATCTGTCCTATAATATATAGAACAAGTACTTTGGTACTCTCCATTTGTCTTTCCAGGAAAAGACTCTGTTGAGAAATGAAGAGGAAAGAAAGGTTTGTTGAAGCAGAAAAACTCTGGTCTACCTTACTCCTCCTCCTCCTCCTCCTCCTCTTCTCTGTCAGGACCAAAGCCCTTCTGAGCAAACCTGTGCTATTACCCACTCATTTGGTATATGTATGATAATACGAATGACTTTTTCCGGCACTAGAAATTAGCAATCAAGACTAACAGTGCTTGACTCAAGCAGTCCTGGCAGTACTTGCATCTTTTGAGAGCCTGGGTCATGTTTTCATTTTTCTGTGCTTATCACCTGCTTTAACTTGATCCTAATAATTCTGTATGGCGATGGTGTTTGCTGCACATAAAACACACAAAAAAATCTTGCTGTATTTTGGATTGTCTGACACTAATCAGCACTGGCCTCAGCTGGGCATGTGACAAGCTCATGACTCTGTCATCATCTCTGACCTGGGCACTTGCATTAGATATCCCAAATGGCTGAGATAGATCTGCAAATGGGGTTAGGTATTCTCTGGAAGTCAAATGTCAGAGAGGATAGAGGGGGTTTCATGGGATTTTCAAATGCCCTACCTCTAAAACCCTTACACTGATTAGTCTCTTTTTCTTAAGCATGTTCTCAGCCTGGGCTATTTGGGTTGCTAATGTAAAAGTCAGAGAGGGAAAAACCTCCAATGCTGAATATGCATAGATGAATCTCACTGTTTCTGTGTGCAGTGCAGAGCATTTCCAGATGGTTTTGATGCATATTAAATGTTTATTATGTTTTCTAAAATTATTTGATTGAGTTTAACAAATTATAACTGAGTGTCTGAAAGGAGAGAGAAAACAAACAGATACACAACTATAATGTTTCAAAAAGCTACGTAATTGTTTGTAATTGCCATTCAGAGATATTTGTTTTCACCTGTGGTAAAATATTTTTGTTGTGTGCTCTCCAACAAGTACTTTGGAAAGCAGCTTCCAGAACAAGGTGTTCCTACTCACTGTTTGAACTCCTGGCAAAAAGAGAATAGGGGTGAGGAAGCCTTTCAAAATAGAGCAGGCAAACGAGGCTCACCAGCCTGCCAGGATGAATACATTCAAACTGGTTTGCTAAATCTGATCATTTCCCAGTAAGATTGTCTTTATTTATTTTTATATTTATTTTGGTGCATAGTAAAGCATTTCCAAAGCACCAAAGTGCTCTATTCAGAATATTGAGTGTTCAAGTTCAAGAAGCTATGGCTTCTTCTTGAGTTCAGAGAGAGCCCCGAGAAGCAGAAGGTCCCAGGTTTTTTATCATTCCTGCATACGGTGACATGCAGTCATATGCAGACACATTGCAGTTGCACCATTGAAGGTAAACTTGCAGGAGATGGCATGAATATTGGATTACATCACTTGGGAGCTTGACCTTCACAACAACTCACTATGAGTTATGTTCATGATGCTTACCACCCAGGCCAGACAGACATCTCTCTAACTTCAGTGAATTCTGGTAAAAGTTAGTCACAAAAGTCTTTTTGCTGGGCTGGATCTGAAGCCTTGCAACATCTACAGATCTGTGCTTAAGTATCTAAGTCACCCAAGAAGAAAATATATTTTAGTCCTTCCATTCCTAATCTCCAAGTGTTGTGATAACCTGTGAAGCCACTGAAAGCGTAGTGAAAGAAAAGCAGAAAAAACAATTTAAACTTTATATTAAGTAAAATTCATTTTACTTCCAGCTCACCAAAACAATCCTCACATAATCATCAAGATTTAATTAAAATTTCTCTTGCACCTCTTGAACTGCTTAAACTGATGTTTGAGGTTATTTTCCACTCTTCACCTCTTGAATACTGTTTTCCCCTTTATAGCTGAAATGGAGAAAACCACCTGAAACATTAAGCACAGTTTGAAATGGCATTTGTAGCTTTTTCCATAAGACTTCCAGGATCTTAGTAAATGGTGGGTTTCTCAAGGGTCAGATCAGTACACCTCACATTCATGATCATGTATTGAAAAAGGTGGGTTCGTAACATACCTGGGGATACCTCTCCCATGACTTCTGAGTTTAAACACAGGCTATGCAATCTCTTGGACTCATATTCTTGAGCATTTTCAGAAACCAGTGTTGGATTTTCCTCAATGATAAAAAAGCTATCATCAGACTCAAAGCCCTAGAAAGAAGTCCTTTGAAAAGCATCACAGTGAAGTAGAGATGAATATAGACAGGGTAAGAGTGCTGAGGCAACAAATAAGGGAATAATAGGCTGTGTCAGAAGATGCCTTTGGAAAGCTCACAGTCAGCACTGCTACAGAAGTCTTCAGAAATTTACCACACAGCATTCCACATAGCCAGGAAGAAAAGACAGGTACAGGACGTGAATTACAGCTGGTCCATCTGAGCTGTGCTGTGCACTCGAGACCTGCCAGTCTCAGCCTCTGTGTTTAGGTGAGGTTACTGCTTATTTCTTCTTAACTCCACCTGCACACATGAATATTTTCTTAAGCTCCCACACTAAGAAAATATTTGTTTGTATTTCTCTCTGTGGCAAATATTCTGTGCTGCTAATTCTCTTATGGATGGAAAATACTGTATTCTTTTGACTCCACGAGCTGCATTTTCCTTTCTGCTATGTAGCACTCAGGACTGTGCACAGACAGGGGCAGAAGTTGAGGCATTTTTATTGCCCAGTATGAGAATGGCAGGTTACAGCTGGCAACTCTTTATGTCTGCACTGCTGAAGCCTAATTTCCCCAACCCCTCAGTCATCCTGGGTATATCCATTGCATTTAAAAAAACAACAACCAACCAACCAACCAAAAAAAAAACCAGAAAGTGAAAGAAAATGAAGGTTGAAAAAGACAGTGAAAGGCAGACTTCTTTTAACAGAATAAAAATCTAAATTTTCTATTTCTCCAGAAATTTCCATAAAACAAATGCCAGTGGAAGGATCAGTGGAAGAATAGTTTGCTCATTTGTTCTTTTCTCACACAGGAATTTAGATCCCAGCAAGTCCAAGAAGAACTGAAATATATTTCAACGTGTACTACAAAGGTCTTCCATTTTGAATCATTATTTACATCAAAGCAAAATAAAGCAAACAGTGTAATTAACATTTCCCAAATAACAGTTATTCCATATACCTCCCGCTGCACAAGGATTTCCCTCCCGTAATTTTTTTCTCTCCTAATAGGTTGCAATTTAGCAAAGTCTTTCAAATGTGAAAATTCTCCTGCATGCTTAAATTGTGTAATTTCCCAATATTTTGGAGAATAAGTCAATGTCTGAAGAAAAGAGTTCTGCTTGAGCCCATGTTCAAAATTAAGTTCACTGTAGTGTTTTACTGAATTAAGATGTGTGTTTGACCCATACCTCTATCCTAAAGCCACTGGTAAGTAAACACTCACATTGCTTAAGTTTTTTCAAATCTGTTACATCAGAGTCCTGACTCAATGTCTCCTAGATAGTTCATATTTTTATCTTTTCACAGTTTCTTTAATATTTCCTGTGTTATGAAATCAAAAGATCATCTTTATTCTACTTTACTATACTGACTCCCCAGAGCTATGAAAGCTACCTTATTTCCTCTGAGGTTCTGCATGGAATCCAGAACATCTGTCTTGTGTTTTGGTTATTTTTATCATCTTCAGATGTTCCCTGATTGTTTCAGGAAATCCACCTTCAAATTTTTGATGGTATTTTTTTCTTCCTTGGTATTTTACACAAAATGTATGTCATATTCCTGCATTGTACTATTCTCACCTCTTTAAGTCTCCTTGCAGTTTAACTTCCTTCTGTCTATTTGCTGATACACTTATTTTGATGTAGCTGTCACATTGGACCACTGACAAATTTAACAGCCCTTTTAAAATAATCACAAGATCTTTAATACTAATAGTCATAGTACTGCCCAATGCATTAATCTCAGCTCTCTGTACAACAGAATTTCTAACCTATTATGCGATACTTGATGCTTTGATTCCAGCATAAGTCAATAATGTAACCCTATAGCACATGCATTATGGAATTTCCCATGTTAGGAAATACCCGTTAGTTTTCTTTTTTTTTTTTTTTAATCTATATGACAGTAGGTTATATTTACTTGTCATGCAATAAAAGCATATTTTTTATTCTTTCAGAATGATAGTCCTATTATAAATATTCATACAGGACTTATTTCAGACCTTACCAAATCCAATACACTAGATGATTAAACAGGATTGATATTAGTATCATGTTTGTGGGTTTTTCGTGTGCTCAGACCCTTATGAGGTGAACCTTGCATGTGTCCATGCAGAATATTATTTGGAAGTACAAGTTCACATTTCTTCAAGCCAGCTCAACAGCAAAAAGTGGGTACATTAGTGCAGTTCCTGAGTTTGGATAACTCAGCTGGAGCAGAACATCAGAAGACCAAAAGATTCTGGCACACAAGTGATCTGAGAGGAACTAGTTCAGCTATCTCTGCATGACAATGGACAGTGGTGAATGCCTGTACCTACTGCAATAAGTACTTCCATGGATTCCCATCTTCTGCAACTAGTCTGGTGTCTATCATCAGTAGTTCCCATACAATGACCTTTTGAAAATAAAGGAGAAGAGGATCAAGAAGGGGGCAGATTTAAGAAACTGTCCAGATTTCAATACTTTCTTCTGTCAAAATTCAAACACTTATCTTTGGACTAGAAGCACTTACTCACAGTGTTACTCTTAACAAATTCTTATTTTTGCTAAAATCAAAATGATCAAGCAATGAAGAGAAAAGGAGCAGACTTTTTTAAAGACATCTTATCTACACTTCCAAAGAACAAGCACAGCAATCGGCAGTTCAGGCCAATTATCAGAAAAGCTGACTGAGTCTCAGTGGTGGAAGGAGCCAGGACCCTCTTCTCTTTGAGTACCTGGATCAGCTTCCATATTCAACCATGCCTTTCCTGACTTTTCAGGCAGTTGACCAGGGCGTTAATCCCACAAGATGAATTTTCCATACCATTTCCACAGCAGCATGATCACGATTGACCTGACTCCCATCATTGCTGTCCTCTCTTACTCCTTGGTGTACTTCTGCATACAAGTCTAAATGAAAAAGATCAGTTATTTTTTCATTTAGACTGCAATAATTTCTCTTCAGCATTCATAGGACTCTGCCACCTCATTCTACTCTCCAGCCCTAAAAATTCTTCACAAAGCACGGAGGTAAATAATGAGCTAATTCAATGTTGCTATAGCAAAGTATTTAATATTTTTGTTAGCCCTGGAGGAATTGCTGACAGATCATTATGTGCATTTCTCTGTGCCATACAATCAAATTTGTGTCAAATAAATCAGTTAATTTCAGTATAATCATATTTGGAGAAAGATTAGACCATGATGGTCATTGTTAGTCATTTGAGATTTCTTGTTTTCTTGGTCAATATTTCTCCTTATTGAACACTTGAATATAAAATTATATAATACGCTTATTTTTACAATTCTTCATTGAGTGAGCAGTGTCCTTGGGAGGGATACTTTCATTTTGCTTTCCCTTCTCATGTACATCAGCAGTTCCTTATTCAACACTTCTTAAACAACATAGGAGAATTTGTATTTGACATTCCAAAGCTCATAATCTGGGGTGCAGAACTTCAACAAATAGATTCTTAGAAATAGAATGAGCAGAACCAAGAGAAAGGAGTGAAAAGATCTACCTCTTCCTGCTGTCAAGGATATCAGAAGTCCTGAGGTGTCTTTAATGTCTCACACATATCACAGCCCCTAGGGATGGAGTTGAAAGGGTGATTTGGAGGTTAGAAGAACACTAATGAGCTGAGTCTCTGAGCTCTGTCTGTCGGACTCCATTGACTTTGCACCCTTGCTCATTATCATTATAGCAGTTCTACCTTACACAGTGTCTGCCACTCTTCACTTGAACTGATAACGTACACAGCAATTGCTCAGAAGAGAATAATTGTGAAAACTCAGCATTTTGTCAGTGTAAGGTAGAAGTCAGACACAGCAAGGTCTGAAGTGCAGTAAGACTTTTTACACCATCTATGTTGCTCACTGTACCCTCTGCTCAGCTTGTAGGTGAAAGCAATCTCTGTGGTGAGGAGAGAAGGGACAGAAAGCCACATCACCAATTCCAGTGTCAACAGGGAAAAGGAGATCATAGAAAGGTGGAAAAGTTTGAACGATTTTCCTTATCTACGCTAAAGTGTATGCTCTTGCAAAATCTGTCACCATTTCCCCGAGAAAAGTCAAGAAAATGAATAGATAGTGTTTTTAAGAAACACCATGGTTATCAGCTCTCTCTGCACTACTCAGGAATCTGGTGGGAGGTAGCAATGCTTGACTGTATCTCAGTTAACTACTTGAAATTGCAGTAAGAGACAGCAAAACAGTATTCACTACAAAAATTGCAGAGCATTCTTTAGTCTGCTTCACACTGTTGAGCTAGCTGAAGAAACTCTTTGGAATCTGGTGAAGTAGCTGTCTCTTAACATGCCAAGAAGACATGACTGCATTCCCTTCACTGTTGTGGGGCTTGTGTGTGAATTAGCAAGATAGCATTATATCAAGAAATGAGTCTTACAAATGTGCAGTGATCGAGCTCACAGTCTGTGTATGTCGAGTCAGACAGAGCAATGGGTCCTCTCACCATGGTGCCAGGTCATGGCACACGAGAAATGCCACACTGTATTGGCAGATTTTTCAAGGATCATAGAGATGTTTCCTGCTGTGCAGTTTAGCTCTATGTCCAGCCTCAAGGAAAGATCTGTAATCTAGAAATCTTTCCTGGGATAGGATGAGAGGCTTTCAGGCAGCAGGTGCTCAGGGCTATCTAAGGTGGAATTACCTCACAATTTTCTACTTACAATTTTTATTTTATATGCCAACAATAAAAGAAAGATATGAGGAAGAAATCTTCTTAAGAACCTGGAGAGAAAAGACTTTGTTGATTCACGGTCCTATTCAGTCTCAAATATGGAAATAAAGTTCTAATAGGAAGATGATTTGAGCAGAAAGAAAAGCTGAATTGTATTTCTTCAGTTACTGTGAGAACAACTCACAGGGACTAGACTGACAAAGCTAAAACTAGTAAAATCATGTCCCTGGTAATCTGTTCTTCTTTTGTGCCAAAGTAATGAATTTTGTCTCATCAACCAGCTGTCTCTCAGATGTTCTGTTTTCAAGCAACTACAGAGAGTTTTAGATACAACTTCTTGTTATAAAGTTTTTATTGGGCGTGTAAATTGAAAGGCTGTTCTCTCTTGAACTATAAAAATAAGGGTAAACATAAAAGAAACAAAATGGAATAAATGAGATATATATATATACATTGGGCATTGGAAAGGCAAATTAATGCTAAGCAGAATAATAAGGACTGGAACTGGACCTAAAGGCAGAAATAAATAATTATTAGTCAGGCTAGAGGTAAATTGCCTGTCTTCCAAAGAAGGCACTTGAGCCCAGCAGGAGAAAATGGAAAATATACCCCAACCATATTTGTGGGTTATTTTTCAATCACAAAAATAAAAGTGACATTATCTTAGGCAGTTGCCAGTATGTTCTGCAAACAATGAGTAGTACTAAAGGACAGTTTAGAATACAACAAACTTTATGTGAGAAGAAGGAAACTGAAGTTCATATAACTGAACTTAATGTGAAAATGAAGGATATTTTGGCTTCACTGAAGAATTATGATTCATGAGGGAAGATGTAGTCTGACTAGGGACAAGAGAACCTGAACAACACAAAATATTTCAGAGTTTTGACTAACATAAATCCATAAAATTTTAAAGGTTTCCACAAAAATTAAAAAACATGTTCTGACCTCTAGAATGTCAAAGGATTAAAGGGAATTCTTTCTCCTATGTGTCTGAATTCATGCAGTACTAAAATATGCTTTTTCTTCATATTTTGTGATATTCAGTATGTATTCACTAGAGTCTCAGGAAGGATTGTGGACATCCTTCCTTCATGCTCCATGTTTCAGAAACTGCCCCTTAAAAACTCCCATCATAACCATAAGTGAACTTCAAACAGTTATGCAGCAAAAGTTGTCTTTCATATAACATTAGGTATGCCTTGTATTTCTAATAATAATGAGTCTTTAGGCTCTCCTCAGACACAGAAAAAAGATAAATCTTACAGAATATCAAGTTTCATGCCTTTAGATAGGGGGATACTGTCTGGGTGAAGAGAATCAATGATTTGCTTAAGTTATTTAGAAGCTGCATCTAAGTCAGTGAAAACCACTAAAAGCAGATCTCACTTGCAGGAAGCTTTTAAGGATAGAGTTTGGAGTTTGCAAAATACATGCAGGAGCGCCTATGTGACAATAACTTATTTAAAATGTCCCTTAAGCACCTCTCCCTTTACTGTCACATTAGCTAATCTTATGAAGATTGAGTTGTTAATTTTGAGTCATTTCTCAAAAAATATCTACATGTTTGACAACTTCATCAAGTCACTGCAAAGTTCATAAATTCAATCAAAGATACAGTGTATTTTTTGGCTCTGATACACTCTTTGTTTAATTCAATAGAAAGCTTCTCAGGCCTCTTGAGGCAGTGAACCACAGCCCGCAGAACTTCAAGGTGCCCCTAAAACAATACCAGTTGCAATGAATGCCAGTGAAGCAAGCAAAATTTGTCAAATAAGCCACACAATTTAAGCTTAGCTAGTAAAAATCTGATTTAAGTTTCCTTGTACTTTAATGTATGACATCTCTACGCTTTTAACAAGAATTAGCAGGTAAAAATCCAATATTTGCAAGTTTTTGCCTACTAATAAATTAAGTTTCAAGTGCAGATAATGTTGTAAATGTATATTCAGAAAAACAATAGAGAATTGCGCAGACTTTTAGGACATTTTATAAACCAAGGTTTGTTTGTTTGATGTTCTTTTTAATTTTGACAGTTATAATTAAGTTTCTCAAGTCCTTAAATTATCAGTTTTCAGTCCCCATGTACAATCCAGGCTTCCTCATACAGCTCCCACTCTAAGGCATCATCATCAGTTCAGAATCCTGCAGTTTTCTTCAATATCAGAGAAGCAAAATTAAAAAGGAAATGAGTTATTAACACAGCTTACAGCTGTAAAGTTTTGGCCATTTACTGGCCAAAACTCACAGCATAATCTACTGAAACTATCAGTCACACAGCAAGTATTAACCACCTCTACATTCCTCTTCCCATTTTATACCTTTACAGAGAAAATATGCAATTCATTGTGAAAAAAACTGTGTCCAGCATTCACCCTGACATTGACTAAAATGACTCAACCCTCTGTGATGCCTTGATATATGATTCAGATCCTGGATTGTAAGGAAGCTGATAGAGGGTGGAAAAAAGCGTCAACTCTTAGGTCAATTTTGGAAGCTTAAGCCTGAATTTCCTGACTTCAGTTGCTTTCAAGATAATTATTAGCCTCTTGTAGCTATTATAAATATTTTCATAATATTCACATTTCCTGATTCCACCCTGAAAGAAAGCAGGAAATGCCAACAATTGGGAGAATTGACATTTGCTAATGGAGCAAATGGCTCGCCTTTGTGTACAGTACATGAGCTGGATCAGTGAAGTTTTACATGCTGATCCAAAGCAAATGCAAACCCTGAATTTTCTGAGATTTCGTTTTCGTTGGAACTTCTTCTCATATATTTCAGCTGTAAACTTTCTTACAAACTCAAAACAGCCCTTTTGAAGTGATAGCCCAGGAGTGAAAGTAAAAAGTGTGTAGCTTATGATATTGACATGTAGGGTGAGAGGGTAAAAAGAACAGAAGGGCTGTGGATCACACTGGAGGCACAGGGAGGAAAAGTGAACGTGTGCTTGTCAGAAACAGGAATTTTGTAATATGAACATATGACATGCAATATATACTTAAATAAAATCCCAGGTTTTCAATGAAACTTCCCTCAGTTCAAAAAGAGCCCGCAGGTTTAACAATCTGTCAGAGCTAATATTATATATGTGACCTTAAATATTCATTGAGTTTGTAGAGATTTCATCTCCTTTTGCATTTATCAAGAATTATTCATAATATGGCAGCTTCTGTCATAATTCAGACACTTTAGGCCAAAAAATGTAAAAAGAAAACGAAAGCCCAAAAGAGAAAATGACAGCTACAGTGATGGAATGGGGATAAGTGATAGTTTTAAAGAAACTCACTGTACATCTATAATTTTCCCTTTTAACACCTTATCTTTAAGCTATACTTCATTTAAGATGTCGACATAGCTTGATGTGAAGTGCATAATTTATTGAATGCTGACTTTCCCGTATGATTTATTTTGTTGTTTTGCAAGTCAAGTACAATCTTGCAACTCTGTCTTACTTGTAAAATACTAAAAAAACCCTTTGTGATTACTGAAGCAGTGATCAAAACATGAACATTATATACCACATCTAGTTTAAAGCACAAATATAAGTGCCAAATTTGCCTAAAATCAAATCACTCATCCAGAATGCACAACATCAAAGAGTTTTGATTCAATTTGACAAGGCAGCACAAGGCACTTCCTAGGACACTCAACACACCAATACAAGTTTGCTTTGCCTGTTGCATCACTCTCTACCTCCTGGTTAGTAGTTCTTCCTTATTTTATGAGGTGATAGAACTGACAAAAAGGAGATCTAGATGGAAATCTGTATTTTGAAACTTGGCTTTTTAATTATTATTTTTCGTGTGTATTACATCAAGTTGGATAAAGATACATATTCCTTATTTTCAGAATGCAGTGCCTATATCTCTCTTCAAAACCAGCAACTAGAAATGTTTTTATAAGTAAAGTGATGGAGAAATAAATAAAAAGGATGAAACATGTGATGAAGAAAATTCAGTGATAAACCATAAAAAATAGGTTCAGAAATTGTTTGCAATATTGGGCACACAATTCATACCAAAGATCCAGGATCATAAAATTACTTTTCGAGGCTTATAATTACCAATTGCAGGCTTTATAATTGCAAATTCTAGTCCTTTAATTTGGAGGCATTTTTTTTTACCCACAAGTGTATCCATAGTAAAATAAGCCTCAACGAATCCTTTTATGCAGAGGTAATAGGGAGGACAGACAAAACCTTTTCCAGAAAACAGCATTAGTATTATTAGGGAATATTTGCTATACCTAGAAGTATATCCACATATTTCTCTCTGTTCATGTCTGTCTCTTCCAGACACCCATGGGTACCCATCTACAAAGATACCTACACACCACATCTGGCTCAGGTGAAGGACCTATGTCTTACACTTCTCCCTTCTCACAGCATCAAAAGTCTGCTCTTCATGCAGCTCTTGTGAGCTATTTGGTACTTTGTGATTGTGTCCTTTTTGATGGCATCACAAGGAGTTTGCCCTCACGGAAAGAAATTGGGCGTTAGATAATTAATTTGAAGAAAATATTTTATATCAGATAATCAGTTGGAAAGCTATCCATGAAAAGGCTCATGATACACTAAAAAAAAAAAAANAAAAAAAAAAAAAAAAATCTGCATTATAGTCATTCGATGCCAATTCACACAGGAATAGGTTTGTCACATTTTTCTTTTTCCCCTCAAAGGGCCCTCTCTAGACCAGTTCCCAGGTGTCCTCCATCACAAGCCCACCCTCTGCATCTCTGCATCCTGGCACTCCCCAGCTCAGAGCAGGACTCTCTCGTGCCACATCACTGCCCCAGGCAGCTCCTTTCTCCTTTCCCACTTTCAACACACAAAAGCAACATGAAATAAAAGGCTGGGCTCTTCAGAATATTTTTCACCCAAAATCAACAACTACAATGGGATTAAAAGCATGAGCACTTCTGATTAATCAAACTGATAGATTTACTTCCTCATTAGAAGAACTGGTTTTCTACCAGCAGAGTCCAATAGAGATGGGCAGACAGACATGAATACAACTAAATGCAGGAAAAATTAAACTATAGAAAACCAGTAAAAAATTTTACCCGAAATAAAAACCCCTTTGTATCATCTGTCAGTTATTGCCAGTGTGAAACATCACTGTAATTCAAGTGTATATGTTTTATAACACAAAAACTAAAGTTTAATAAAAGGGAAAATTACTCTTCTGTATTTTGAAAGGTAATTATTCCATGTCTGTACGTGATTGTGTGAAGTATGAAATAACAAAATATTCAGACTCACCTTATTTAAGCCTGAAAAAAAAGTAGAAGAATATGGGTTAGCTGCTGTCCTCCCAGTAAAGGTTCTGGTCTAGTTCAGACCCAGTAATCGATGTGACATTATAACCAGGGACACCACAAGAAGCAGCTTGGACCATAAAAAAGCTCCTTAGTTTTTCAAAACAAATCAGTCTTGTTTGGATGTGTGCACAGCCTGCTGCTCTTTAAATCTTCAGACCACTGAAAACGTGGCATTTACCTCCCAAAATCCAGGCAAGTTTGTCCTGAGAAATAGAAGTACTCCTACACAGACAAGGTTGTGTTGTCTGTGATTGAGTTTCTCCATTCAGGCTGAGCAATTGTTGGGTATTCTCCAAGGCTTCACACAGACACTGACTGCATTCAGCACGACTGCATTAAGTTGACACCATCATTTGTTCACTTTGGACAGTCTAGAAGAAAAGAAACCACAATAAGTATTGGGATTAAAGAATACAACTTTGCTGGTCTATTTACACCAGACAAATAGGGTATCTGGAGTATCTGGAATCAGCACATTTCTACCTTAAGAATAAGGAATCCAAAGAGCTTCCAGTGCCATCTTGGCAAGTGTTTCTCCCACTAGGTACTTGAAGTGACAAACTAGACTGAGATTCAAGGCAAGGTCTGGGCTTCAATCCAGCTGTCTGTAGCATCCTTCAAAAGTGTTGCACAGCTCACCCTGTGCCCAATTCTCTCTCCAACAAAAAATAAAAGGATGACAACATGCAGGTCCTTACCTCTGAGAAGTAACAATCCATGTAAATCAGCCAGATAATGTAAGATGACATTGTGGGAAAAAGAACAAAGCAGGAAAGAACAGTCAGCCATTAATTTCACTGTCCATCAAGGATTACTGATACATAAAATATCAGAAACTAAAACATTCCCAGTTGAAATTCAGCAACATCCTAGCCCAGCATCACTCTTTTCGAGAGCTCTTTCCTTATAACACGTAATTATATGAAACACAGTTTTATTTGTATCAATTTCAGGATCTAAGTTTCTGAATTTCCAAATGACCCTAAGTATCATTCCTCACAAAACCTTTCATTGTTAAGGAACATTGTGTCAGTCAACCAGAGCTCTGTTTGTCAAAGCACTGTGATTAGTTCAAAATTTCAGCTCTAATACTAAACAATAGGCATTTTCATAGACATCAGGGATGCTGAATAATTTCAGTTATTAAAGTTTTGTGGAAAAAGAAGATTGACTGTGATTCATAGAGACATGAAAACTTTATTATAACACCTCAATTATTAGTTTTACACTTTATGTAAATAATATAAAGTAGGGTATGTGTTTATAACACAATATATTTGTCAAATAATACAGCACAAGCCATACACCATTCTGTCAAACATTCTGCCAAAATGGCAGGTGAGCAGAGAATGTGGAAGCAACATGATGAAAAAGTCCAAGTTAGTCAGTATCAGAGAATGAGATCTTTATTTTGTCCTGTTTTTCTTTTAACCACACGTCATGCCTTCTTAGAGGCTGAATGTGCCATTATAGATAATGCTGCATAATAAAATGTAAATCTGATCAGTTTCATCTGAACATTTCAAATATTGTATTTTAAATACTGATACCTCATTACTTGCTAGCAAGTACTGTTAGGAACAAAACTCAAAAAAACCTTTTGTTTTCTGTAGGAGGAAATGAATCTCCCACCAACATCATGTTCTACTCCAATTCATTAATCAAGACATAATTAATTAAATTTTTATCCTTCCTCAGAATAGAGAAAACAATCTCTAACAATGGTCTACTGAGCTGTAACCATCAATCTTAGGTCATAGGTTGTGAAGAAATGACCTGAAGAGGTACTTTAATTAACAAGCATTTTTTACAAGTGATAACCATGATCATTTTAGTATATGCCAAGCAGAAGATAAGACTGATGAATCTCTTGTGGTTAGAGTATTGATTTGTAATTTATATGAGAGAAAGATATTTAAACAGAGGGGAAAAGGTATCAAACATTCAGATCAGAGGTTATAGCATCTTACAGATCTCTGAGGACTTCGCTTTTCTTTTGAAGAACATTTCTCTCATGTAAGTCTTCATTATGTACTCCACAAAATATAAAAATATTGAACTTTATGATGTGGCAGCCATATTTGTATACACTAGGTTGACTTGCTTCTATTCACTCAATATACTTACAAATCCTGAACCTAAACATTTGAGCACTTGTCTTCAGCCCTTTCATAGTTCTGTAGATCCAATCTTCAAAATATCAGCATTCGTGAAAATCAAAGTCAGAGTTCCTATGCTACAGTGGTTATCCAAGGTCAGTGGATAAAAAACTTTAAAATTTCTGTCTCATGAAAAGACTTGTCCCCTGTGCACCTTCACAAGTGTTGCAGGGCAGGGTGCTAAGATAAATGGAAGAGATACTACAAGTTGGCAGGTGACAATTCCCCAGATTTTTTGAAAGATCTGTACTCTAAAGCTACAGATCTAAATATAATCTAAATTACCATAAATATGATCTAAATTGCCATCCATCTCAACCTCCTGCAATGCTTGAGCTTTCCCTTCTCCAAAACACAGAGATCTTCTGCATCTGAGCTGTCACAGTTTATTGCCAAAATAAAGAACAAATAAAAAAAAACGCAAAACAACCAACAAAAGTTTTCCCTTCACTAAGAATCTCTTTTCCTTAAATTTTAAGAGGCCTTCAATTACTTCTTCTCCCAATTTCCTACCTCTTAAGCCAACTGAAATGATATTCCTTCTATGGTGTCATGTTCCACAGAACAATTTTGGAGAAAATAAGTTGCCTTTCAGCACATGAAGGAACAGCAAAAATTCTGCATTTAATCATCTAAGAAAAACACAGAAAACACTAGTAATGAGTGAGCTACACAAGAGATTCTCTCCACAGCTGCTGCCAGAGTACACCAAGTAAACATGGAGTGGAAGTACTGTTTTGCAGTGACAAGCTGGTCTGGTGCAGAGAAGCTGGGAAGCATACAGCCAGCTTTACTTCTGTCACTTTGCTCTGGACAAAAAAATAAAATTAAAAAAAAAAAAACAAACACCCAAAGGAATTATATGCATAAGAAAATTTTACTCTGTAGGAGGGGAAAAAAGGGGAAAAGAAGAACTGAAAGTCTGAAAATTGCCATTTTAGCAACTAATCTAAAAATATTTAAATTATTCCATCAATCTCTTTTGTTTTGACAGGTGCTTCAGAAAATGATATTTGATAGTTCCCATTTTTCTAATGTCATCAGTGTAATGTTGTACAAAGTATATGGGTATTATCTGATGGGCCTAATATACTGAGCAGAGGGAGTAAATCCAGCTATCTCTGGGGACATTAGTTTGTTTTAGTATATGCCAATTCACATTCAACTTGAAACTGATGTTGTTCCCCATTGTGCTGTTTCATCACTTATGGACTCTTGTAATGCTTCCAGAAGTGAACAAAGACATCATTAGAATAAAAGCTGTGAGCATTTTAAGGGATGATTCTGTGACAATGAGTGAGAATTTCCCTTCCCTGTGGAGAAAAAAAAAAAGATAGAGTGAACATCTTAATGGGCCTTACATGGATAAACAAGGCAATGAAATTAAATTTATAATTAATTACACTCCTTCTGTTTGATAATAGGGTTAAGAAATTTGTGGAATTTTGCTACACCTGAACATCAGGCAATGTCTTGTATTTATGCTCACCTGTCAAATTCCAAGGCCATTAAAATATGGTCATCCTTCTTTGGATTTCAGTGAGAGCTCCAAGAGCTCCAAGAGCTCCAAGTCCTTAGCACTGCAGAAAACACAACCACTTTTATCTGAGCATCCAAATTTTTGTCCAACAGCCAACATTTCAGTTTGAAACTTTTGCCCCTTATACATGGTCCCATTTGGGATGTGATCTTTTCAACACACTTGCTGTGTTCAAAACAGGTGAGTTCCATCAGGAGCATGAAAGAACAGACAGAGTAATGGATGGCACCTCTGCACAGGAAGGCAAGGATGGAATGTGATGCTCTCCGGGTGCACAGAATAATAGGAGGAAATCAGAGCTGCCAAAGAAAAGGGTCAGGCAGAGAAAAAAAGCTTGGCTGTTTTGGCTGCATAAGAAAGGATAGCTGTGAGCAGCCAGAAAATTATCAAAGAATGGCCTGAATGCCTAGAGCTTGTTCTGAGCCAATGCTCTCTTACAAGCAGCCTCAGGAAGCTGCCACCATTGTGGTCCAGTGAGACAGGAACAGAGCATGGCATGCTGTACTTGTGTGCAACTGCACTCTCATTGTATACTTTGAATTGCTTTCCACCACAGAGTTAGATTAGTCCTTTCAAATAGCTCATCAGCACCAGGAAATATTCTCCAAGCTGGAGAAAGTGCCAAAGCAGATGAGAGAAGGTGATCTGACAGTGCCTGCTTCCTCAAAAACGGTGACCAACAGCAGATGTGTCCCCCACCTACATGTCTGAGTCTGTTCTTGTGTTTAGGCTTACATTCTGCAAGGGGAGTCCATTTGCTCCACTATTCTTGGAAGAACAGAAGACAAATATCCATACATTCTCCTCCAAGGCTCTTTTCCCACCTGTGATGTCAGCTGACTTACTCTAGATTTAAGCTTTAGAGATCCAAAAATTAAACTAAATGGGTGAAACGAGGCAAGACCAGAAGCTCATGCCCCAAGCTTATGCATCAAGGTAGATGCTGCTTTTGGTTTTTGACAGAGTCTGTGGAGATGGTTTAAGTGGATGATGAGAGCTGCAGCAATTTCAGGAAGAGCTCATCAGAGCTGTATTTTTCTGCTAAATCCAGAATCAAAGCACAGAAGAAATATGCTCAGGCAGAAAAAGAGTATTCGGCAGGCAGGGTAAAGTGGAGAGCTCAATTTGCAACTGCACAGATCCCAAATATTCCATCTATTCTGCAAACAAGCAGGAAATGTATGGTGCCATTGATGAACATCTGAGGTATAAATCACCACTCTGATATACATGCCTACTGATTAAATTTATGAGATTCACTACTAGGATGCAACTCATTCCAGGGAAGAAATGCACCACGTTTGCAGTGTACTTACAAAGCCTCCTGGATTGGAAATATCATAATTAGAAAACGTGTATGCATACACTTAGAACTAATTATATAAAAAAGCATACCATATTTTGCCACACTTACACCATATTTTAGAGAAAACTTTAGACTCCTCACCTTCTACCTTACAGCTGAGAACAGCATACTAGATAAGAATTTTTCTGTAGTAAGATTACAGACATTTTCTTGGTGAAATGGGTGAATTACCTCTTGTGCTTTAATTAAACATGTTTTCTTTTTTCAAGAACATTTTTCATCCTCTAGCAAGCATCATGCATTCATATGGTCCTGGAAACCTCCTTGCCCTGAAACAAAACTTCGACCACCACAAATCCTCAGCATAGTTTTCTTAATATAAAGCTCTGATTATGTGAGATGTTTTAACAATGTGGCAACACTCGGGGGAGTGACACTGCAGCCTGCCTCATGAAAAGTGCTATCTGGAAAAGCTTATGGCAATTCCAATGTCAGCAGCAATTCCTGTATGTAACTCAGGGCTGTGGTTGCCTTTCTTTCCTGTGTATACAGGGTAATCCTCAGAGAAATGCACAGAATTACCAAATGTCACCGCCTTGTGTCAGTTTAAGCAGCCAAGTCAACGTGGTTTGTGCATGTGCATGATGATTATATCTTACATTTTCCATTCAGTTGCTGAAGTCATCCTTACTAGGGAGAAAAAATGCTATGGATTATTCTGCTCCAGTATGTGAAAACCATGTGAAAACCATGATTGATGACACGGCTCTGAGGAATAAGCCTCAATGACATCTGCAGCACAGCTAGGAGGTTACTAATAACCACAACCTGTGAATTGAGAAAGAAGCCCTTAAAAATGACTGCTGACAAACACAATGAAAGAGATTTATGGATTGCCTACATCAAGAGTGCCCAGTCCTTGTGAAGCGGATGGCTTACCTCATTCATTATGCTACTGTGACATGAAAATGATATTCTGCTCTTTTTCCTTTTTTTTTTCTTTCCATTTCCACTGAGTGAATATCAGAGACTCCCTTCCAGGGAAAATAAACATGACTTATGTAGCCACTGAACTTTCAGTGATTTTAGCACTTCGTTCGCTTAATGGTTGAGGAAAACAGGATGTCTTTAGCTCCAAACAAAAGGGATATCAGCTTATCAACAGTAGATTTTAGCAAGCCTATTATATGGCTGTAAAGTCAAAGCCACTTTTAAATCCAATTATCTGCATTCTTACTGCCTTTATTCCTGAAAAGTGCTTATACTAAATCATTGAAGGTTGATGTCTCTAGTGTTAAATATACTGAAACATCGCTAAGTTCACAGTGGTCAGGGTCCTTTCTCAAGTCTGTTGTTATAAAATACAGTCAGAAAGAATCTAGAAGACTCAGCCACACACAGACAAGGACATAAACGTTGTTTCTGTATCACACGGTAATAATATATGTATTAAAGATAGAAAAGAGACAGTGGGTCAAATATTTAAAAACGAAGAAGCCTGGTTCACAGGCAATGGTTATTCTCAGACCTACTTGCAACCTGTAATGTCAGAGCACCTTGCAGTGAACACTAGTTCTGACACTCTGATCTCCTGTTTTAGTCTGGTGGAAAACCATGCAGCTGTGAAAGCTGAGTTGGAAATAGATATTCTCTTACACCAGTCAGGGCTTCTCTGATAGTGTCTTGCTATCCAGAGAAGAAAAAAGGAAGATAATGTCTGAATCTGCATATACAGAAATTCCTGAGATCCACAATTGACTCTAAATGAAAAGGACCTTGTGCTTTTTGAAGGACTTTTGTGTCTGGGGCTGAGACAGAAGCTCTATGGAAGGAACACTGGTAATGCAAAACTGCTGTGCTGCTAATTCATGTCAAACCAGCAACCTTAAAACTACAGACTGCTCCTGGGTCGCAGGAGTTGCTGAGGCACTCTCGTTAGTCTCTGTTAATATGGGATTCTGCCAGGTCAATCAAGCTCTCTGTCTGCTTGGGGATTTTACACTGCCATCCATCTGTGTAGTGGGATGCACCTGCACTGCTCCACAGCACACTGTGTTACACTGCTGAAGGGTTTGCTTGCCTTAGTAGAGCCCATGTGCTGGGACAACATATGAGAAGAAAACACCTTTATACACATATCTAATCTACAGAACTTTACATAGATTATGTCTGCAAGTACTGGTGTCTCTTTCATTTCTAGCATTTAAACATGAGTATTTGTCCTCTAAAGAGAACATTTGGGAGTAAGATATGCAGCCTAGTTAGTTGTTAATCATCATCAAAGAGACATCAAAGGGTTACAGAGAAAGTTCAAATACCTATCTAACCTAGTCACAGAAAAAGAAATATCAGGCTGCAAATAAGTCATAAGAGAATGAAATAATTTAATTCCAACATATGTCCTAATGAGAAAGACTGTGTATGGGAAATGTGACAAAAGGTACAAAATGAACAGGCAAGCAGCTGGACGATGATGGACTGCATTGTGGAAATATGAAGAAATTTGTGTATCCTGTGGATCATGTGGAAAGATGAGGAAATTATTGAATTATTGAATGAGCTCCACCCTAGGCTTCACTATCAGAGCCTTCTTGTTGATGTAGGCTGGTTTTGCTGTGGAATCCTCCAAGGATGAAGGTCACACAACCTCCCCTGGCAGCATGTTCCTGTCCTTGGTTGCCCTCAGGATGAAAAAGCTTATCTCTTTGAACTTCTGTTCCAACTTTACACACAGTATCCTTTGTCCTCTCACCAGGCACCTCTGTGAACAGCCTGGCACCACCATACCCTACTGGTAGAGACTGGGAGGCTGCTGTGAACCCCCCACTAAAATCCTCTCTTCTGCAGGATAACTGAGCCAAGCACTCCAGATCCCACTGTTTTGGTGGGCCTCTGCAGAACACACTCAAGTTTGCCCATCTCTCCCCTGTACAAGGGGGCCCTTAAGTGGTCTCACATCCCTCACCCTGTCCTCCTAGCACATCTCAGTCTGTGCTTGTCTGCCTCTGCTGCAGGTAGGTGCTTTGCCCACAGGGTTTTCTGGAGCACACTGTTGGGATGGATATCCACACTAGCTCCAAACCAGCCTGCTCTGCTGAAAAGCAGAGTACCGTCTGGACTCAATTCCTTGCCAAGGAAGTTACTAGGAAGCAGGAGGAATTAATCTGAGTGGATCTTCATGCTGCTGCAATCAGATGATTTCTGGTACCTGCAATAACCTGCCTAGAGTTAATTGGACAATACAGCATGGCACAAGTAGTACTGTGGTCATTTCCTTTCATGAGGAAAGACAACAAGATGTGACTGTAACAGCTGTAGCTGTGACAGCCTGAAGACACTAAATAGCAGGTTTAGAACAGCTGTCTTTGTGTTAGAAATGTGAAAGTTCTAGAAGTCAAACTTTATCACCTACTGAGCTTCTTGGATGCCTGTGCTCTCAGCAACAGTGACCTTGAGCCAACTCAAAGCTTTATTTTCCATCATGCAAGGACACCCTCACACCCAATATGTAGTACTCGGCACCAAACACATCCTAGACAGAGGCAGATGTAAATGTTGCCTGCTTCCTGATACTATGACTGTGAGTTACAAGCTTCTGATAGTAGTGACTGTCTCTCTGTCCTCACTAAATGTTTTATTTAGCCTGAATTATAAATGTTTCTTTTTTTCCCTCAAAAATATATGGGATATAAAGGGATATAAAGTAAAAACTGTGCATGTGTCATGCTGAAATGCAGAATGAGAAGCCAGGCAGTCAATTGTGTAAGACTACTTTAATAAAGTAAATATTACAATATTGAAAAATCGTTCCTTACAAAGTCAGATTTAGAGGGGGTAGGGAGAAAGACAAGGGAAAGAAGAGTATATGCTACAGAGGTATGAAACAGTTAAATGAACCAGAAAGACTAGCTTGCCAATAAATATGCAGAGCAGATTCTCAAACACCTTTCTGAGATGTATTGCATTTTATTTGAAAGAATATATTGAGAGAGCCTGTGTCATTATCTGAAAGGCATATTCATTGGCATCCTACATTAATGTTAAGTCATTTAGTCTGTGTTTGCTTGGAGACAGGGCAATTTTGAATTTAGCACTTTAAAATCTGCCATGGCTTATGGAGCCCCTCTCTGAAGTTTCTGAAAAATCTTAACTGTTCACATACCTTGAAAACTCTCAGCCTGGGCCAGAGAAGTCAGTTTGGGCAGATACCCTCCTTCTCAACGGGTCTGCCGGTAGATAGGAGAAAATTATGAGTCACAGAGATTCTTTCCCAGAAATATCCTGTGACCATTTTTGCAGAAATTTAGAGCCCTTCAGAGATGGATACTGTCTCCAGGCCACCATCTCCAATTATTACAGAGTTGTATTCCTAAACCTAGATAAACCATGCAATAACAGGAAAAAAATTAGGATTTTTTTTCTCTCTTGAGCCTATCTGCCTTATGTAGTACATGGCAAACTTTCCAAACTCTATTTATTGTATAATTAATAAAGAATCAAATAATTGAATGAATAAGTTAAAATGTGCCCTCGTGTTGTTGGAAAACTAGATCAGTAAAATGCTGCAGCACTAATTCTCTTCCAAACATAGCAACTGTGGTGGAGTCTCATCTCTTACACTCTGCCTAGGGTAGCTCCTGCCTTTTCCTTCAGACCTTGCCTTTGGCACCAGGAATTGATGCTAAATAGTGCAGCAGATGTGAAGAATACTATTTTTCTGAAATATTCAAAGGTGCCTTTCTTTTTTTTGGAATCCTGTCAAACTTGGTTTGGCCAGCTTCAGAGGATCTCCACCCAGCTCTGTATATATGTGAGTCTGATAATTTTTCAGCAAAGAAAACAAAGTCATTAATTATCCCATTGGGTCACTTAGGGCAGCAAGGTCTAAGACAATGAGCAGCAAGTCACCCAGGCTGCTGCTATACGAGTACAATGGGAAGTTGGATAGAGCTGCACGAGCTTCCTACTCTTTCTGACTCTGCCTTGTACAGTACACAAATAAGGATGGAATCTTGGAATGTGGAATGGTGGGCAGAACTCATCTCTTTTGGCCACACTTTGAGTTAACAAATTCTGAGTGGCCACATAATCATAGCAAGGTACAGCAAACTGGGTGATATGTGGCATATAGGACCTGTCCAGGATCAGGTGGGAAGTCTCCTGGAAATCAGAGCCATATGAGTTGGTAAAAATGTCACTCAGGGTTTCACACCAGATCTATCCCAGTGATGCCTACAGCCCAAAGTAGGTCTCTCAGCCATACCTCACTTTCTGGGCAGGGATCAGCCACCCCAAGTGCTTGGGAAAACAGAGTGTCTTCCCTGGGAATGTCTTGAGATCTTGCACATCCTGTGTCATGGGAAATCTACAGTGACTGAATCTGTACATCCTGGACACAGGAGCTGAGAAGATGCTGATGAGGCTCTGTATAGAAAGTGCAAGGAGAGAGAAGGCAATGATGGCCACTCCTGACTGGCTCCACCAAGCATAGTACCAATCAACCCATTTCAGGGAACAAAGAAAAACCATGAATACCTTTCCTTGCTTCTATGCTCAACGGTTCATCCACCAAAGAACACGTTCTAAGGAGCTGGCACAAATCAGGGCTTTAACACTGCACTTTCTGTGCACTAACCCACAGACCTTCCAATGAGGTTATTAACTGCCAAAAGCTTGGTATCCAATCTCTCACCCATCCTGTCCTCCCTTGTCTGGGTTTCACCTTCTGACTGACACTCATTCATAAAAGGGTGTACTGAAATCAATTCCACTTCATGTCTCAGACTGGACAGGTTTGTTTTCCTGTGAAGACAAGCCTCCAGCATTCACCATCCACTCCATATGCTCCTCTTCCTCTCTTACTCACTTGCACACACTGTGACATGCCTGGCACCTTTCCCAACAGTTTGAAAGTCATGAATTATTGATCTGACTCTGGCTGAGGCTTGTAATCCACCTTTCCAACAATGTTTGTATTATCTCTGTGTCAGTGTGTACATTTTTTAGCAAACTCAAGCTTGTCGTGGCAAGTCTTGTCCCTAAATATAATAGAGTCCTTTCTCACAAAAATTCCCTCAAGAAATTCTCTGATTCCCTGTCCCCACCAGCTCTCTGGCTTCTTGCTTGAGCCAGTTTACTGAAGAAAGTATTATAGATCACTCCCAGCTCTGAAACTATAAATATAATATATATGGAAATATATATATATCTATATCTCATACTGTACATAAATATATAAACATCCCAATCATCAAATTAAGGAAGACTGACAGTGGTTGAATCCGCAGCAAGTCCTTCTTGATGGACACTTTATACACACTGGCCTCCTTCAACTTCACAGCAGCAACTCCTCCTGGGTTGCTTTTCATGAAAGTATGGGGTTATAGCTTAACTAACAATTAACAATGATTCATCATAGTTATCCCTTTCAGCAGTCAAGGAGTATATTGGTCATGTTGGTCACATTATTTTGGCTGTGATGAGGGGAGGGGGAAAAAAGTGGTGTACTAGTACTGTACACCATTTTTCTCAAAATGACACGAAGCCTGTGTAAATGTTACCTGTGGTTTTGTAATTGCTTAAACATGATTCAAACAGAAAATGAGGGAAAGGACTTTTTCCTGGTTTCTTATTGTCTTTTCAACCAAAAGTTTGAAACAGTTTTGTTGTGAGGCACCCCTTGAGCCCAAGCACTCACTCTGGCACAGCAGAACACTGCTAAGATGCTCCATTTATGTAGTCATTAATCAGCTGTGCTGTGGTGTAGCAGCGAACAAGGGATCTACCACTAGAAGTAGCACATTTCTTGAATGCCTCAAGGACCAAAAAGTGTCCAATCCCCATGAAGGTTGATCAGATTTGTTTCATTAGAAATTATTTCACTCCGTTGTGGTCTGTCATCAGGGAATGGCTTCCACAGCTGCAGCAAGCAGCAGGTACCCAGTGCAGAAGGGGTGAATGATCTTCTGTATTATCATTCACGTTATCACTGTCGTAGAGAAGATACATTTTTCTCCATTAACAGTGCTGTAACTTGCAAAACAGCCAGAGCTACATTTTTATTCCTTTTCTCTGTTGATAAAACACAAACCATTTTTCTTTCCTGTGTATGCACCCATGGCTATTTATTACTGCTTCCTGTGCCCATCAGCAGCAAAATTCTTGCTGTTTCATCAGTAAGAGAGTCTAAAACAATTTATAGAGCATAACTTCCTCTATGAGAAAAGTGAATTATGTGGCCAATAAAGCCTTCATCTACTTGCATCAGTATTTTTTTCCCAACCAGTCTCTGAGATAGTTATCTACACTTTCAATACCCCAAGATGACATTAATGCCATTCAGTGCTGACTGGTCTGCCTGATAAAGCTAAGCTTAAACCCAGGCTGATGCAGAATGTGACTGACAGTTTTCATAAGAAAAGCAAAAGCCAGGAGCACATATCACCTCCCTAGAAAGACCTGCATTTGGCTGCAAGTTAAATATATGAATTTTAAAATCGTTACATTTGATATGCTGTATTAAATTTTACATGATCTCATTATAGTCTATATCACTTTCTCCTCATGTTCTTGAATGTCTTTGACAGACATCTGTCAGATCACAGGAGCTGATGTCCATTTGCAGGGTAAAACCTTGTACACTGGCAATGAGAAGGAAGCAACACTTCCAGGCAAAACACCTTCATAAGGAAGCAGAGGAAGAAGGGTAGGACAGAAAATCAGGAGCTTGCTTTAAATCTGGGATGCAGGGTAGCACCTAAGACCTGTTGTCCCCCAACACACCTTGCCTCTTACTATGCAGAATCCCAAAGCAAAAAATGCTTTTTCATGTTGTACAGCACGTGGCAAACACATCTTTAAGCAGTGGATTTATTTGGGAGGTAAGAAAAATATGGAAAACTGAATATAATACTAATACAGTCACCATAGTAGCTCGTGGCTTATTTAGATTAATTCAATTCTCTCAACTTTAATTTGTTCCTACTTATTTTTACTATAGCTGTGCCACAGATTTGTGTATTGACAGACTCAGTCACATCCTAGTCATTGTCATGAAAATTGAGGCTTCAGGGTCCAGGTACAGCCCCTGGACATTTGACACCAAATTTGGCTGAGATATTTGAGTGAATGTGCAAACAACACATTTTGAAGCCAGATTATGATCTAAATCAGGAACAACCACTGGCAAAGACAACTGAAAGAGGCAAGATTTTCTGAAACATGAGGAAAGCTGTTCATTGGTAAAAATGTTTTGCTTTAAAATTGTCATAACCTTTTGACATTTTAAAATGTAAAATCGTGATCTCTTGAAATAGCATTGCCACTCTCTGCATTGACATACAGTTTTGGAAAAAAAAATAGAAATATCAAAAATTATTCAGAACAAAAAGAAAAAAATTCTGTTCAATTTCAAATGCATTATTTGAAAAATTTTTATTATTTTATTTCCTTAAATTTCTGATAATCCTAAATGCCCTACCTTATTCTCTTACCCTCTTCTTCAGTGAGCAAATTTGTCATATAGTTCATTTCTTGTCCAGCTCAACTTGACACCATAAAGACATTCGAGGTAATAGAATACTGGCCTAAACTTTTGGTGATAATAAAAGTGAAATGACTATGAAATGCTGGCATTATCTTCAATTTGTCACAGGAGATGAAGGGTCATTCACCCAGAACCAGTGCTATAAGCTGTCTGCCAAGTCAAGCTATTGTATGGTATGGTCTATACCCCTCCCCCACACAATTTGTTCACTTAATTCGAAATCTTGTGATCCTTTGCAATTTCATTTCTGCTTTCAATTACTTGACTTGTTCATTTTCCTGAGTAGCCACTTGATATTGCACATGGACTGCCTATATATACATTTAAAACTTTTTTCCTTTTACTTACTTTTTTCTTTTTATTCAATCTTCTCTCTTGTTTCATCTGAACTTCTTTGTTTCCTTCCAGTGTTTCCTTAATCCTAACCTGTTCTTATCTGGTTGCCTATTTATTTACCAGTTGTTTGGCTTCATAATTCCCTCAACTGTCTTTTTTGAGGGGAGAGGAGGGGACGGCACAGGAGGGGAGGGGAAGGGAAAAAAAGAGAGAAAGAGAGAAAGAGAGAAAGAGAGAAAGAGAGAAAGAAAGAGAGAAAGAGAGAAAGAGATTTGCTGGTCTTGGGCCCTGTTTACTTTAATGGCAGATAATTATCTTACCTTCTTTGCGCCATCTGTTGCTGCCTATTTCCAAGCAAAATTGTAGTACACTGGCTGCATCATCATGAACAGATCACTGAAGACATCTGCTCCTTGAGCAGAGGTGGTCAGAAGAGCAAATGAGACATGAGACTGCAGTGGGGAGGGACTACAGAATAACATTGTTTTGATTTCTGGATGTGCTGAGAATTTGTTGATCATACTGGACCTGTTGATGCAGAGAAGAGCTTTGGCACCTCTGGAAAACAGCCAGAGTCTGGAACACTCTCCAGGAGACTATGGGATCCAGATGCACCCAGGCCTGTGTGGGCAGAGAGACGATGTAGGCAGCCTCAGGAGGTAAGAAAGGTCCCTCCTCAAGTGTCCTGTCTCTGTGTGAGCAGGCTGTGCACAAACTGCTTCAGGTGGCTGTTTTGGCAGCTGACATCATTATAAGCAAAACAGTGACAGAGAAATGTCCATAATAGGATGAGGAAAAAAGTTATTGCTCCTACAGAGGCTAAGTGGACATTGCTTGGCCAGGGGGGACAAAGTTATTGCTGTCCTTGACCTTCCTTCTGGATAAATCTCAGCTCTGAACTGAGGTCTCCCACCATCATGAGAGCTGTCATTTTTTCCATAATGGGACTACATCTATTTTGGCTTCCTAGAAACAGTTTTGCAGCCACTCATAGCTCAGTCATCTTCCAGGCTCAGTTGTCACATACTCCAGTTTTTCTGTCTTCCTGCCTGAACTCTGGAATCTTTCAATGCCTGCTGTCAGCACATTTCAAGACGCACTAACTTGAAATGAGACAAACTTCTCTTAGCATTTAATTCACCTGGCTGGCATGTGCCAAGGGAGGCATGTCATGTTTACATATCACTTTTTGTTATAAAGTATTACCTGTCATGTGACATAGTCATAAGTCACCTCCTAGTTTAAAAAGAGACTGAAGTGAAGTAAAGCCTCTCAATTTTCCAAAACAGCACGGTGACAATATTCCCACAATTCCCATGAACCTGGACTTAAAAAGATATTGTTTTTACATATCATCCAATTTAATGGAAGCAGATATTCCATTGTTTAAGATAACAAGTGCAATAAAAAGACATTCTAACACCATGCAACATTGCCCGCAAAGCCTTGTCAATCATACTAAAAACAAATTGGCTTGCTTCAATTTGTTCTGTTGGAGGTTTTTATCTTTGTAAGAAATGCAGTAATTTCAATATTGCAAATATCTTGTTACATAAAATAGTTTCTTAAGTTCTTATTAAAGTTGTTGAGAGCAGAATAGAAGGCTTGAACCAGTGATAACAGTCTCTCTGAAAGGAAGGTGCTACTTTGGGTATCGCTCTGCCCTGAGCTCCAATCAGAAACAGGCACATTCCCAAACTCCCGTGCAGACATTAATCACTTTCTGTAGGAATGTCAGAGCAAATTGGCACTGACTGCCAGCTTCCTTCCTAGAGATAGTGAGGTAGGGCCAAAAAAGGGCAGGCTGAGGGTTAAGACTCTCAGCCAGGACTGAGCAAGCTGAGAGTCTTGTGATTTCAATTAGCAGTTAATTACTGCCCACTTGTGGCAAAATGACAGGGGCTTGGTTGGAAACAACCTGCAGAGAGACAGCAGATACCCAGCTGCAGCTGCACCAGGTCTCTGAAATTTGATGACAACGTGATGGTTTCCCTTCTCCTCCTCTGTCAGGGAAGATGTACTCAGCAGAGCAAGGAGAAAGGTGGAAGACACCACACTATATAAAACATGCTTCTGCTGCAGAGATTGAAACAGTTAAATGTTTTGTGCTGCACCAGCACATAACAAGCTAAATACAATCCGGCAAAATAAGGAAGCTTACGGTAAAGAATCTCCACAAAATATTACTGTGAAAAATCCCAATATAAAAAAGTATTTTTGTCTCTTATTTACAATGTAAGATTGAATTCAGATCCTAAATTGAATGAGTTAATTGTGGGCTAATAGATAATCTGCTAACAAATATTGTTTCACAAATGGTGGGTCTATATTTCTTCAAGTCAGCACATAGGGATGAATCATCTATCTCTTTATATATGACTAAACCTAAAGCAATTTTATCAGCTTAATATTACACAAGTGCTTTAGGATAGTAAGACTAGCTTCTCCCTGCAAATCAGGAACTTGAAAGCTCTAAAAGTAAGGCTTGTGAAATATAAAAAATTTTACAGCCTGAAACGTTTAACAGTTTTATAAAATGAGCTGCCATTGCAGACTGATTTGTTGTTTTAAAACCTGCTTCATGAGATCCTGCTATTTGCAGCAGAATACACCAAGGACCTTTCAATTTGGAGGCTTGAAGAGGCTATAGCCTGGAAAACTTCAAGAGCAAGGGCAAGATCATTGAGGGGAGGGGTATGGCATTATATCATTCTTAGAATATTGTATCTGTTATACACAGCTCAGCTAAGCAAGGGCAGCTTTTCCAGAGTCGTTGCTATCACTTTTCACAGAGTCAGAGAATATCCTGAGCTGGAAGGGACCCACAAGGATCAAGTCCGACTCCTGACCTCACACAGGACCATCCCCAAGAGTCACACCATGTGGTCAGGAGTATTGTCCAAACACTTCCTGAACTCTGTCAGGCTTGGCCTGACACTTCCCTGGAGAGCCTCTTCCAGTGTTCTTTACAAGCCATGAGTTAGATCTTGTTTTCTTCCTCATCTTACAACAGGGAAACTAGAGCACGAAACAATCAGCAAGCCTATTTTCAAAGGTGTTGAGCACCCCTACTCCAGATAGAGTGAACAGGATCTCTGCAAACCAGACCATAAATGGTAAGCCTGAAGCCATAGCTGCCCGCTCTATTGGCAATAGGAAGAGAACCCAAATCCCCTGTCCCCAAATTTTTGCAGTTTAACCAGCAGTTCTCACCCTTGTAATGAGAGTACTTTTTATTTTCCTTGAAAAACAGAAAGATTTGGCTTGTGACACTACTTTAATAAGAGATGTGGGTCCTCTTTGATTGCATGCCTAGTTCTCCTTTGGCAGAAAAAGGGAAACCTTCTTCCCAACAATTCTTCAATGAGAGAGCACAAATTTATTAGGGACCGTTCCTAAAATCCTTGGCCAGATAACACTACATTGTGCCCCCATTATATCTGCCTCATCTACTTTTTTGTCTTGTCTGTCAGCAATTAACAGCTAAGTATTTTCTCCAATTCAATTCAGAGTAAAATAGGTCTTTAAAAATCTACAGAGGGAGTATGCAAGGTGTTCATGTACTACAGTGCTAAGTGTAGTGCAAATTAATTGGAAGACTGCTATGAAGCTAGTCCTAGCTCCTACCTCTGATATGGACTCTGCTCTCTGAGGAGTTTGACCAGAAAAGTGAGGATTTGCAAAGTCTCTGTGGTATGAGCTACCCCCTTGTGGAGCCTCTATTGATTTTTACGTGCTGGAACAGCAAAGGACAGCTAGCTGCTGGAGTGTGAGGCAGCAGTCAGTCACAAAGACCTGCTGTTTAGGGAAAATTATAAAATATAAATTAAAGAACTCTAAGTGAAAATAATGATGAAAAATAGTGGAATAGAACATCAGATAGTCAATATTCTCTAGGAATCACTGGAGCAGGAGCATTCACATGACCTAGCATTTTATAATAAGACAAGGTAGAATATCTGAAAATAATGAGCCATAATAATTGATCCCAGCTGTAATGAAAATATCACTTGCTATCCTATTCCAGTCCTATTTGGCATTGGCCATGATTTGGGAGTGATAAAAAGAAGACGTGACATTAAACAGAAAGTGTTGGACAAACAATCATCTATAGGCAGTGCAACATCCCTGGCTTCTGAATCTGAATTTGATCTGATTGCACTTTCAAAGCTCATTGCAGTAAAACAGATCACATTCAGTGAACTCATCAGACTGAGACTTGAGGACTTGGATCTGGACTTGAGGATGAAATGGATCCGAGTAGGAGAGGAAAAGAATCCAATCAATGAGAAAAGCTATGGCCAGATTTCAGCTGCAAGAGAACAAGAATGATCATGCCAGAATGAGGAAGGTGCAGAGCCACAACTAATCTTCAGTGGAATGTTTCTGATCTGCTAAAGGAAAGTTAGGGACTCTAGTACAGACTTTACAGGATGGAACTAAGTAATGGGTGAAAATCTCTGCAATAGAATTTAAGAAATAAAGTATCATCCTTTTCTTTTTCTTTTCTGTGAGGATCTAACTTCCCAGGCATAGAGACAGAAATTATAGTAATTTGGGTGCAAATGTCCCTGGAGATAACAAGATGAGATATTTTTCCTACCAGGTATTAGCTGAAAAGAAATAAAAATTTAGTCACCTAAGGTAATGAGGACACTGTAGAAAAAATATCTATAGAAAATTAAGTCAAGCAGAATGATCTGCAATTAACTTGATCTAAAAAAAATGAAACAATAAAGGTAAATCTGTAATTGATATTCTTTAGGGCAAAAGAGAAAACTTTAATTAAAGAAGAGGAATGTAAATTTAACTGTATCAAGAAACTGTTGAGAGGGCACCTAGAATTTTATTAGGATAGATACTTTTTTAAAAAAATGATGCAAAATCTGAATCTTGAACAAAAAAAATGACAGAAGAGTTCCAGGTCTGCAGACATCAAAATAATGTAAACAAGAATACAAAGAATTATCTTACTGGAAAATGATAAATAGGAAGACTCTACTTAGAAAAGCTATTTCTGGTAGATATGTGGATGTGATTGAAATCTTTTATTAGATATTGATAAAGCCTTAACCAGAATTTTGCACAAATCTACACTTCCTACCACATACCATTTTCTAACCAGGTAAGCAAAGATAAACTTTGTGGGTGATCTTTTGAAGAGAGGCTAGGAAAGCTCAACTTGTTTAGCAAATCAAAGACTGACTGAGGATCCAAGAGCATTTTGCAAGATTTTCTGAGAGCAAACCAGAATTTAAAAGAAAAAAATACAAACCCAAACAAAAAACGACTTTTCAAAGCAAAAAAATATTGTCCCTAAATAAATTTACATTAGAAATATGAAACCAGTTTCTACTCATAAGCATAAAAGTGAAAATATCTTCCCTGTGGGAGTTCAGAGGCATAAAAGTTTATATTTATGACAGTGATTATAGGATTTTCAATATCGAAAGGCGAAAATTTTTGGATAAGATGAAGAAATGTCCTCTAGCTTGTCTATTCCTGAGTTTCCTGATATTCCTGATACTGTATAGTTTTTCTGTGACTGCTTTGCACTGATCTTTATCACTTACTTACCCAGCATGGGGCAAACTGAGAAAAAGACTTGCCACTTTAAAATACCTCATAACTAGCATATAAATATATTTCTTTGACATAGTAAGGCCAAGAATTTGAACAATAGGCATTTCTGAAGATAATGAGTACAGTCAGTGCTGCTGTAGAAAAACAAAGTAGGGGGAAGGGCAATATGAAATAAAGGTGTTGAAAAAAATATGATTGAATACCAGCCTTGCTGCTTAGGTTCACAAGCCAGCTACTAATTGGTCATTATGACAAGTTAGTTCATCATTATCTAGTGTTTTTTACATCTTCTTCAGAAGCACCTAGCCTTACTCAATTTCTAGCAAAAGAGTACAATTTTTAGAGGATTCTTTGAAGTAACTTGTTAGAGCACATTTTATGTAGTTTCCCTATCATGTTTGTTTGGAGGGAGAAGAGATGAGACTCTTCTGCATACCAGTTGGAAAATTACAGAATGTTAAGGGGTTCTGGTAGTTGCAGCAGTTGATAGTGAAGACAATGAAGAAATAGTGACACACAAATCAGGCTGAAGCTGATGTTTCTGGGGGGTTTGTTGTGGTCTTTTTGATTTTAATTTTTTTCCATCATTTGTACGTCACTCTCTTGCTCTGGTGCAAAAGCTTATGTTTCCATGGTGCACAAGTGTAATTATTAGTAGCTATGCACATCATAAAGCAGTGGAGAATGAGAGTGAAATATACAAAAAAAAAAGACAAAAAAATTTTAAAATCAACAATGAACATCATTTCCCTTCCACATGCTTCTGGGATTGCAGCAGGAGTAGGAGACAAAGTTTAGTTTAGTCACTCCCCAAACTAAACAATAAAAGGGTAACCTTAACTCAACACCAATGAACAAGAAGTTCATAAATAATGGACAAAGTAATTCAGAACAGTGGGAGTATGAAAAAAGTTGAAATAATTTCAGTGTATGTAGCTTCTGCAATAGTCAATACTTCTTTGTATTTTAACATCTTAGAGTTCCAGATGAGTTTCTGCCTTAGTTTTGATAAATTTTTCTCCACTTAAATTCAAGGCACAAGCTTTCCCTTGACTTGATGATATACTCAAGAATGATATCATATGCTTAACTGAGATACTAAGAACCTACATTTCTTCTTAAGAATAAAGCACAACTCTCATAATTTAAATACCAATTTTACAGAAACAGTTCATTTAGACCAGATTTAAAAAGAAACCAAAACAAAAAAGAAACATACAGGAAAAAAAACCTAAACCCTATCAACCAAATAAACAGAGAAAATCAAAACCACTGTCAGCATGGTCTAAGACAGTTTTTAAAGAAAACACTCCATGTTGAAAAATACTAAAAAGAAGTTAGAACTAGAAATGACTGCAGTAAGATAGGGGCTCAATTTCTGCCCAGTAAAAAATAGATAAAGCACAGTCTGGAAATGACAACTAACTCTAAACTATGTCCTTTTTATGTGTGCATTGAAACAATTCATTATTCATATAAAATGGTGGGAAAAAAACCTGTCACTCATGCTGTCTGTGTGACAGCAAAATATCTTCTCATAAATAAAAGGAAGCATTATGATTAACAATTCACACAGAAACTTAGAGAAATCTAAATCTGAAACACCTGTGAGCATGATTCCAAAGGCCTTTATTTTTGACACACCAGAGTGTGCTGGAAGGTATTCAGGTGGATGCATGTATTTCTATTTGGATTCCAAAAATGTTAAGCATTTCCAAAAGGGGTTTTGTTTGCTGTATTTTTTTAATAAAAAATTAAAAGGAGGAAACTGTCATATGCCTCACCCTCTCCAGTGTTTCTCATAGCTTAGACTAATCTGTGACTCAAGAAAAGGCTTTAATGTATTTTCACTGTCTTTAATGACACAAGAATTCTTTGTGGCACTTTTACTTCTTTCTATAAATATCTGCGTGCCTTTTTTCAAAACTTACTAAGCCAGGAAAAAGTTAGGATACCAGTCCTATTTGGTTCTCTTCTTCCCTTTAAGTGATATGTTGCTGATGGCTCATGCAACCTCAGCCCCACTGGTGACCCTTTTCTCTAAGAAGATATCCAGTTGCTTCTTTCTTCCCTGAGATAAGAGTGCTACTTTCTGAAATATAAACCAGAAGGGAATCATGTGGTGACTGTTGTGGACTATAAAAAATATGCTACAAAGACTCTTCTGAGAGCTGCTTGAGAGCTGTTGTCTTAAATTATTGCTTTTACACACCAATGACAGTAGTGTTTACTTTGAAAGAAACTTCAAAGCTCTCAGCTGTTCTGAACAAAAAAAAAAAAAATTAAAATATGCCCCTAAAACTACTATAATAAAATGTCTTGACTCATTTGGGAATGACATTATATGAGGGATACATTTTTCTGTACACTTTGGCAAAAAGAGAAGATGCAAACTCACAACAGATTTTATTTTTCTTTACATAAAAAAAAAAATTCTCCTGAAAATTTCTTAAGCCAATAGTTATTGCAAGGAGAATTAAAGAAGCAGGCAGTGTTTTTCAGATTCACAAAAGCAATTGTCTAGAGCAAGAAGAAATCTAAATTATAACTATTTGATAAAAATTAAGAGTGTTGATGAGTTACTGTTACAATGAATTGGGATGATAATTCTCTATTTTGAGGTTAAAATGCAAAAGAGTACAAACCTAAAGAAACAAAGCTTAACCAAAAGAAGGTAACATAAATTTCCCATGGATATAACACAGTTTTTATGGGATTCCACTGGGAGTTGAACACAGTAAAGCAAAGGTTACAATCATAACTCAAATGGCAGCTTCCACTGATTAAAGAGGAAAGGCTTGGCCGGTGTTCAATAACCTTGACAAGGACATTTTGAAAGAGGTTGACCCCACTGAATTTTTGGTATATTTTTCTGTGAAGAATTTAAATTGTTGGCACTGCACCAGAAAATGAAGCTGCACGAAGGCAAGGGACTCTCAGCAGTGGGCATGCTCAGTGCAGTGATGCCACTGAATCACACACATCTACTAAAAATGATGGTATCCTAGCTCCAGCCCCAGCTGTAGGACACGCCCTACACAAGGCCCCCAAGCCTTGGCACAGACAAAACATTTCACAATAATTGCCATTGCAGTTTATACTCCAGCAGCCACTTCCACCCCCACTCCATCTGCAGTCCTCATCTCCCTTTTGTAGCACATGAAGTGCAAACTGCCATTAGTAGTGGTAATAGATGCAGGACTGATGTAGATATGTCTTGAGCTGGATTTAGCTTGTTGAAACTGTGATAGCAATTGCCTGGCAACTATGTAACTGTTCTCTAAATTGGTTTTGATTTCATTTAACTTTGTGCAATGATGTGGTTAATGGTTATTGTTAATAACCATACCAGTAGTTGCATTCTGTGGCAGAAATTCTAGAATAAAATGAGCTGTGGAAGAGCACCAACACAGGTAGGTATCAGAGGTCCTCTGCAGCAAACACAAATCACAGTGGCTGCCACTGGTCACAGCAGGAGTGCAGCCCTGCAAATCAAGGACAACAAAGACAACTGAAACAGAACTGACAAGCAATGAAAGGAAGAGCATATACATTCATATATGTTGTGCCAGGAAACAAGACATTAATAACCCCTTAGGAGACTGCAGCAGCAAGAAAGAAGGCATCACTGTGGCCAGTATCACACCCCTTCTGGGCAAAGCCTCCAGGGCACCAAGGGCTATTGATATCCTCATCCCTTTCTGGAAGAAGTCTGAAGCTGTGACTCAGAGAATGAGTGACCATAACAGTAGTGAAACAACCAGGTAGGTAAGAGGAAATTTGGCCTTTGTAGGTTTTGAGGGTTTTTAAATTAATATTTTAACCATTAATAATAACCATTAACCCACCTTATGTTAATAAGGTGGGTTTCTTTGGGTTTTTTCCTATGTTCCTTTGGACTATGACTGTTCTTATTGTTGTGTCTGGGCTAATAATAACTCTTTGTTTTATGTGTCGAGAATTTAATGAGACTAACAATAAATTATTCTGTCTATATGTCAGTTGTGTTCCCTGTTTGCCCATAACAGGATTTTGAGAGCAGTATGAATAGGTGTCTAGATCAGTTTTGTGATACAATGAAATCCTACTGTGGAATTAATCTTTTTTAAATGGCAGTGTAGGGATCTGCAACAAGGCTGATGGCCTTAGAGTAATGGTGTTAAGAGCATGATTCATTCAAAAACACAGACACTGGCTTTAGGATAAGATAGATTGCATTAGATACATTACTGACTATATAAAGTAGATAAACTCCATTAAGTGATAAGACTGGCTCTAAGTCCTGCTCACATTTAGTCACAAGGATAGGATCCCTGAGACCCCCAGTGATCCATGTCCAGGAACAGGCAAAGCCATACTTGCATGGGACACTTCATCTGGCTGATGGATATTTCATTCAGAACAGCATTTAGTGCAGCCAAGTCAACACTTCTCCTTTTTCTCTCTAGCATCATTTTACCCTGAGTGTTTGACTGCAAATATTTGGTAGCACTTTTCTTAGTTAATAATCCGCATTAGTTGTTTTTTGTTTTGTTTTGTTTTTTTTCACTTTTGGCGCCTAGATTTCACTGTAATGAACACAGAGGATATCTATCTTCCTGCTTATCTCTGGCTTGAATACCTCTCACTCCTGCGCTGCATGTTTCCTCAACAGTCCTTGATCCTCATCACTTTGCAGCAGCTCATTTGTCTTTCTCTGATTTCAGTGATCATATCCCAGCTCTTCCCTGCTGCCACTTTCTGAACACATCTTCATGGGTATCTTATTCAGTGAGTACTGTGATGGACTAGTTTTTATTCATTTACCAAGACGCCTTCTGCTATTTTTGTGCGTAAGCAGAGATAAATTCAAGTCATACACAATAACACAGCCAGTGAAAACACAGGAAAGAAGCCAATAGAACAAAATGCTAAATAAGGACTCCATAAAAAGATGGGGTTTGTAATAACAGTTTGCATACCCAGGTATGATTATCAAAATAACAGTTATGCAAGATGTTGACTGAATGGGTAAGAAAGATTTTTTCTATCAGAAAATAGGCCAGAAAAGCACAAAACACAAGAAATCAAAATTATTTCTGTCAACTTTTTCTTCACCAACTGATTTTTTAACAAATCAAATAATAGAAAATATTTAGCTTCTTCCTTGCCACAAAGTTATTAGTTGTAAATTTTCTATTATTGACATATGAAAATTCCATTTCAGGAGTTTTGGAATTGTTTCAGAAGAAGTTTGGTATCTTCAAAAAGAATAAATAAATGGAAAATAATTTAATCTTTTATAGTGTTCTCCCGCTTTTTTCGATTTCCAGTCCAACAAACTCTGATAACATTCTCCAGGATGAAACCCTGGTGTCAAAGAAACATGCCTAATAAGAGAAATATTCTAGTGAAGGAAAATTAATTTGGAAACAAACTAAAGCTTAACCGTTTATTACTCTGTACATATTTCTACCCACATGGTGGTATCCAAGTGAGCACGAGGACCCAGGGGTAAAATACCAGTCTCTATACTTAATTTTTTTGTCTATCCTGTCCCTTATGAAAATTAGCTTGTTGTTTTGTGAGAAGGAGTTCAAAGCAAAACACCAAAATCTTCAAGTTAGAGATGAGCCTTGTCTTCCTGGCTAAATTTCATTTTTCCAGTGACATATTGAGTGGCTACACATTCAAATATTCCTTCAGCCAGCTGACTAAAGGCTTCCAGGTGCAGTAGTTCTTCTGCAAAACACCAACACCAAGAGAGAGGACTTGTCACACCATAATGCAGTCCTCAAAGCCTCAAACTTTTCTTCTGCTTTGAACTTAAGACAATTGCCTAGTAGCAAGACCATATCAGCAGTGAATCAGCAGGAGAGTGTCAGTTTTGTTAAATTACTGTTATAGAGTAAAGCCTAAGATTGCTGTTACCATCCTATATTTTTAAGGTAAGTGATGGTTCTGTTCAGATTTTTTTTCTGAAAGCCTGTCTCAAGGGAGAAAGCATTTTTTTAAACCAAAAAGACACAAGATATAAAACGTTCATTAAAATATTTCAGCTTTGATGCTATTTTTCTTTTTCTTCATGGTCTTTCTTTTGATTAAAAGTTTCAGTGTTTTCAAAAAACAAGAAAGTTTCCAGTTTTCACTGCAAATAAGACTTTAAAAAGTGAAATGAGGGTGCAAAGGATATTATTTCTAAGAAAAAGTGTTTCTCTAGCAAAGCCCAAAAAGGAGCTGTTCATTCTGCAGAAAAGCACACACAATGCCTCTGCTTAACAGAATGGAGTCTTGTTTTCCCTCAGAAAATTGCATTATTTTGAGTTCTGCCTATACTCAGTGGTGGCCCTGTACAGCAGCCAGACACCACTGCACTCAAAGGGAGAAAGTGAAGGTCATTTTCACTATTATTCTTTCCACCTTGAAAATCTCTCTACAATGGAAGTAGTCCACTGTAGCTAACCCACTGCAAATTATCTTTTAAGAATAAGAGTTTAATTAAAGCATTTATGAGAACTATCTGTGTTAACCACTAAATATAGAGTCAAAACCTTGAAATAGCATTACTCAGTCCTCAGCAGAGGTCACTTTCATCATAGAATGCAAAATAACTATCCATACACCAGTGTGGTGCTAAGTACTTCCTTCAAAATGGATCTTGAAAGTACTTAGCCTATGCCAGGTGTGAGCCTCTCCCAGTAACACATCACATATGCAGCCTATATTGTGGTGCTTGGTTTGATAACAGCTGCAGAAAGGGAAACATAGGTAATTCAAACTGCAAATTCAGAGGCTAATCAGGCCTGATTTAAAACATAGAGCCATAGGCCCCTGTATTGAAAATAATCCTACAACTGGTCCAACATTTGAGATACCAGACCCAATCTCCACAAGTCAGGCAGTGACTCTGCATATAGGTAATTGTTCCCAGGATCCAGGCATGCAGAGATCCCACCATATCCTGGATCTTACGCTGCTCTACCTGCATACTGCTTTTCTGCCTAATGCAGAACTCATGGAAGTCAATAAACCCTAATAGATTTCATCTACTTTTCCAGTTCACGATTTCTTCAGCGGTCCCTGTCCCTGTAAATGTATTTAATTAATGCTGATAATGGCAGAGATAGCCAAGGAAATGCTTTGCAGGCTGTGACTTACTAACAACCAGATCTGCTCATGTGCTCACTCTCCATCCCTTGTGGCTTCATATGGTCACAAGCTGCAGAGTCAGATGCAGCAGAAGATTTTTGAATTAAGTCTAAATCTGTCTATAGTGATTAGATACCAAAGAATGGGCTCTGAATTTCCAGCAGGGTGTTTTGGTAGCACTAGTTATCTTTATGCACAATTTTCTATAACTATGTTTACTCTCAGTGAGTAAACTTCCAAATTATGTTTTACATCACAAACAACAGTCAAAATCTAATTTCTGGTTGCAGAATAAGCAGCAGAAAATAAATTAATTGTGAAGATAGACAATAAACTTTTTCTAACAAATAGGCATTGCAGTAACATTTGGAATACACAGACCTTTCCATGAAAAAACAGAGGCTATCAGCAGTTTGTTGTGCAATCATGAGCTTGACTACATGAGTCCGAGAAAACTATTAACTCCTTTGGTTTTTAATTAATTTTTATTTTCTTTATTGCCATTTACTGCAATTAATGATTAGAGTTGAAGAGAAGGTAATATTTGAGAACAAAAGAAACCTCTTACAAGGCAATTTATTAAAGTCAGCAATTAAACTGAAGAAAGATCAACAGAGTTGTGACAGGGATCTGTAAAAGTCATCATAATTCACTTCAGTGTCTCTAGGAGGGCTGTAAGTTTTAATCTTACAAACGCAACTTTTCACCCTAAAGCCAGAGACACCCATCTAATGTGTCAAAAAGGATTTCTCATCTTTCTCAGAATCCTAAGTTCAATGCAGACACTCACTTGTTATGAACACCTGCAGTCTCACAAGCATGTTTCCAGGTACACTCTTGGCTCTGTTGTCATTCCTGTGCTCTGCCTCTGCCTTGTCACTCCTGCACAAAATGGGTTTGGTATTCCGTCAGATTCAAAACTTGCAGGCTGTTTCATTTCCTTTCTTATTTGTTAATTGTTTCTCTTCTAATGACAATAGAATAGGCTGTTTTTTGGTATCTCATAATGTCTGGAACAAAAGCACCGCATGTATATTAAAATGAGAAATAACACCTCATTAAAATTATAAGAAAATCATATTGTGAATTATTATTAAAGCACCAGACAGTAGCAGTACCAGATGACAACATAATTCTGTCCCATGGGGCTCATTACTTGAAGGCACAGCTGAAAAAGAGCAATTACCTGTTCAGAGGCACAGGTTCATCAGCATTGCTAGTTTGTCCTAGTCTTGTACGTGCAATCCTGAGCACTGTTCCCGAATGTCTTCAATGCCAGCCTGAGGAGAGCAGTGATCTGTAGCTCACACAGTCCCTCAGTCCCAAGGCACCAGCAGGACACCATCACTGGTGGGAAACAGCTTGAATACTTTGATTTTTCTACCTTTCTCGTTCAAACTAAGGTCAAATGGGAGTTGACACCATTTTTCAGTGAAGGAAGCATTTTCCAGGAAGAATTAACTTTCCCAAGGGACTGAAATTACTTACAAGGTCTGCTCAAATTTAGTCTGTAGCCCCATCACAAAGAGAGGGAAGAACATGGAAATATTCAAGTGTTTGGATTTCTGTTGCTTTTAAGATCCTAATATTTTAACATGTTAACTAACACATGCACTAAAACTGAGGTAGAATGACATTTAGATATGTTATCTAGATAACATTTATTTTGGTTTTCCTCCAGGTTCTATTTTTGTCTAGTGGAAAATAAAAAAGAAGAGTAAAAATTTTGTTTCTAATGGTGCGGATAACAAAATATTTAAATAGACAATTCACTAATCACATGATCAAGAGCTGTTTCAGGCATCTTATCCAGTGATCCGTGTGAAATGCCACAGAAATGTGAAAACCTGTGAACCAAGTGAAAAAATAGCACACTAAGTTTGTAGCAGTGTTCTGGCAGTGTACTTTAAAGGTGCCAAATAGGAAAAAGGGCAATGTGGCAGAGTGAGTGAGCTGGAAGAGAAACAGTGTTGTATTCTTGAGTCACACAGGACAAACACAGTCCTCCGAGACTTTGGTCACCTCTTACAAAGGGTTGCACTTCTGCCTGACTTGAGCTCCCATTTAGCTCCAGGACTGTTTTCAAACAGCCAGCACATCACTGCAACAAATCACCAGTGCCCACGCTCCTCCCTGTGTCTGCCTGGCCTTGGCCAAATGGAGCTGTGCCTGCAGCTCCTTGCAGTGCTGGCATTGCCAGGGCTGTTTAACCTGCTGCTGCTGCTGCAAGTCTCACCCAAAGCATTTCACTGCCTCTGCTCCCAAACCCTCAGAGATGAGGTTGTTTCCTATATCTGGTATCAGTATGACAACAAGAAACATGAGTATTTTATCAAGGAGTCATGAATATTCTCATTCTGTCCACATTTCTTCTGAAAATCACATTTGCACAGCCTGCTGCAGAGTTAAAAGGATGTGCACACCTGCTTAGGGATAACTTGCATTCAATGAACAGGACGTTTATATGGCATTTAAATACTAACATAAATGCTGCAGCCATATATCAATAAGGACTCAACTTTGTAATCATACTTGTTGCTGAAAACAGCTGATAACTTGGAGGTGGGAGCCATAAAAAGTCAGGAACTAATGGTGTGTGGTTGGATGTGGTGTTGTGTAGAGAGATGAGTGACAGAGCTTAAGTGTTTACAGAAGAGAAGATATTAATCCTTGTATAGAACTCAGAGTAGTGAGAATGTCCAGAGTCATGTCTCTAAAAACAAACAATCAAAACATTATTAAAAAAGGTTGTCTGGAGTCTAGCAAAAGGTTTCATAATGGGTGAAGGATGAAGAAAAAGAATAAGGAAGGAACTGGTGGAATGAGTGGATGTCAAAATAGTAGGTGCATCCATATTATAAAAATACTAATAAAAATCCTTTTCTTATATTAAGATTACTTTTATTTATAGATATAAATGATTGCTTACAGGTTATTAATAATATTTAAATTATTTTCTCTCTGTCAACAAAACTCCTACAGATTCTCCGTGATTTTAGATCACTATGATATAAAAAAGTTTTTAATCCCAAGGCCCTGTAATACAAATGTGTTTATTAGAGCTTTGTTATATGAAATGCTACAGCCCCTGTATTGGTGGAATCAGAATTCACTCTTTGCAAGTGTCTCACTGAAGGTGGCAGGACTATGTGCGTGACTAAGTACATCACACTTCTGTGTTCTGCACACTGATAAACTAAAATGTGTTGACAGCTAATCCTGGAGTTTTTGTTGGCTTATACATGATTTTCCAGTGCAAAACTAGATTGCTTTCTTTTTGTTTAGTTGCATGATTCATAATGACATTTTGAAGCTAAATTCCTTTTCATACAGTCATAAAAAATGATAATCACAAAAGGCCTACTTTGGTATAAGCTATACCAATGCTTATACCAACATTTTCAATTGCATTGGAGCCTAAGATTAAACTTTGCAACCTCTGTTATGAAGTTGATACTAAATAGTAATTTTAAATAAATATGCTTTAGAAGTCTGTTGTGTTTCCAGAAAACTTCAACTAAATGTATACAACGGTCAGATATGCAAGAAGATGGGTGCCATTCACTACCTATGAGATTCATTGACAGAAAAATAAATTAGATTTTTTCAATGCACAGAATCACAACAGTTTAACTGCTAACCCTCCAATCTCTGTCAAAAAACAGAGCAGTCTCTGATAATTACTCAGAACAGGAATGATAAGTCAATCTGGCAACATCTGCCATCTGGATGCCACCAGTCCAGCCAAGCCAGGCAGCTCTTACTGGAGCAGGAGTGGGAGCATCTATCCACTCGGGCTGGATGGGCCTTCCTGCCTTCTTGCACACCCTGAGCCTTCCTGGCACTTTATACACAGCGTGCTGCTTTGCCCTGGGTGGTGCAGGCAGGATGGAGAGGTGACCCGCAGCTCACGCCGGGGCCAAGGTGCATCTGACATGAGGTGATGAGAATGAGGAAGCCAAAAATCAGCTTCAGAGACACAAAAAAAGTACAAAAATGTGGTGAAAGCAAGTGAGATGAGCCAATTATTTATGTTACCTTCAGAATGTCTCATGACTTTCAGAGGGCTGAATAACATACTTAAAAATTAAAGTTTGTGAGTATTGGAGGATTGGGAAAAATATTGCTTGTGTAAACTGTAACAGTGTAACTAAAAGAAGATTCAGTTCAGTGAGGTTTATCAACAAGTTGTGCTGAAAACTGAGAGAGCAGAGTAATTAGTTTGTCCTGTTAACTCAACCTAAGAAGTAATTTATACTTTTGAAACCAGAGGGGATTTAGTAGAGCCATTAGATGCTATGTGACTATAATTAAGGGATGTTTCTCCTGTAGGACTAGTTTTTTTTTTTAAATATGAAAAATTTTCCAATCTCTATTCCCCATAAAGGGTAAAAATATCTTTCTTATATTAAAGTTCCATGACTCCAAACTGAGTTTCAGTACATTTGATAACCTCACTTGTGCTCTATATTTTAGTGGTAACATATTTAATGTATCCCTTGATGTCATGAAGATGTAAATCTAAGTTGAAGGTTATAGTTTTAAATGGTAATAGTCTCTATTAGAAAGGTATTTTTCCAGTGGTGACACATGTACATAATTTGGTGGTTCTTTCTTTCCTGCCCACCTTCCTTCTAGGATGCACAAGTATGTTCTACAAATGTTAGATCCTTCTCCAAGAAAGGGGGAAAAGAGCAGTAGACTAGGACAGCTATTTTTTCTCTTACAGCAACCAATGCAGAGAACTGTATATGCCAGTGTTAACATTCACAAAAAGGGAATGTGCCTGCAAAAATTAATAAACAACTAATTTTCTTACTGTGTTTAAAAGGAATTAGGTACATTTCTGACATATCATTTTATTAGAAGGCTTCTTGCAAGAAAATATTTACATCTTAGATATTTTGTTCTGCAGGTGAGTAACTTCTAACAGATTAAGTTTATCATTGATGGTGTCATTTTATATCAGGATAGTGTGATGTGTTTCTCCTGTTCAGTACTAGCAGAACTTATCATAAACTGTTACTGTGCAATGCAAAATGTGGTTTTTGTGAAACACACAGACATAAAGGAGCTGTAACACACCAGATAGGGAGCTGTCTGTTCTTCCAGAACTGAGGTTTTTTTGCTGTGGATCTGCTGTTTTGTTTTGGTTTGGTTTGGTTTGGTTTTGTTTAAGTATCATTTCTCATCAGATTTTAAGAATATATGCCATTTTGGGATAGGGTGTGTATTGACAGAAGTACTGGTTGATCTCTGAAAGACTGAGACCAGTTGTGCCACTGGGATTTGTGGGGATGAGGACAACTTCTGAGTGATGAGGAGATAATGAAAGGAGTCCTTTAGCTCTACACATCCTAAAACCTGTAGGCTGGGACAGAAGAAAAATGGGGCCCAACAGAAAATCTGGCTTCAGATTGGAACATCAAGTGAGCTTCTTGCTGCATGGCAGGCTGAACCAAAGCCCACACAGCTATGGAAAAACATCTCCACTTTTTCTTGTTCATTCTACTGAGAACAGTGAGCACAAGAGAGACCTAGCTTTGCGTAGACCAGTCTAGGACTACCATACTGTAGCATTACTATCACCTATAGACTTTTCACTAAAAGTACAATAAACAGATTTCTGAGTTGAGGCTCATTATGACCAATATTTTGTCTCACTACTTTTTTGTTAATGTCTAAAACTGCTTTGGCAGATCAAACCTCATCATTTGCTAGGCTAATTGTTGGTTGTTAAAATAAGGACTGCAATTTACCACTTACTATTGAATTCTTAATTTGGCAGTTTATGAAACTTAAGATCACATGAAAGCACATCACAGATGAAAGGATGTATGTTTAATTGCTTAACAGGTTTGCTGCTGTGCAAAGTCTGCAGAGCTGCTGTCCAAGAGTGATCACTTGGGCTTCTTCCCTCTCGCTTTCAGAAGTGAGAGCTATCGTTACAGCACAACACTCTCCTTCCAGTTTTCCACACTGGTTTTGGTAAGTGTGGAAATTCATACTTATGAGGTAGACCTAAGAACAAATCAAAGTAGACTTTGAGAGTCTGGCATTCCTGGCTGTGAAATGAATGGCTAATATTCCACTGACTAAAGTCAGCAGGAGCAGCTCCAAAAACAAGACGAAAATGCAATACTTTAATTCTTCAGGAGTGAGATTTGTTACTGCCAGTAGTATCTATGCATCACATGAGCTCTCCAGCTGATGCTTAACCTGACCTCAGAGACACACAGGCTGTCAGCTGGCAGTTTGTATGAGAAAATATCACATACATTTTTGAAAAGTCACACTGAAGACTAACCCTTCTTCTGTTTTCATAAGCACAGTCTAATTGGATATGATAAATAGCATAAATGTAACTGCCTTCATATTTCTGCAGATAATAAAGTCAAATTCTCATTTGGTATTGTCCTACTTCTAAAATTTTAATGAAGCATTATGATAAGAACCAATTTTCTCTGTTTAATCTAATCTGAACATAACAGACTCGGAATGGCACAATTACTGTGCTACGGCATATATAGAAAATTACTCATTATTACTGAGCTCCAAAGTAGAGAAACAGATTTCCAAAGGCACAAAATGTCTAGGGCTATAATTCCTGTTTGCACTAATAAGAAACTCTCACAGTACCATTAACAAAGCAATCAGCTTTTCAACATTTTAAGGAGATAAAAATAAAATTATAGAAATAAGAAAATAATTTTACATTGTATTTTAATTTTTTGTTGTTTACTCATTCTTATTTCCGGATTCATATCTTTATATTTAAGACTTCATATTTAAGGTCAAGTACTGCATCAATCTTGTCAAAGTGACTTTAGTCTGAGAAGCAGCGACAGCAAAGCATGGATATTCACACACTGAAGTTATTGATGGATTTCTGCTCTTTGCCCAATTAATTACCAAGCAGTATTTGATCTTATGTGAGTTGATAAATATACTGGATCAAACATTTATAGACTAAAAGATTCAGGATGAAATGTCAGATATCATGGCTAACAGTTTTGCTGCACACCTCAGTGCCTCAGCCCACAGGCACAGCATCCTGCCCAGGTCTCAACCTAAAGTTAATGATCCCACTGTCTGTTCTGCTCTATCATTTTTGATCCTCAGTGCCATCTATTTTTATTATAAGTATGATTGTGGTGAGAAAGGTTTCTGGCATGTCACTGTTTATTCCAAAGAGGTCTTAAGGCAAAGAAAAAGAAGAAAAAAGAAGCAAGAAACCAGCAGAGAAAACAAACAGCATCCACACTGAAAAGGAGGGGCTGCAGAGCACATTGCTAGATCTGATGGCAATCGTAGTGAGACCCACTGCCAGCAGCTCATATGTTGTGATAATGACTTCTCCACTACCAGGCACTCTCAGCCTCATGACTCTGCTGAATTCCTTCATGAATTGTGTCGAGGAGTCATTACCCCCTCCAGCAGGGAACAAAGACCTGCTATCCACATATTCCAAGATTTGAACACTCTCAAGAAAAAAGATCTCCCTTTTCACACTGCGCATTGTTACCGTAGGTTCTCTCTCAAGTGCTTTGTGTCCAAGTAACAAGATGTTAAAATAATGAGAAGAAACCTAGAATAAACCATAAAATCTCATAAATGCAAACCTTTGCTTGTAGACATTGAAATAAAGGCAAATAGAACAGAGACTTTACAGGGGTGTTGTCTGAAAGCTTGGCATTTTGCAGCCTCTCAAGATCATGAGAGGACAAAGAAAGCTTCAGTTGCTGTTTGTTGAGAGGTATGAGATTATGTTTTGGATATATCCCCACAGGTAAGAGTTGGAGGAAAAACATGATTGATGGTTACTATGCAATCTTGTGAATAAAACCATATTTTCCAGGGAGATATACAAAACCAGTTTTCCTTCTGTTCACAGTGAAAATATGCTCTGGTAAGTTTAAACATCCTGGAACACCTAGCTGCTTTCTTACTGTGCTCCTGGTGTGGTCTCTGTTGTGGATAGTATAGACAGCCAATATACACATGGCTGCAGGATTTTATGCATCTGAGAGATTGATTTTGGCGTCAGCAGTATCCTCTCTCACTCTCTCAAGCATGTAACACTAGGGATATTGCACCAGGGATAATGGTAAGGGAGGAGGCAACAAGAACAACTAAAGGATGTAGCAACAAAGTGAACACTAGGAGAGAAAACAGAAGGAATAAGGGAGAAAAATCAGCTTCTGGAATGTAATTCCTCCATTGCAATATCTTTGCAGTGGGAATAACTTTACACTAGCCAGAGGAGATGTTCGAATTAATTCTTCCTTTCGTGCTACCTCTTCCTACAACCATCTGACAGACACATGCAATCAAGCCCTGGCCCAAAGCTGCACAGCCAGGAATACCTACTGTGGGATCTAAGCAGCCAGGGCAGAGCTACAAGCAGCGCAGTCAGACACATCACAGCACCCAATACTCCAGGGCAGCAATAAAGGCAGCAGAGCTGCAGTACTGCAGGTTAATAAATGTGTGAGAAAAAAGCTACCTCTCCTCACCCCCTCAATTGTGAAGCCACTGTTTTCTTGTTTGTGGCAAAACAGACATGTAGTTGACATGGAAGTCCGGTGGTATCACCGACACTTTTTCCTGGCCATGGGCAGTGGAACCATTGCCTTGTCCTGTGAGAGTGCACAGCCAGTGGGCTGCTCTCAGACACACTGAGACTTCAGTGATGCCACCACCTACATGTAGGGAAAACCTTTCATAACTGCACCTTGTGTGCCCTTAGCATCTCACTTAACTTTTGGAGTCTGGCTGCTCCACCCTTCACTTGCCATTCTGGGCACAGTCAAGAGCAGATTCCTTGGAAAACTTTACACATGGAGATGCAGTTATCTGTGAAATTAAGGAGCACCTAAAGCAAGTAGCAAGTAATAAGCTACTATGGGAACAGACAGACAGCAGGTACGCAGTTCATAAGTGTGACTGCTAAGAAGGTTCTTAGGTGGCCTCTAAAGTCACCTTGCTTGGATTCCACACATCAAAGGCTTGCAAACAGTCCCAGAGAATATATATGGGGAGAATTTTCACTCAGCTCTCCATCTTTAAATTCAGGGCTTATCTTTACTATGACAGTATCCCATGGAGGCTTTAAATATGCTAGTCATCTAAAAATTTTACATAAAGAAGGGGAGAATCATCCATACTCAGGAATTTCCACCACTTTTCTCAGCTCATTTTCTCATTTGCTTTCCATCTCACATTTGCTCATACAGAAAATCTTGCTCTTCTCACACAGAAAATCCACTGCTTCTTTATTCTTCCTATTTCTCAAAGGATTCTGGTTCTGCTACAGTGTTTGGAATAAACAAAAATCACATGGAAGTGTGCCATGTAGTCTTGTTAGTATATTTCAACAGATGGTAAGCAGTATTGTTCTGAATGCCTGCATGACAAGAAGCTGTGTCTATATCCTTGCAGGGCTTTTTTTCCTGAGGAGCTGGGAAAGGCAGCAAAGCAGCACTTGATGTAATTTTCTTCTATTGTTCCTAGTTCTGCTATACACATGTAAAACTAAACAAACAAGATTCTCATTCTAAATGTGTTAATCATGCCTACAGTTTGAGAACAATGAAGAATTAGATTAACTTGTATTTGTAGGTGTGCACATTAGTTTCATAAAACACACATCCACACTTTGCACAGATGTGGGAAAGTCAGGTACCCTTTCTTTCTCTCACTGTGTGTTGTGACTATCTCCAGTGGAAGTTGGTGTAATGAGGGTCACATATCATGATTGTCAGATAAGACATAGTAGCAATCACCCAGGCCAGCAGCAATTGTGACCACTCTCTGTTCAAGGGAACATTTTATAGAAGTGGCTCATGAGCTGACAAGATTAAGAGTGACCAAAGCTGATGATTAAAATTTTGACTTAATCTGCTACCAGCAGTGTTACAGACTTGTAAAGTCGAGGAGGGAGATGGAGCATTCAGACTGCAATTGAACATTCAGACTAAAATGCAGGGCCCTTTCCAGATTTACCTGCAGCACAGCACCAACCATCATTTTCAGTGACACTGGTCTGCAGAACACTTCTTTGGCCAAAAGTAGTTGAGGAAATTAAATTTGTCACAAAACCCTACCCAGACACAGAAGTATTTATTTCGGAAGTGGTCAGTAGTTTCTTTCAAAGTGCTTGGATGGTCTATGACCCGTCTAGCAAGGAAACAGAAGCAACAACAAAATATCTATTATATATCACATGTGTGTGTGTGTGTGTGTGTGTGAGATTGTATATAATTTATGATTAACAAACTACAGATTAGCAGGAATAATAAGTATGACATGAAAAGTTCTCAGTCTTGAGACTGAGTATGCCAGCAGCACTGAATGACTTTGAATGAAATATTTTAGGGACATAAATCAATTTAAGGACAGTTCTTAAACATGGAAAGCAACTAAAATGATTCTGATATTCTTTGCTGTATAGAAATAATCAGAATCAGAATCCTAATAAGAAATTCTTCTTCTGAGACGTGAAAAGCCCTGCAGGTCATTGGTGCTAGATGAGACGGCGAGGAATACATTCAGTGCAGGCAGCACAGTGTGCAAGCTGCAGATTGAGCTCTGGGTGGCAGGAGCCCCAGGCAAGAGGCCGTGAACCGGACCCTTTGCACAAAAAAAGGGCACAGGGACCTGTGGCCCAGCCAGGTGACTGGACTGAGAGGGACACAGCAGAAACTGAGGACTCAGCAGGAAGAGCCCAGACTTTCATGTGCATAGACTGTGAAGGCATAAAACCCAGGGGTTACTTTATTTGGTATCCCTTCCTGGAGGCACTCAGCTTGAGCTGTTCCTGTGTTACTGCACCATGAATAAGTTGCTTTAAAGGTGCAAGAGAAACCCAGCCAATAACAAAATCTGATCTGACTGTGTGACTGAAGTGGGTGTACGTAGGCAGCCAAGCAGGGCATCCATGGGCTCAGCAGAGCCACCCACTGAGATGGGGCTTCAGTCCCAGCAGTGCAGTCTGGTGGTGGAAGTGTGAGGTATCAGAGTGCCCCCTGAACAGTCAGACAGGAAAGTTTCCTTACACACAAGACATTATAAGGTAAGGTAGTACAAATGGTGTACCACACAGCTTTCAAAATTGCCAAGGGTCACATGGGCTAACTCGAGCCATCTGTCCTGCCCTACAGTCCGTGACACTGTGCTAGCTTGGTGCACCTTTTATCTCAGTGCAGCTTGAAAGGAAAAACATATCACCAAGAGGCAGGAAGAAGAATTTGGAAGGAGAAAAGAATGAAAGTTCTGTCTTTCTCAATTTATTTATTATTCCAAGGGTGGTATGAGACCTGATTGAATTCCTGCCTGGGTGTGTATCTTAGTTAATGTGTCAACAGGCATTTGGAGTAGCAACTCTCTCCATTCAACCTGCTCTATCTGACTGAAAGAATTCAGTGTGCTTTGAATAAATGCAAGACTGCCAATAACCAAATGATTGCAAAGATGGAAGGAGTGGATGAGTGCTTTGAGCAACTGAGTCCAGTTTCTGTCATTGATGCTGACATTACTGTATGATGAATCTTAAAATCAGATTTTTTTTCCTTTCCTTGCTTTTCCTTCTAAAATATGGCTCCATACCCTCCACCTTCAGAAATATTTCCTTTTTGTAGCTGCAACTGAATTATGGCTGATTCATCCCAAATAGTTTTATCATAGGTACATCATTAAGGTTAACTAGTTCTTCAGTTTCCAGCAGTGTCCTCTAGGACATGCACATAGAACAGAACCACCCTCTCCAGCCCCATTAGAGATATCATTTTACATTCCTAACTAAGCCAAATTCTTCTGACTTCTTGAAGTTAAAGATGCTTTCCCGAATGTCCTTTCCCACCACTGAGATCCTAGCACAGACTCATGCTATCAGCCCCAAGACGTGTCTTTAGCCTGTGTCCTGCTGTACCCATTTCTACCCTTGTTGTCCCCAAGATCACACCATGTCAGTATACAAGATTCTGATACTGCCATACACCACAGATGATTCCTATGTGTCAGTCAATTTAATTTTCTTGCTCCCGTCTTTTATGCCAAGTCTTCATTAGAAATAGTAAACAAACTTTGTCCAGAGAGTCCTTGAGAAATTTGTCTAGTAACCTCTTTCAGCTTGATCATTTGCCTCACAGCATGACTCATTGTCATCTCTCATTTAGAGAGCTCCTTACCACATCTCAGTTCCTATAATAATCTCCATCTTCACCGTTTTAGCTGATAATTTCCCATGTGACACTGTGTCAGATGCTTTGTTCAAGGTCAGATAGATTTGATCTACTGCTTTTGTCTACAGAATCACAGCTTTTTTTTTTTTTCTAGAAATGTGGATGAAGATTCTTATCAATCTTTGATTAGACAGGCATCAGGATAGCCTGACACAATATGCCTCTGACCAAGCCTTACTGCATTTTATCCCCCTTTCCATTTATCTGCAGAGTTTTAATTAGTGTTTCTTTCAAAGTTTCCTACATAATCCCTGCACTCAAGTGAGGTCAGCAAAGCTCATAGGCCATAAGGAGATATTTTAAGTCCCCCAGAAGATAATGTGATAATTAAGACAATGTGATAATATGTGCTTGATGCAGCTGTGGATGGCAGGGGGAGGCAGAAGAACCAAGTAACTTAACCTCTAGCCTCTAACCAAAGTTATGCATATTCTCCCTGTATTTTCTCTACAAAATCAGAGAATGGCATTATTCAGTACAAAGTGGAAAAGCAAGAACAAGAAGAATTAAATTCACAAGCTATACCTGTACCAGCTCAAATCCTGTACCCCTCTCCTGCAGGGCTGTATCTGTCAGAGTGCCATAGCAGGCACCTAGGGAAGAGGACAGAAACAAAATAAGTCTAATATTCTGCTTTCCTGCTAGTCCCATCTTCCCAGCTCCACAGTTTTGTGGTTAATGGATCATTGAGAAAAAGGCATTATCTATGTGTTAAATGGTTCTTACTGTACTGCTTTGCTTTCCACAAATCAATGTAAGCTTCTGGCAGTCACAATGCTTATGAAAACCTTGTTTATTTTGAGTTCATTACCAGCTGCTTCTTCTCAATGCTCTGTAATGCTTTCACCAGGAGAAACCCCGAACCATCACACCTCATCACCTTCTCCACTCCACAGTACAATTCCTCTGTTTTGCCCCTTAGCTCTGTTTTCTGGAGCTGAGCAGCCATACCCATGGAGGTATTACCTGGGTATAAGTCATTGAACACCTTCAAGCACCTTTGCTCCCGTCCTCTGGGCTTTGTCTTGCTTTGTCTCTGCCTCCTCCATGGCCATCCAACTTTTGCCCGAAGCAGTTGGGCCATCCCCAGAAGAGGAAGAAAGTTTAAGGTCTTTCAGGATGATGCCAGATCCATACAGAGATTATTCTTGGGGTTATTGAAAAACACCTGAAAGACAATGCAGTCATTGGTCACAGCCAGCATGCCCCACTTTGTTCTGCACTGGTATTGCCTCACTTTAAGTCCTTTGTGCAGTTCTGGGCACTACAATATAAGAAAGATATAAAAGCTATCAGCGAGTGTCCAAAGCAGAGCTGTAAAATGGTGAAAGGCCTTGAGGAGAAGCTGTATGAGAACAGCTGAGGTCACTGGGTCAGTTGAGCCTGGAGAAGAGGAGACTGAGGGGAGACCTCACTGCAGCTACAACTTCCTCACAAGAGGAAGAGGAGGGACAGACTGATCTCTTCTCTGTGGTGCCCAGTGACAGCACCTGGGGGAATGACCTGAAGTTGTGTCAGGGGAGGTTTAGGTTGGATATTAGAGAAAGGCTCGTCACCCAGAGGGTGTTTGGGCACTGGAACAGCTCCCCAGGGAAATGGTCACAGCACCAGCCTGACAGAGCTCAAAAAGTGTTTGGACAATGCTCTTGGGCACACAATGTGACTTTTGGGGTATCCTGCACAGGACCAGGAATTGGACTTGACGAATCTTGTGGATCCCTTCCAACTCATCTTATTCTGGGATTCTGTGAATTTCTACACTCTTGTTCCCCCCCCTTCAGAAAAATCTAACCCTTTAAAACTTTGTGAACCCCGTTTTTAGGTGTCTGCTTCTGGTTCAGGAGGTAACAAACAGAAACCAGCAAATTAGCACTTGACACTGCCATGTTTAAACCCCATTTGAGAGATACCACCCCCACACCTGCCTTAGGCCATTCCTAATATCTTTCTGATTTACCTTTAATTTCTGCACAAGACGTTTGTTCACTTACCCAATTACTCAGTTACAGATAAATTACCCTTCACATCCTGCATAAAAAAAAGGTCAAATAGACATTGACAGCCCAGACAGTGGTGCTGTTCCAGAGCAGGGCTGCCCAGAAGGGCTGCCCATTGCCTGGGGCCTCAGCTCTACCTAAGCACATGCATCTTCCCAGGGCTCCAACAAGCTTCAGCACAGCCCTGATCAGGCAGCCAACAGTGCTGCCTTATTTTTTTTAGAGGAAAGGGAGAAGCCAATAGACCACTGTAGAAATGACACAAGGGAAAAGGGGGCATGCTTGTTTAAATACTTTTATTAAAGAAAAGTATTGCATTACTGACTCTTTAAGTTTTCATTCAATGTCACTTACACTTATTAATTTATTAAAGCTTAATTTTTACCAAGTGACTACTCAAGCAATTGTTTCCCATTTCAGCTGAAGAAAGACTTGTGATCTTTTTTTTTGTGAACTCAAAGAAGAAAGTGAGCATAGGTTTTATGCCGTGTTCACCCAGAGCACAGATGTGACTGAGATTTTCAGCTTCCCCTGACACTGCATGTTGGCTGACATGGCACAAGTGATCCAATATAAAAATTGATTTAAAAAAGCATTCTGTATAGCCAGTACCTGAATGTCTTGCAAAGCTTCAAAACTGATAGTCTACCTTAGCACACAATGCAGTAAACTTCCACAGTTTTTTAAAACTCTGTTCTTTTTTAAAAAGAGCTTTTGCTGGTGATGCAGATTTTTTCAGGCTTGTGGTTTTGTACCATAACCTATCTAACAAGAGAACATTGCCCTCTGGTGTCACAAGCTTTGTGCTTGGCAGGGCTCCCCACCTGCACTTTCTTACCCCTTTTCTTCCTTCTCTTTATTCACTGCATTGAGAGCCAGGCTGTGGTTCAAAGGCATAAATCAGCAGAAAGGGATGTTTCCTTTTCAATGGGGAATTTTTTTGCAGGCATGTAACAATTTCCATGGGTGTGAATCTTTCTAAAGTACTGAAAGACAGAATTAGCTCCCTTCAGGTTGGGTGATGCTGTTAAATCTTAGCTGATTCTTTTCTTTTTTTTAACCAGTTCATCAATTTATTTATTCATCCTCTTGGATAGGTTTTTTTGGGGAATTTTAAAGTGAATATTAGAATCAAAGCTAGCAGAAGACTGAAGCTAAATTTGGTAGCTTATGCTACCAACTCCTTTACTATCACCAGAGTTTTTCTGATCATAACTGAGTTGTCCAGCCTGCACTTGGAGACATCTGCCTAATTGCTGACAAGTTTGTCCCCAAACACACTCCAGTATATTAGGACAAAGGAGTGGCAGAAAACAGCCAAATCAAATGCAAAGAAGCCAAATGATTACTTGGTGTTGCATGACAGTACCAAAAGAGAGAGAGAAGCAGCATCACTGTTTAAGTAGCTGGGGAAGGGACAGGACAGGGTGCAGTGGGAGTAGCACAAAACTTAGATTTATCTTCCTAGCCTTGCAGGCTGTGCTGTCAGATAGTTTGCACAAAGCAGAATATCAAGGTAAAGTGTCAGGTTTTTTAACCTCAATTGTTAAAGCCAAAGATCACTTTTCCACTCAAATATTCCAAATATGCCAGTAATTGCCAATTTCAAAGAGACCATTGTCACAACAAATAGATCATACAAAATGTATAGACAGTCATTTTTTCTGAGGAGTCAGTGATGATTCCAACAGATGATCCACTAATTCCATGAGCGACTTGCAGCCACTCTGGAAACCACAAGGGACAGAAGTTTAAGGTATAGCCTTAAAACACAAGGAAGAGACTGACTGCAGGAGTGGCCAGATGGTGCTGCTTGTAATTGGCTGCCTGTTAGACAACTCCATGGATGCTGTCTAATCACTTACCTTTGGCTCAGTGGGATCTTACATCTAGCTTTAGCCTGATGGTAGCTGATGGTCTAGGCTCAGCTCTATGTAGGACCCCTCACAGATCATGGACACATATCCAGGGATTATTTTTTCTCCTCTTACCCTAGATATTGGAGGGACATGCTCCTCTTAGTCCATTAACCAGAGATAAATGGATAATGAGATGAGAGCAGGCACACTCAGCTGTATATGTGGCTTTTTATCTGTCCTTTGGACTTTTCCCCAGATGCACTAGACCAGTTTTTGACCCAGGCTCTCCACTAGCTTCCAACCATCGAATTAAATCCTTGCTGATAAACTGAACACAGAGATTTTCTTCCCAGCCATTTACAGGACTGTTCACTTTGAATTATTAACCAAAAAAACCCCTCATTTTTCTGCTCTTACAGGAAAATATAAATTGCCCTCTTAAAGAATTGAGGGCTGACATTATTTTTGTGCATCTCTTCATTTGCAGATGGCTTTTATAGAGGCCTTTGCTATCAGAAGGATTGAAAGAGGGGAAGTAGGAGGCTGAGATCAAATAGGGTGCTTAATTTAGAAATTAGAGAAAAGAAAACCACTGCAAAACTGAAAACTGAGAGGAACTTCAAGCTAGACTTCACAAAAAAATTTACAGAGAAAAAACCCCAAAAAAATTTTCTTTTTTCAAAAGAAAATTACGTGTAGATAAACAAGCTCTGAAAAATCTCTCGAGGTACTGAAGAGGGAAGTAGAGAGATAACTGTATAAGAAAAATTGGTGCTGAATGCAGTCTGCAAGCACTGCTCTATGAAGCTATTTTAAAAAAACAAACATAGCAATAAACATATGGTAAATATGTATTTTGTTGTGCTTTTAATGTCTTTGACAATGTCTGTCTATACCTCCCTTATTTAGAACCAGCATAGTATTTTGGTGGATGTATACCAGACCAAATCAAGGCATTGATCAGGCTGAATTTTATTTTGCTTGCTATGTTACTTCTTGGCTTCTTGACAGTTCAGAGGATTTGGCAGCAATGAAGCTAAAACTTGTGTCAGGCTACAGTGATTCAATCTGGGTGTGAAATCCAATGGCTGTTTGAAATTCAGATTTTGCAGAGTCATGACAAACAAATGTAGCATTGAAAGACATTCTCCACAGGAAGCTGTTTAGCAGACAGAGAGCAGACTGAAAAAGGTGGAGTGACCTCACCAAAATTGATTGCTAGATTACCACACGCCAGGGACCAGGCATTAATTTTTCTCTTAAGATTTATTTGCAGTAAATCATGTCATGCATGCTCTCTGTGGCTGGTAGGTCCCATTTCTCTATTTTTGCAAAACAAATATTTAAAAAAAAAATTTACACATTACCTGCCAGGTGTGGTAGCCAATAAGCTGAGAGGTGTTGATTTGTCCTGTATGTCAGAGAGCCAGTATTTTCCTATGCATCAGTTTTTCTTGCCACCTACTTCATTAGTTTGACTTATTTTTTAGTATTTCAAATAAATCCATGGAGATTTTTACTTGTCACTCCCAAAAATCTGATGAACTGCCTTTTTGATTTTGGTGCCTTGAGTTCAGACCTATTTCTGCACCTCTGTTGGTGGAGTGGTGGTTTTCAGCAAGTGATTTAAATTTTTGCCATATTGCTTTCCAAGGATGCTTTTAGAAAACATGATTGAGGCCACACTGACTGGAAAGGTTTCTCCTTAGCTCGTGCATAGCTGTCTCCAGAGGCTGGCTAGTCAGTCTTTGCAAATTCCTGAATTTGCAAGTTACTGTTGGCTGAAGAAGGCACTGGAACCACTGTAAACTGAGGCAAACTGTAGACAGGCTGACTTTCCCTTTTCTCTCTTTACTTATTTACCAGATTAGAAGTTTGCGTACAAGCTTGCCTGGGCACACTTGGGAAGAAGGTCTGCAGATGAGAGCAGTATGCTTCAGGGACAGCAGCACAACGAGGTTGATCCAGACCTCTGGCCCTGGAGGTGAAATAGAGGATCAGTTCCTCAGACATCTGCCTCAGCTGCCATCCATCTGCTTTTGGACTTCATGCACATCTGTGGCAAAGATCTTAGAGCACACACTGTCTCTTACACATCACTGTAGCACCTGGCACAGCAGAGTGCAATCACTTTTAAGGCTCTAGGCAGCACTTCTACAATAATGATTGGTAGAGAGAGTCAGATAACTAATTACTTTCCAGAAAAACATACTCCCTAGTATAGTGCTCAATACAAGTATTGACTGGATTATTTAATTTCAGAGTTATAGAAGCAGCTTTATGGTTATTTTTTATTTTAGAGTTGATTTTGTGTTTATCAAAACTTTCTTTGTGCTCGACTAGGACTGTCTCTGGGATGCTTGGAATTGAACTTTAACCTTTTATTTGCATTCAGACCCAGTACAGCCACCCTAACCCAATCCAGCCATGCTATCTGGGTGTTGCGTGGTGGTGGCTGTCTGCCCTGGGTGTCACAGCTAGTGCTGTCACTGCTCCTTTGGGAGCTTCTGCACACAGTTGTACTGAGCAGATATACTCTGTCACTCTCCATGTAAATCTCATTTCCCGAGACCTCTCCTGCCTTTCTGTCAGCTGCTGAAAGAAGATGACTCTCAAGGCCACTTTAAATTCTCACTGGTCTATTGAAAGCAGTAAATGCAAATCTTATCATAAACTGATACAACTCCATTATTTTCAGTGGACCTATGTCCATGTACACCAGATTCAGATACAATTGTTTTCCAAAAACATTGAGACCACTGCCCTTTGGCTGTGTCTGTTTAATGGTTTCTGTTGTAAGTTACTGTTACCAACACAGACTATTCCTCAGCCTAAAGCTCCTTACTGAACTGGGGCAGCTTCCTACACTCTTAACCAGAACAGTGATTCCAAGTGTAAGCCTATAAACAGAAATGCAGGGACTGACAGCAGCCTGCCTTTTGGGAAAATCTGGTTTTTGTCTCCTGTCTTTAGAACAATCACTCATTTTTAATGAGTTTGGATTTTTTAGAAAATGTTGCAGTATTATTTAAGGCTGTTATTTTACTGGGAAAAAGACCCAACGTGTAATGAAACGCTAGATATATTCATCTTAATATTCAATGCCTATTACAATGATATTTTGGTCTCCTGGTAACATTACTAATGACTTGTCATCATGAAAGAGAGAAAGAGTGAAGCTATTTCACTGGATTCTGAAACAGCATGAAATCAAGTACGGGTTACACCGATTTTGCAAAAACACACTGCTGGTAGCAATTCTGCCTGTGTTCAGCAAACCATGAAATAACACTATATCAAATTTCTGGCACTTGAAAACAGGGAAGCAATCCAAAGACAGTGGCCTTTTGGCAATGTCTAGCAGAAAGGTGGAAGTGCTGAAACATGGAACTTCCTTTCCTCCCCCTCTCCCTACACTCAAATGTTCACAAAGAAATCAGTGTAACAATCCTCCAGAGCATAGCTCAATGGAAACATAGAAATTAATTGTTGCAGTCACCTCATTACTCGACTGTCAGTGTTAATAGACGTTTAGCACTGCAATAAGAGCACCGGTGGGGTGTGATTTTGTCACTGCAGATAAGTGCTGTTAAAGCAGCAGCTCACCACGAGCACCTGAGCCAGGTGCTGGCACTGGCAGCACAGCTCGGGATGCCCCTGCCCTGCGGCTGGGAAGGGAGGGAGGGATCAGAGCTGCACAGCTGCCTGCTGCTGGGTCATACGAGCAGCTTACTCATGGAAAACTGTCTCATGAACATGAACAGAGCGGGGCAATCATAGGGAGCCCTAAGGTTAGCATAAAAGTGATACAACATTTAGAAGGATCTACGATTTGCAATTTCTTCTAAATTTCCAGAGGACTATGACAAATATAGTGTCATCACCACTCTGTGGCATCAGCAAGCACAAAGATAGCCCTGCACCTGCAAAGTTGTTTGGAGGCAATGCTTCTGAGGAACAGGTCAGCTGGGCTGGAAACAGTCACCTCACTTCTCCTCTTTCAAAAGCCCAGCATCAAGTACTGAAATACAGAAACATTTTTTGTATTTACGTATCATGGCGAAGCAAGAAACATCCTCTCAAAACATTGGTAGCCTCATCCTCAGACTTCTCAACTGTGCCTGTTTTGGAGATAGACTAAGCTAAAAAGATTCAAAAAGTCTATGTGAATCCAGTTCTGAGCAGAGTATCTGTCTGGATGAGGCTGAGGATACAGGCATAGCTGATCAGAGGCTAGATATCCTGGAAATAAATTCCAGTGAAAGCTGGGAAAGGATTCCTCAGAGTCCTTTCTTCATGTGGAAATATAACCCTGGGGAATAAAGACGGATGTGCTCAGAAAACTCTGTCTAATTCTGTCCTAACTAAGCAAGAGAGTTCAAACCCTGACAAGACAAAAGACTAGGTTGTTATTTTTGTTATTCTTTTTATTTCTATGGGAGAAAGTGCATAGTGAAAATGATGTCGCAAGATGAGACATTGAATTTCCTGCTCATCCTTTTTACTTTCCAAAACCTGAGTAATGCTTCAGAAGCAGAGGCCAGCGTTCGTTAACAAACAGTAAATAACTGTTATAAACTCATAGCTGTCAGAGCTTGTTTATAACAGATAAAATATTTTACTGACCTTTGTTAAAGTGGCATTGCTTTAATGGGTGTTAAATTGTCATCCACACATTAAAAGTCTTTGATTTGGGCTTTCCAGTGCTGAAGCTCTGTTCACCCAAGCAAGTTTCTTTGGTCTGTTTCTACAGATTTTGTTCTGCGGATCTCACTTTCTCCCTCTTCTTCTGTGCTTACAACACTCAAAACACCAGTCGAAAAGGAGTTTTGAGTGTCTGTAATTCACTACAGAAACTTTTCAGGCTGCAAAGGAGACAGATGAGACACTAACATCAACAGCATCAATAAAATAAATCCTTCAGCAAAAATAAATTGTATCTGTGCTTGTTTATTGAATTTGGGGTTTTTTTCACCTGTCCAAACCAATGGAAACTCATCAAGACAATACTACACTGGTTTGAGAGTATACTTACTAGCTGACAAATTTGTAAAGCCACACAAATCTTGAAGCTTGTATAAGTAACCAATGTTACTTATACAAAGTCAGTGGGAAAGCCCAGAAGATAAGGAGCTGGTGTCTCAAACACTGATAGCTGAACAGCTGTGAAGCCAAGCAAGGACTGTTGATAATAAAGACAAGGAATGTTGCTAGCAACACATGGTAGGAAAGAATGAGACGTGGCTGGAAAAGGGGGCCATGCAGAAATAGGACAGTGCTTTTCCAGGACAAGCTTCTCTGTTCTAATTCCTGGAGATGAGCACAACACAGTACAGAGCAAGTGCATGGGCAAATGCAAGAAGTGGGCATGGACTGCAGGGGGTATCAAGACCACCCAAGACTCCTGAAGCCTTTCTGACCCATTTCCAGAAAGATCTGAAAGAACCAACTATGCATAGTAACTAATTTGCATAGAAAGATAAACACATCTTCAAAGGGGGGAAAAACCTGTCTATAAAGAGGTACCCCAACCAAGACTGGGCAGAGCCCCCAAGACCCTGGACATTCCATCAACTGGATCAATGCTGGAATAACAACTAGGAGCTTGTTTGCTTACTGACTTATTTCTTTTCTTTTTTTTCTCTTTCTTTTTTTTCTCTTCTTTTTCCTTTCTTTCTCTGTCTTCCCTTTAATTAATATCTTTATTTTCCTCTGCCCTGTTCTTATCTAGTAGGTCAGTGACTAATAGACCACTTTCAATGCCAAGTAATTTACTAACAACACTTTCTGAGTTTTTGTGAACCTCCTGACTTTTGTCGTTCCTTTTGACCATGAGCATATACGAACCTTGGATGATCTTTTTCCAACAACAGGGAAAAAAACCCCTTTGCTCTTGAATTGCATGCCTCATTTCTAATGCTCTCAGATCAGTACCCAAGCACCTATACATCCCTCAGTTATGCCCTCTGCTCTTCATCTCAGTTACCACCCCAGCAGGTAAGGAAGGCTTTTAACAGGGCAGCTCAATTCTTTCAAAGTAGTCACAATCAGAAAGACTACCAAGAGGTTGCAGTGATGTAGATGGGGTCTTGGGCTTGCAGCAAGTAAAAATTCCAGAAACATTCACATGAGAGGAGGAAGAAGACATGATTGCTACTGCAATCTACTGTGTACTACCTAGACTATTTTCTTTAACCTGAACCAGGCTTATTTCTGCACAGAAAAATCCTCTTGAACGAAGAATACCCTTTCTCTTGAGCTATATGGAGTGTCCTAAGCCTGGATATTACATAAGTTTTTGGTGAAGATGGTAAGACTGAAGCATGAATTCACTACTTTATTGTTGAGCCTTGCATCTTCTTGAAAGTGAATTCAGAAAGCTGTCAGAGTTTTATTCCTCTGTGGAGAAGAGAGATGGCACAATGCCTGTAGCATTTGATGAATGTCAGCGATGTAAAATCCTTTAGTACCTCACATCTTTAGAGGCTCCATTTGCAGATTTTCGTGCTTTGGCTAAATGCAGCCAGGATTCTGCTATAGGTAAACTTTCACATCACTCAGCTCTAACTCCTGTAGTAAAACATATTCTGACTGCCAGCAGTTCAACTGTTGGACAACAGAGGAAGAAAGACAGAAAATTCTCTTGATGCTAGGGTATGTGACAGCATAATCTTCTGAAAATCTTGCTTTTCTACTGCAGTCTTGGGCATTGAAATCTGTCTCTAGTGTCAAATATGCCGTATCATTCAAAATGGAAAAATGTTACATTAGAAATCACTGGTTAAAGAGTGGTGAAAATTACATATAACCATCTGCTGCCATGTGAACAGTCAGCAGAGACTGCTGGCTTTTGACTGCTGGCTCTTTGCCCAAGAGGTAGATCCTGTCTTTCAGAGAAGGGAAAGTGTAGGACAATGAGGATAAGCAACTGCGACAAATTTTTTCCTTCCCCAACATCAACAAGAAAGGAGTAATTTATTCTATGCTTACCACAAAATATGATTTCTGTGGGGAGCAGAGCTCATGTTAAAGTATTACCTCAGAAACTAGCTACCCACAGTGCTTTACTTCTTTGATGTAAGGAGTTCCTATAGCATATGCCCTCCACCAGCAAACAGAGAAGTAAAATTCTGTGGATCACAAGCTGGAGAAGTGGAGGCATAGCATAAGGCATAAGACATAGCAGCAGTGAATTTGGGGTGATAGAAAGGTTTCTGACTCATCAATCACCTTTCTGGCTGCTATTAGTTTATACAACGTGATATCATGTCAATCATATGTCAAGGATCCCTGCAATGAACAGAGAGTTTCCTCTTTGGCACCTCTTTCAGTGCAAATAAAAAAAAAAGGATTACAGCACTGACAGTTTGGGAAGATGTACTTAGCAGAATCTGTTTTAAAATTCATATTTGCTCTTCAATTCCCTCTCCCCCCTTTATTTTTTGGATTTATTTTTACATGCTGACATCTAAATGCACTTTTTCTGATTCACTAGATCCGTTGATATTTTTCATAATCTCTTGTAAAGAACTCAGTTTTAAAGATGGTATTTTGGTTAGCGAGGTTTTTTTGCTTATCAGTAGTTAGGGGTTTTTATGCTATTAGTGACCCCTTAGACATTTTGATGCTTTTACTGTCCTTGAAAACAAATTCTCCTTCTGAGTATTTCTAAATACAGTGTATTCCATTTTCACTACATAAAAATTGGTGGCTATTAGCATTCCAGAGGCAACATGTCTACCAAGCTGACTACAACAAAGATAAATTATCTGTTTTATGCTGCATGAATTCTTTCTTTACATAAATACACACATCTATGGGACTATCTAACTTCATCATCCTAGCATCAGATAGCTACGTAATCAACTTACTTAAATTAAAAATTAATTGAAAAAAAATCTTTCATTTCCTTAACTGTGTCCTGTCTGAATAAAAATAAACTATAATTACTAAAAATGTCTTTATATAAATTTTCCTAGATGGCAATTTTCAGTGAACTACACAGCAACATTTCCATCTCATTTCAAAGGTGAACAGTTTTGATGAACACTGTTGGTTTTGTAAACACAAACCAGACACTAATAACGAGGGCCTAATAGGCAAAAAAATGAACCCCTAAGGATAGGAACCTTCAGGCAAATTTATGAAATTCCATGACTGCTGAATTTATGGTGAACTCTCGCTAACTCACCTCAACATTTGTATTTCAGTGAAGGGCTAACATTTAACAAAAATCCTAGCCCTGCTCTGTGTGACTCCAGGAAGCCGAGGATGAGGACGGCGCAGTCAGCGCGGCGCTCCATCGCTCCGCGGCTGCCAGCGGGCACGGCCACCTCGGGGCTGCTGTCTCGGGGGCTCACGGCAGGAGGGCTGTGCTGGGCACGCTGCCCAGACCTGCAACGCTCTCTGCATGGAAACCAGAAGGTACTGAAAGCACAGAAGTATCAGTTTCCCAGATGGGACACAACATAGACTTGTACTCTGCACCTGCACAAAGTGTCTTAATGCGCTGTCTTAAAGATGTCACAGCAAAGCTGGGGTGTGGTAATTAACCCATGAAACTCTTTCACTGATTTTTTTTTTTTAATTCACCAGCTTTGGAGCGTTGTCACTGTGTGTAACACACAGCTACGTGATACACGGTTATAAAGACATACGCATAGCATGCAAATGTCTCCATATGCTGGGTAGTTAAAGCTTTGCTCATCATATTCTTACTATTTCTGGACCTGTGGTCTTGAGCTACCTGAGGTTTTTTGACATGGCTGGGCCTGGGTATACTTAGTGCATTTCTGAACAGAAAACAAGAAATCAGAAGTTATTACAAGCATTATTCCTGTCTGTGCTCTGGAGGAGGCTGGGAAGAAAGGAAATAGCTTAGGTTGTCATTTTATGTTTCCACAAGGATATAGCATAGTTTGAAAACTAGACAAGGGTTTCTTATCACTTAAAAATACATTTCTGGACACAATGCCAATAAAAATAATGAGAACAAACAGCACAGCTGCTTAAACAAACAGAAGATAATACAAAGTTTCTGACATTTCTGGCAGAATTTTCCAATATTGTAAGCTATGATAGAATTGAGCTGAACTTTGTGATGCAGATCTATTCTGGTCCTAGGAGTGAGGTTCCAACATGCCAGCACTAAAACAGAGATACAAATTTGTGCCAGGAAAGAGAAGCAGAGACAGCTATCTGCACACACCAAAAGAAATGTCACTTCTACAGATCCACTCCCCTGTAAAAAGGGTTATGTTTACATTCATGAAAATGTTTTGTCTCTTGAGACCTATTTGGTCTCTTCTTGACTGGACTATTATGTTTATTTAAATATTGTTTAAATACACATCTCGTCCTCCAAACATAATAAAGCCTACAAGGAAATTTAAGATGATATAGGGCAAACTAAAGTGATCTTCGATTTTCAATCCCTGTGTTCCCATACTAAACAAAAAGGATGAACGTTTCTTCAGAAAGTGAAACATTGCTGTGGCATTATAAATTTCCAGATGGTGCTAGGAATAACTAAATGAGTTCATATCTCTGATGTAACTCCCATTAAATTAATGGCACTACACTAGGAATTAATTTGCCCTAGATCTGTACAAGTCAAACATTCAGAACTGTAGTAACATCAGTTTTCTGCACTCTATTCATTAAATATATAAAACACATAAATTTCTTAATTTACACAAATTCTTTTATAAGTCACTTCATCAGCATATAACAAATTTCATTTATGCATTTTATATAATTTCACAACAGCATACAAAATAATAAAATAATAAAATAATTTCACTGGAACATAGCATGTTATCATACTTATTATCATCTGAATTAACCTATGTAGTACTTCCACTTACAATATGGAAAACTAGCCACTCTAGATATTAAGGGATCCGTGGCAGTCTTTTAGTGACTGACCATTACAGAGGAATAGCATTAGAAGGAGAAAAATAATTTAGAGCTTAGTTAAAATATCTAAATCATAGAGCTGTAGAATGGTTTGGGTTGGAAGGGACTTAAAGATCATCCCGTTCCATAGGCAGGGACACTTTCAGCTAGGCTATATTGCTCAAAACCCCACCCAACCTGGCATTTAACACTTCCAGGGATGGAGCATCCACAGCTTCTCTGGGCAACGTGTTCCAGTGTCTCACCACCCTCACAGTAAAGGATTTCTTTCTTATATCTAATCTAAACCTCCTCTGTGCCAGTTTAGAGCCAGTTTCCCTTGTCCTGTCTCTACACGCACTTGTAAAAAATTCCTCTCCAGATCTCTTATAGCCCCCTTTTCAGGTACCAAAAGGCTTCCATTAGGTCACCTTCTCTTCCCTGAATTTCTTATCAGTGACAAAACCTGCAAAATAAACTGTAAAATAAGAGGTAATGAAGGTGAAATATAAACTGGAAGTTAAGACCATAAAATAAATGAGGCCCAGGTTGCAAGAAAAAGCAGTAACAGCACGGAAATTACGCCCTAGAAATGCTAGCAAAGACAATACCTTTGGTAATAGTACTTAGGAAAGGACAAGTCACTCTTTTAGATAATGCTTCTAAAACTGTTTGTCCTGACAATTCAGTGCAGGCTATCTCTCTTCTTGCTCTCAACAGCTAACAATACTGGAGAAAGCTTAAGCCTATGCTTGGTACGACAACGTTTTATTTTCCCACCCCTAGAAAATCCCACTAGGCAGAATTCACAGGAGATTTAGGAAGTGACAAGTAAGCAGATGAGGTTGAAAAACCACCTCTGCAGTCTCCAAGAAAAACCAGAAGATATGCAGTATGAGCATCACGAATAAGGTTTTTGGCAAAGTTCAGTCCTTGTCTAACCCTGTTTTCACATAAGTCATTGAAAACTTCATACCTTTGTTTAAACATTTTTGAAACTCATGGCTGGAGTTTTTGTAAGGAGCTATTTAGGAAGGGCAAGAGAGACTTTCCCTGTAAGATTCAAGATTTCTAGTCTGGCTGATGCTACCTCTACAAGCGCGATGAAGGATACCCCATTTCTGTGCTAAAGATAATGCAGGTGGTACTCATCAGATGTACCAGCTACCTGAAAGCTGGGCACCAGTATCAGCAGGATGACCATACAGACTCAATAAGGAGAAACTGAGGTTTCTATTACAGTTACTTGAAAGAAAGATGTGTTTTCAGAAGCAATTAATTTCAACCTGTCTAAGGTACATGAGTTATTCTATAAAGTTTCTCCTCTATCTCAACTTTTCTCAGCTGTACAGGGAGTCTGAGTGGCTTTCTTACACCAGACACCTGTTACAGAGTCTAAATTGCACAAGAGGAATTGCACCTTTATCTAGTAAGATAGTACTAGTTGGTGGAGAGTTTTCAGTGAAGGAAGATATTTGCACATAATTATTCTCTTCTCACACTGAATATAATTTTTAATAGGTTAATACTTGGGCAATATAACCTTGAAGCATCTCCAGTTTTCAGACCTAGCATATTTTGGTTTTTTAAGCCCTTTTACATCTGAGATTTCCCAATACAGATATTGTTACTTGTCTTCACAGGGTACCAAGAGGAAAGATACACAATGTGCCTGGCTCAATTCACTTGTGTTAACAAATTCCCTGTTCTCAAGACTTTGAACGAAAATAACAGTAACAAGCAACACACGAAGGTAAACACCAAACAGCAAAAAGGAAAAGAATACAAAATACCTGGGAAATTCTATCTGTTATAATAACACCTTAGCCATTATTTGATCTGGAGAAGCACCATGCACTGTTTTTTTGGGTCAGTCCAGCAGCTTCCCTGAAATGTAGACACTGCCAGAAAACACCAGGGAACTCAAAGGAAAGCTGCTGTTGCAGCTGATTTATCCACAGGGCAAATGTGGTGTTTTTATTCATTCTGACAATACCTCAGTGCAGTCAAGAGACCAAAAGAACTGGAACTGTTCTTCATCCTTCTGAATAATAACATTTCTTATAGGACAGAAAAAAAATCGCACACACAGATTATGATCAAGTTTCCCATTTTCGTTCAGTTTGTGTTTTGGGGTTCTTTTTAATTTTCAGGTTGACCTAAGTCTTGAAGATACAATATTAACATATTGTGAAATAGATTGACATGGATGGATGGATGGATGGATGGATGGATGGATGGATGGATGGATGGCTGGCTGGATGGATGGACATAAGATGCACACAATCTATCTGGAAAGAAAGAAATCTGGGACATATTGTCAATATCTATTTTAGAGTAGGTTGCAGGCATTTTTGTGCAGTTCTGAGTTCTTAACTCAAACTTGACCTGTAAATCTTTCTAGGTATGGCCAGTACCAAGATTTAGAAAGCTGGCAGTCAAACACTGCCTGTTATAATTCATGTTCTTCAGTCACAGCTGAAGGCATTTTTTTCTATGCTTAAATATACAGCTCTCAGGATTGCAAATTAAGGACTTATTAAAATTAATGGACTTGATATTTGTACACTGGAAAAAATAATTGCTTACTTCATGAAGTGCTACAAATGATGAGTGACCTGAATATTATGTTAGTGAACATTCATAACACAGTGGATAATTTTGCAATTACAGATTCTTATGACATTATTAAAGCTAGGTCACTTGTTGCACTAATCTCTTCTCTCATGTCTCCTGGCATAATTACAATAGTTACTAAGTACAGTGCTTTTTAAAGAAGTGCACTGGCTGACATTAAATACTTCAACCTTACTTCTAATGAGATCATCATTTACAAACTGCTATAGGAAGATCTGATCAACAATGAATCACGGAACTGAAGACACAAGTTACAACTTCAATTTCTTTTTAAGCATTCTTTGTTTTTATCTTGTGAAGGCTAACAAAATACTCATTTGAAAAAAAAACCAACCCAATCTGTTTTACAAGGTAGATGCAATTATACACATGCAAAAATAGGTATGAGGGAAGAGCAATGTATCATCTCATTCTTCCTGTATGTGAGGCAAATTGCACCTGTGTCAGCATATTTCTTTGCAAGCAGGAATACTGTTGTGGGTAAAAGAGTCAGTGAACATAATATCCTATATTTGGAAGTTCAAATATAAGGTATAGAAAAAAGTCCCTGCAAGATGTTTTTAAGAAAAAATTAATACACAAGAAGAAAGGTTCAATCAGATATCAAAATTAGATCAATCAACAGAAAAATAGAGACCCAAGAATTTGCAGTAGCATGAAGCAGATGCAGCATTTCTTTACGGATGTATGAATCATTGTGTGTGAAGTAGAAATTCTAGGCAGAAGCAAACACCAAGGAATTAAAAACCTACAAAGAATTAAGAGAGGAAAACATTGCTATTAAAGTTAATAAAAACTCATGCAGGCTAATGATTCACTCCAGATGTATTGAATGGAATTGGGAGACTGTGCTGTATCACTGCAAAATGACTGTTAATATTAATAAGGACATAATTTGAAGCAATCTGTGTTTCTCAAGTTTTATGAACTCTAGGCTAGCAAGACCCCTTTAGAGGGAAAGATCAATGAGTTTGTCTACTGAGGTTATATCAGGAATTAAAGAAAATTGCATAGACTCATTCAAGTGGGAAGAAGAAGGGTAAATTATTGTAAGGGTTGCAAGCCCTGTATATTAAGTACTCATAAATTAAAGGTTTCCAAGAACTTTTTGAAGGATTTTCAAACATTTTCAACATCATAAAGTTAAGCTGGAGGCTTTGCAGGATAGACTACAAAAACACATATTGATGTAGTCTTTGGCAATCCTTGCTGGACCAACAAAAAACTCAAAATTGTAATTTGAGTATTTCTCACACATATTTTGGTCAAAGATTCCTTAAGTAGCCTTCACTTGTCAAACAAATGTGTGGCCCTACTTCCTACAGATGCAGATTTCTATTGTAATAAGCAGAGTTGAACTCTCTGTGGCATTATATTCCCCTTCTCCTACTACATGCTGACCTATTACCATGGCATCTTCACTTCAAATGCATATGAAAAGCTATAGAGGTAAATGCTGCTTTGGGAGGGGAAAGTCATTGGAGTCACACAGGGAAAAAGTGATATTGTGGACTATAAAACAAAGCTTGACAATCAGTCCAAAGCAAGGAAGTAATGATTTCATTCAAAGCTAGAAAATTACAATAACATAAAAGTGCTGTCACCCCAAAAAGGTCAGCTCCTCTGAGGTAGGAAACAAGAATGTTTATTAAGAAATGCATTTCCCTGATGAGACCAGATACAGAAATTAAGCCAACATTTTGAAAAGCATTTAAGGAGAAAATGTAGAACATAAGTTAACACAGTCTATGTCCTTTCTTTCCTTAAAAACAAAAAGAACAAAAAAACCACCAAAGTATTAAAAAAATCCTAAATTCAGTGACACAGAAAACCAGAAGCACTGTTGTAAAAATCTCTGAAATTTGCTGTCAGCCTTCTAAAAGACACTAACATGATGTACAATACCAAAATGCATTAGATGTAACTATTTCCCACTATTTTCTCCTACGTTTACAGAGTGGAGAGTCATTTGAATTGATTCTCTTCTTAAAACCTCAGGAGATAGAAAAGCTTTTAAGAAGGCTTTTTGCACACTTTCTAATATTTGTTTTCATGTCTCCCTGTGCACCAGCTACTCTATATCTGCATTATTTTTTTAGCAGGTTTTTTACCTGACAGCCACCTCAAGACTGCTTAGATAATAAGGTGAAGAAAAATGGTTACAAGGATCTAACTTCACACTTGCTCTCCTATCTCTCTTCATATATGTTCAATGTCTTTTCACACGCATTTGATATTAAGACAAATACAAATTTTGTGTGCATCCCAAGACCTTTCCTAATCCTTCTATATGGCTGGCAAGCCCTTCAAAGAAAGAAGACCTAACAAACTGTAGAGTTATTTGTTTTAATATTTGGCGTCCCATTCCAGGAAACTTTAATACCAGTAGATTTACTGCAGCCTATGATGATCGATGATTCTTCAATTTAGAGACTGCTGTTTTGGGTTTGGGATTTTTTTCTTCTCTTTTACTCTTATTACAGATAGCTTTGGCAGCTATATTTAAGTGCTACTATTATTTGTCTTAGCACACAGAATATAGGAGATCAAGATAATTTCCGCCACTTTGTGTTTACTCACTGCCTATATCCAGGCATCTAGCCAAAGTCACATGTACTGTCAGAACTGAAGACTCAGACCAAATTGCTTCTGAACCATAAATTCACCAAGAAAATTGATGCTGTTTTCATAGCATTGACCTTCCAATGGTGTAGATTTTTTCCCTGCTTAAAGCAGCACTTTCCAAGGAAGTAATTATCATAAATTATTAGGGGAATATTTGGGAATACTTCTAAACATCTTCAATGAATTTGACATAGCCCACCAAGGGGAAAATGTAATAATACACATCCATATTGATTATTACTCTACAGTACTGACCACATTTTCCTGGTCTTCAGAGTAAAGAGAAATTTTCACTGTTTTAGTCAGGTAAAGAGACAAAGGATGTTCAGAGAAGTAGTCCAAATTAATAGCTTATTCCTGGCATGAAACCATATATTCATTCATTCATTACAAGGCCAGAAGAGATTCCACTGATCTTGCAGTCCGACTCCTGTACAGCAGGACTTGCTGAATTAGTTACTGTTTGAGGCAGAACACATCATGTAAAAAAGTACTGAACCTATACTCATACACTTCTGGCAAATATATCTGTTTTAACCTGGATGGGACCAGGTGTCAAGATAAAAGCAAAAAAAAAAAAACAGCTTATTTAGGTTTAACTATTGCAACAGAGTTTTAGAATCATTTTAGAAGTATGGAGGTTTTTCATGTGTTTATGGTGTTTAGACAACATTCCTGCATTTCAGGGCCAGAACTCTGGAAAAAAAAAAACCAGTTTTTTCCTTTAAAAAGTGTATGGTCCTGGTATTGTTGGGGTCTTTATCACCTCCAGAAGCTCTGAAGAACTTCTGGTCTCTGCTAACTGCTAAGTACGAAAAAATTCAAGACTAACATGAGAAAAAAATCCTGTATTTAAATGCCCTTGGTATTATGAGAGGATTAAAGTGTGACAGAAGACTTGAGCTACACACCGTATGACAATGCTTCCCTCCAGAAAATGTCCATAACTAATGCTCTCAGCCTACGGGTGTCACACTGGGGTAAGAAGAGCCCTTCCTGTGTGATGATATTTCATGCCCCGTTGGAGCAATTCTGGAGGTACAGAGAGAGGCCTGATTCATGCAGACTGAGGCATGCTTCAGTTCTTGCTCGTGGGAACGTGGAACCAAAGTTTTGTCACCTCTCTTAACCCATTTCTCACCACATAGCTGCTCTTTTTTAGGTGGCTTATATTCAAGCAGTTTGGATGTGAACTGGGTTTGAGCCCAACCATGGGCCAAGGTACATTATCAGAAAGCAGAACATGTGTACTCTTTGAATCACTGATACTGGGGGTGGGGGGAAAATTAGCTTTTCAATAAGTCAATATTTAGACACTCACTGAAGCAATGACTGTTGATGGACTTGCAAAATCCGACTTCTAAACTTTAATTTTGAGTAGTGGTTTTTTGGTAAATCAACACAAAAAGAAGGACTTGTAATACTGGTGTAGTTAAGGGAAAGTCTTAACATTAATGATGTTGTCTGGTAAATTACTCCAAGCAATTGATAAGAATTATCCACTGACCTTGGAGGAACCACAATTTGGCTCACCACACAGTAACAAGTTTCAACATTTTCTATTAAAATATTTGTCAGAAATGTAATCCCTACATTTCTGTTCAGCCTAATGTATTGAAGCAGATTTTAAAATGCCATGAATGTAATACTGAGTTCCTGAAGGCATTAGTATGTACTGACAGCACACACTGTCAGCAGGATTTTGCAATTGATATTTTAATAGAAACCTGTCATCTTGCAAGAAAATTCCGCCCTTTTCTGAACTCAACTCAGGTAAGCATGCAAAGGTAAGCTAAGTCAGAAGAGGAATATTCTTCTTCTAGGAACATGGTTTTACACGAACAATTTGTTACCTTTTTGTTCCTAATTCGGGATTCAACCTGGCAGTGTTTTTAGAGTTGGCTCAGTACTTCAATTCACTCACACCTTGCAATGTTGCTTTGGCATGGGAATACAGCTTAGCTTTGAGTAAAGCAAGGATATTGGCTTCTAATAGTCTTCCACATAAAGGCATACAAAATATTTGAAGAAGTGGGAGCTCTAGCTCTAGGGTGCTCAGGACCTTGGTAGACATAAAACCAGACAATTACAGAAAAGAGAAGCAAAACAATGGAATCCTTTGTCCCTTAAGTGCCGACAGTGCCTCTCTCTCCCACCCTGAAATATATTTCCTCACTGTGCATGCCCACCATCCTAAAATATTTCATTCTGTGTTTTAAAATAAGACAATTTTCCACACTGAAATCTGTTTCTATGTCACTTAGCAAGTAGCAAGACACAAAGGCCAAATAATCTTTCAGATAAGCAATCAGCAATTTAACTCTCTGGCAAAATTTGTTTATTCAGTTGGCAGTTTAGGCTAAACATCCTCTGCCAACTGGCATGAAGGCACAGCCTTCAGGATTTTCTGATACATAAGCAAAGTTTCTGGCAGACTAGAGTGAACTTTTTACTATTTCTTTATATATCCTATAACTAATTCAGCAGAAATTGTTATCAAATGAAAAGCTCTGAAAGCCACTTACCATATCAGCCTTTGGGCACTGTATAATGGTTTTCCATTATGGGCTGAAATTAAGCATTTATAAAAAAAGCAGTAATTTCACAGTTAGTCACCCAGAAATTTTGCCATGTTAAAACAGCATTTTAGAAAATTACAGGTAATATTATTCCTGAATGCAAATTAATGTCACTTCTGTTTGCCTCTTGGGATAGGAAAGCTCAAAGAATTTTGCAGGAGTAAAGAGCCATCATGATTAGTCTGAATCTCAGAAATGAAGCTGTGAAATGAGATAAAAGTACAGGTAATTCCACACAGGAACATATGCACTGATAAATAAGAAATAAATGGCTGTTGTGACATTCCAGTATATCTCACAGGTTTTCTGAGGAATGAGAAGAGGAAATACATGGTTTTATACAGTACACAAAACCTATCCAAACAGCACTGAAGCCTCAAATGTCTTTTGAAAGTCATGCCCCAGAAATGAATCCACATTAAATAATACAGTGCTCACATACTCCTTTTTATTTTATCCATTTATCCATGATGGATTAACTTTAATACACTCACTTATTTTAAAATAATTTTATTCGTTCCACTTCTGCACCTGAAGTGACCAAAGGATAAGAAAGAGCCAGTGACTTGGAAGAGCCAGAGCCAGCGCCAGCAGGTTGCACAATTAAGTAGAGAAGGTGCTTGTTCTGTGTCCTCTTTTCTAAACAATTATACTCATAGCAACAACACTTTTCCTGCAGAAAAACTATCCATCCAGCCAATAAAGATAAATCAACATAAACAACAATAAAACCAAATCACTCACATTTTAAAAATAAACATCTAATGCCCATGACCTCAAGAGCTTTGCTCCTGTAAGGACAATGCTAAACGTGACCCTGAGCCTTCAGGCCTGCCATCAGTTGGGTGTAGAAGGTGAGCAGGTACTGCAGCAGTGAACACTGGCACAGAATCATAAGATGTTCCCTTTGATGATTAATTCACAATATCAACTTTCTCTCAGCCATCTATTAGAAAAACATTTCGCATGAACTGACTTTCAAGTGCATATTTACAACACATGAAGTCAATCTGAAGACAAATGTGAAATCCTTCCCAAACTGAGGCCATAGTTTTGCTGTATTTCTCAAACAACAAAAACATTTTAAAAGAAAAAAAATGTAATTTTAAATTTTATATTCAAGTATACAAGCATTTAGTGAAATTCTCTGTCTTTCTAAAATACTAATAGAAGCCTTACTTAAGCAATCAAGCAGCATACTGAAAACAGAATAAGTGTTGGTTAAGCTGAAATTGTGTTACCCTCTGTGATTATAAACATGATCACAGTTTAATATGTAATAGTAGTTTGATTTGATTTATGAGTTGCTATATTTTGAAAACAATCACTTTCAAATACTGCTCATTTTAACCATTTTCAGACATTTTTTCATTTAGATTTAGAAGTTATAAAGACTTAGAGCTTATACAGTATATTACCTGATAGGGAAATACACTTGTTTTCAGCTTTTATTTCTGACAATCTTATACCACTCCACGTTTTCAAAATATTTTGCATTTTTTAAGGCCAAGATTCATTTCTTGCCAGTGCAGTGCAGATGCAATTAGCATCTTTAGCTAATGGTTCAGTATTGGCCTGTCCACTACCAATACCCTGAAAAAGCCATTCTGGCTCTAAACTGTCATTCTGGAATTTTCTGGCTCACCAGTCAAGCCAGAAAACACAGCCATATTACAATACAGAGCCTTGCTGATAAAGCAGTGCAAACCTTTAAAACATCAACAAACATTTAGAGCCTTGTAGTTTGCCAGCTATCCACAACAAGCATTAAGGAGTCATGCATTTATTTATAGCCACAGTGCTCATCTGTAGAGGAAATAGAAAATCAACACAGACTTTTAAGTGAGATTTTCTGACTGCAAGAGAGTAGAAGAAAAATTAATTCAGAGTATTTCTGCTTCTTTCTTCTTTCCTTTGAACAAAATTTGATGCCCTTCTATATAATTTCGAAAAATAAAATATTCACTTTTTTAATAAAGTGGAGAGGTGTATTCAAAAGTAAAACAGTAGTAGGCAAGAAACTTTAAAATATTTTTCTCTTCTGCAATGACATGTAGAAATGCAGCACTTCAGCTTTGTTGGTGCATCTTTTAAAGATACCTTGGAAAACCCTTAGTGTAATATCTTTTATTACAAGTGCCTTTTATCGGATGCTACTATTTTTTCAGATTTCATAGCAGTAATTAATGAGAACATTATAAAAAACAGATAAAAACCAGATGAGCAAAACATCATAGTATGCAAAACATCAAGTAAAATAGGAAAAAATGAAGGGCTGACAAAGAATGAAGAAAAAAACTGATCAGAAAAGACAGAGCTCAGATTGCACAGGCAATGATATGAAAGGATACAAAATTTAGACTGACATGCACATTACAAATTAGATTTTAAAAATATAAATGAAAGACTTGTCAGCCAAACAGAAAAAAAGAAGGGAGGGAAGAGGAAGAAAAAGCTTGGCAGCTGTGGAGCAAAGATAGGGAGAGACCCAAATCAATATAACACAGAAAGACTGCCTAGCAGTAATGACAAAATAAAATGAGATTTCTGCATCCAAGATGGAAGGAAAACTCAGAGGCTAAGGCTTTCATATGGAGGAGGTTCATCATTATTAGAGTTCTGAAAAAGATAACAAATGAAACAATAGGTTGCCTAATTTGGCTTGATGTGTACAAAAAAGCTGGCATCAGGAGTAGAGAGGCATTGTATAGAAATCCCTACAGTTACAGGGGAAAGTTAAAAGATGCAGAAGGAGAGATTTGTTGTGCTTACTCCAGTGGTGCAGAAAGGAAGCCATACAGATTTCAGAGGAAAGATTAACTTTGAAAAGAAAAGGCAGAAAATCAAAATGCAAAAGGCACAGTATTTTGTAGATTTACCAAATAGACCTGGTAAAACTACCCTGACACTTTCACTTAATAAAATAACTGCTTTTCTACACAAGGGGAAAGAAGCTTGTCAGTCTGTTTGGATTACAGCAAAGTACAGCACCACATGGGAAATTATCAGTTATATGGGAGAAAAATGTAGCTCTTGTACAAAAACTGGAATGCTGTTAGAAGGAACATATCAAGAAAAAAAACAACAAAAAACAGACCATGTGCTCAATACAGATGTATTTTAATATAGCAGAGTTTTTTGACAGTTTATCTTGGTTTGGTCTTATTTAATATTTTTCTCAGTCTTCTCAATGTAAAAGCAGGAAGTGTGCTAATACAGTTTCTAGTCACACAAAATTGAGAGACATAAAAGGATCTATATATCATTCAGTAAGCTAAGGATATTAAGAAATTATCTGAAAAAATGGGAATAAGTGAATAAAAGGGATCAGATGAAGACACCTAACACTAAGAGGAAGGATATTCTTCCAAGAGCAGAAAAAAGATATTACTATTTATTAGCCAGCAATGGCTATCTGAAACCCATGTCAATCCCACATCTCCCAAATCTATTCAGATCTGGGCTAAATGATTCCTAACTGACAACTATTAAAAACAAAAATTCTCTTGAGATCCCCTACAGTAAAGATTGCACATTCTCCTTGGATAATGTATTATAGAACCTTCTTTTTTTCCCATTGCCAAATTTCTGCTTAATATGTGTATTTCTTCCACCATTCAAGTCCTAAGAAAAATGCTGAATACTATCTAACACAGACAGACTATCTAAAGTCCTCCTCTCTCCCACCTGTGTGCAGAAAATATGGATTTGGGCTGGGAATTATGCACAGGAGATATTCAGACAAAAAGTACATGGAGAGTCTACCACATGGGGGGAAAATGGTGCAAAAACAGATTTACACTGAACATACTTCATATATAACAAAAAAAAAAGGGAAGGGGAATAAATCAGCTATGAATCTAAGTAAGGTTGGTAAGAACAGGAGATTTTTACCCATAAGAGGTATTTGCTGCAAATAGCAGCATCAGAGACCCAAAAAATCCAAGTTTTAAGTTGTTTTTTAGAATATTAATAATGGTTTTTTAAGGAACTTATATGAACGTGCTATCTGAAATAACTGGAGCAAAACTCAGTAACAGAAGGGGACACTTCCAGACCTCTGATCCTGGAAAGGGGGTCTTGGGCAACTCACAGAAAATACCTCTAGGATCTGGCCGCAGTTCAGCCAGGTGTAATAGAGAAAATGTGACAAGAGGACACACAGGATACCCAACAGGACACCCAAAGCACAAAGTGGTTTGACTGCAAGATTCTAGCAGGTCTCTACACAACCTATGCAAACTGCAAATTTGAAAGACTTAAGTGATTCAGCTTAAGTCCATGCTCTCTCACACAACAAAGCCCTTTGCATCTCTAGTTTTCGAGTTCTTCTCCAAAGGCTAGGTGAACCAGAGCAACTCAAGGAAAAAGTCACAAGAGGGTTTTTTAACATGAGCAAAATAATACAGCTTTCCTAGTTTTGCTCTTGCACACAGCTTGAAAATTTCCCCTGAAGTTTTTCAAGAAAGGTTCAGCTTGAGACAGACACAGTGCATGGAAAATTATAGCATGAGGGATATGAGCCAAGGAAACACATACACAACTAAAAAGAGGCCTTTCTATGCCTTATGTAGTCAGCTGGGGGGTATGTGGTGGGGAAGGACAATAACAGGTATCACTGCCATCTTGCCTGTGATGCCAAAAATACGGGCTCTAGGACAAAAGTCTTGCAGTATTAACAGATGGTAAAAAAAAATGAAATGGCTGCAACTAATGCGTTTTTAAGTAGGCACAGGAGATACCAGATAATGTTGAATGCATTGCATTTAAAGTAAATAACAAGGAGTCCAAATGGGCATTTAGTTCCTTGATAATTAGCAAGCCAGCAGGTATCAAACCAGGCACAGTGCAGATAAGCCTTTCCTGATCACATCTGACCCTGTGGGAATTTTTAAGCTCTGAATGCAAAACATCATACAGAAGTGTTAAAGACTTTGCTGTTGTTTCTTTGGGAAGATAAGATTCCAAAGAATAGGCCTAGCACTGATGTGGAGCTATGCATACAGGAATCTGACCCATAAGCATTTGCTTTTTGGGGACATTTCCAATTCATCCCTAGGCAATTTTACGTTAAGCACTCTTTTGTTGTGGCTGTGGAGGAAAATTAGTTGTTCAGTTATTCACAGTGGTAACACAATGCTCTTGTCATGGTTCTCATCAGCTTTGCTGTAGCTCTCTAGATTAGCTCAGTGGTATTAGCTTAGTCTCCATCCTACCAGGGTCAGAATCTATCAACTTCAGATGCTTCGTGCTCAGCCCGTCATGTAAGAGCTGAGGGGTGCACATAAATAGAGTAAGGGCTTTACCTCTGACTTTCAAAGTGAAAAGCTCTCAGCTAATGACATTTCTCAGTAGTGTTAAGAGGCTAAGAGTGCTCCACATCTTTTTGAGACAAGTGATGATTTGTTGGCTAGCCCTTCTATTGGAGTAATGCTTTAGGTTATTCAAGGCTTTAAAGTGATTAAGCTCTGTTTTTGTCATACAGAGAAACTTATCAGTAATCATATGGTCAGACTGTATATTCAGACATGGAATTTTCATTTCTTCTCATGGAGTTTCAATACAGAATCTTCTGTAGTCTAATCTGCATATGTTAAATAGTGTAATTATAAACCGATCTTTTATCCAGCGAGTTCAAATGCAAATATTGGATCTTTCCTCAGTGCAGGAATTGGTTTGTGAAAGTGAATTGCAGTTTAACTGAAGCTACTATGCCCTTTCTATTTTACTGAATTAATAATTAATGTAATTATTACCTGGCTAATTATCTTGTTGAATGACTTGTTCTGTGATTTATTAAATGGGAAATTTCTTTCTGGATATAGAACATCTGAACATCCACCTATTTGTATCACAAAATACTGATTAGGAACAAATCATGTAACCCAGTGAGGTAGTAATGATTTCTTTTAGAAATGTCTTTTGTAAGAAAAGTCTTGAGTCAGTAGAAATGAGTCTATTGTAAGGGCTGTGAATTACTTCTCACCCTTTGAAAAGGCAGTTAGTTTTACAGGAGGAGCAGAAGAGTTGGTTTTACAGGGGAGCCTTCACAGCTGGTAGCTGGTGCTGTCCCCTCTCCATAAACCTGTCTTTTGCTGTCTAGCACAGCCCTCTGTTTTACAGCCTCTAATGGTGTTACATATTCAAGCAAGGAAGCGGTGTGGGAAGAATATTTTCACAGTTACCAAACACATTCCCAAACACTGATGTAAAGTCTATTCTCAGCATGAAATTACACAAATAAGTCAATAAACTTTAAATCATCTTGTGCAGAAGCAACAGTGAGAAGAAAGTCCAGAGCATCCTCATTGCAGTAAAGAAGCAGAATTGCAGTGGCTGTTTTATAAGGGTTGTAGCTAATTGAGGAGATATATAAAAACACACACAGAGTTACTTTTGTTTTCCAAAGTTTCTTTTGCCATTCCTATTATGCTTTGTTATAAATTAAACAGTTGCTGCTGCAAAGTATCAGTATGAATATAAATTATCAGTATAAATAAACATGGAAGCAAACCTGATAAATGCTCAACAATCTGTGCAAAACTAAAGGAAACCTTACATTTTCCATTGCCTGTAAACAAAATCCTTTCCATGTGAGGGCATTTTATATTTCTTTGTAATCAAGCATTCTGATTTTATAACCTTACAGACTCCTGTGCACAGAACAACTCCCATCAATTCTGAGTTCAATATTGATATTGACATGAATATGGAAGAAACAGATTGTATTTCTAACAGGAATGCTTAGGATCCTAAATGATGTAAAGCTTCCTGGAATCCTATCTTTTTTCCTGTTTGCACTTATGTCTTCTAGACCTTGCTAAACCTTCCCAAGATGTTGGGTTTAGAGTTCAAAGACATTATCTACAAACTATTGTTCAAAGAAGATTTAAAGAAATGACACATTGCAGGTGGGAAAAAAATTACATTCATAGGCTGACACATGGACAAAGTATGAATAAAAGAAAAAATTTTGAGAAGGCAATCCTATGAATGTCTCTGTCATTGAAATCACCACTGAGGAAGCTGGCAGAACAGGTTATTTCTTTCCTGGAACAGTGTAGGAGCAACCAGAGACTATGATAAACATCCTGAAGCCCAGCCTATGGCTTAATGTCTGAGATCTGTAGTCTTCTCAACATGAGGTGATCACCTTCTTTAGTCTGCGCAGAACTAAATTGAAAAGGTATTGTTTCCAGGTCAATAAGGAATCAATAACTCAGTCAATATTTTTTCAAGATGGTCGTTGAGCAAGTGCCAGTGATTATTCTTTATTCTTGCAACATCTGGCATTTACGTCCATTTGTAAACCAAGCAGAAGTCCACAAGATTAGAAAAAATTATCAAAACCTTTCTTTTTCCAAGCTTTGACTCAAAGGATTGCTTAACTATTCAGCCCAGGCCCAGCCATGTTCATGATTATTTACTATTTTAACATTAATCAGATTATGTTATTCAAGGAAAATATCTCTGTGTAGCTGTGAGGTACCAAAGTAAGCAGAGCAACAATTACAAATGGGATCTCCAAGAGTGCACACAGAATATTCACCAAGTTACGTTTGAACACTGACCAAATTAAATGTAATAATCTGGAGAAGAGGTATTCACAACTATAATTCAAGTGGAAGGTCTCAGTCTTCCTTTTAAAGCATGACGTTAACATTAACAAAGTTTTCAATACCTTCATCTGTCCAGTTTAGCAGATTAAAAAACGATGATTCAAGGGGGTGAGATGCCATAGGACCATACATTTTAAGTTTTGTGGTTAAGGTATGTGACTAGAAATCAAAATCCCTGAAATTTCTCCAGTCATAGACTGACTTTGAGACTGATGTGAAATACCTGGTCTCAAAGCCTAAGATTTCCCCCAACGGAAAGGTAATTGTCCACTTAGCAGATGTATTGTGCATCTTACCTTCAATGATACTGTCAAATACCAATATCCAAAAATCATGACCTATTTCTAACTCTTCCACTTACCAAGTGATGAGAACTGGGGGAGTCTTTTTCTTTGCCGTTGTGTTTTGAATGTAGACTGTCATATTTACCAGGTCCTCTCTGGAATAGGGAGAATTAAGCTATATTTTTCAATGGCAGCTTTTTCTTGCATTCCTGGGGATCTGAAAAATTACAGCAAACTTCTCACAAATTCACATAACCCCAAAACCTCACAAGCAATGAGTAACTTTCTACTACCAAATAGATCAATAAGTAGCAAGCTGTGTTGGTACACTCAACCAACACAGTTTGTGTTGATACACAATATCTAATACATTCATCCTGCCAGGAAAGCAGTTGGGCCCTAGGTTTCTCTCTTTGTCTACACTCCTCCTTAACCATTGACATCCTTAAAGTAGAAAGTCTCCCTTGGAAGCACAGGCAGATTATGTCTCTGAAGCTTCCATTGTTCCATCCAGCACACATCTACAAAATCTGATTTTCCACACAAAAGCTCGATGTTCTACTGCATAGAAAAATTGATCATTTTATTAGGAAACACCTCAAGAGTGCACTAGCCACAGATTCAAGGTAAATCTCCAAGTTAATATTCTTACTTGAGGATAGACTCCACTTCATTAAAAGAAAGACTGTATTACCACTCATTTGAGAATATTACCAGTAGCACTAAACACCGTGATGTATTACAAAGCACTTACAATATTTATATTAAAGTAACTGACATTCCAATCCTTCACATACGGAAACCTCCCACAACTTCAAAATCAACATGCTGGCTTATGGCTTAAGTTAGCTTCATATTGAAAGCAAAAGCATTGCAATGAAAAGGCAGTTAGATTCTCCCCAAAATGTCAGTGCAGACATTGAGGCTGTCACCATGAACAAGTAGACTACATCAGACAGAACTGCCCACTTCTAAGAACTTGCATCTATCCTTACAAACACTCCACAGCTATATCAGAAGTTATTTCCTTGATACTCATTTTAGTCAATTTGTGCCTCTGGATCTCTCTAGAAATCAGGCATACTTGACATATTCCCAAATCTAATAGCATGTGGGTTTTGCTTAGAATATGTTCAAGATCCTTAGAGAAAGAAAAAAAATCATCTCCATTCCTGGACTTCCTTCTTTTGCTTTTCACTTTTCATGGTGTTTGAAAACAAAAGGTTTCATTCACAGACCACAGCAAAAACTCAAGTAATTTTAAACCAGTCAATTTATCCAGTTTACAATTTTTTTTCTTGCTTTAATTTTGTCCTGCAGGTGCTCAGTTCATTATTCCATGATCATTTGCATTTGTATGAGCAGAATATTTTAGAGTCTTTTCTTTTACATCTTGTGATCTTTCTTGCAGGCTTCTGGTCTTCTTTCATCTCCTGTCACTCTCTTATCCAAAGTGCTAATCTCAGCTGTAACTGTCTCGAACCTTTCCTTTCGTCCAGAAAGACCATTGAAGTCTGTAATTTATCACTTCCCTATTGTAACTGCAAGAACAGCTCTAAGCAGAACAAGCCTTATCTCACTGATAGCTACTTTGTCACCTTGTGGCTGCGAAGCATTCAGAAATGGCATTTGGTACATTAGCTGCAGATGGCATCAAGAGGATTCTGAAGAAACACATTTTCTGGTTTCTTTACCGTTATTCCTCGATACTAAAATGCCCAAACAACTTTGCAGTGATTGCGCTACATTTTTTAAATATGGAGACATCTGTGTCAGGTTTCAAATGTTGTTGGGCAGATTTTTATGGGTTTGGAGCTAATCCAAAAGCCAGCTTCTCTGACGAACATGTCTTGCCCCATTAAGCTTCAGTACTAACACCACTCCCCCTTCATGACCATTGTTTCTCCAGTATATGGCTGTGGGAAAATTAGACTTCTCACTAATACCATCAGACTTTGTGGCTTCTAGGTAGCTATTTTGCTGCAATCCATGTCTAATCACAGTATACCCAAGAAGCTTAGTGCTGTGTTGTAGCAGACTACAAATTAGCTTGCTTTTCCATTAAAATACTCTTAGTTTATTCTTTTCTGTGTGGTTATAAAATTGACTGACTGAACACTTGGGCACTTGTGTGTGTGTTTGTCTAAATGATTGATATTTAAATGGCTTAATTGTATTCATTCCACCTTTTTATGGTTGAGCAAATGTTTATTGCATATTTTTATTTAAGATGGTAAGAGAGCAAATTCATTTGGAACTCAGGGAAGAATTTCATTAATGTGTGCCAGGGCGGTTTGAATTTCAGAATGGATCTTATTTCTTGAATATGTATTGTGGCAACATATAAGATCTTCATAGCCCTGTGAAAGTGCCAAAAGTCCAGCAGGTTTATCTAGACAAGTGTGTAGCTAGTACTGAGGCTATGAGAGTGCTGCTGCTGAAGAAATATAGAGGCCCAGGCAGGAAATAAGGATTATATTGTTGAAAGGAATAACCAAAAAGAGGAAGGGGAGGGAGAGAAAGAGGGACTTAGTGCTCTTCAGAAAATCTTTAACAGCCTATAGGCAATGTTAAAATCAAACTGGTTTTCTCCAGTGACTCAACAAGATGTAGGCATTTAAAAATCCTCTTTCTCAGTGACTGCAAAGAGGAATTGGAGGGATCTTGACTTGATAACTAAGCAGAAAAGTACCAATCAAGCTGGTACGTATGGATACTACTCCTGATGAATTTAATCCTCATGTTGGTCAGTGAACTACTGTGAAGAGATCCTAACTTTCTACAAACATGTATGATTTGTAAGAAATGGCTGAAAAATCTGAAAATAATATTTCTGTTCTGTACAGCAATTAGGCCTTGGCCAGGCCCTGTTTAATATTTATGATATATAGCTACTTATGTCATAAGGTGTTTTCCTAGTATTTTTAATTTGTATTTTTCCTTTCCAAGTGAATACTCAGAACATTGTTAACAGGAAAATCATGATTAATAATAGCATTTTCATTTCAGCCTCACAATTCCTTACAATATAAGCCCTAAAAATGTTTACGTTGGCATCCATATATCTCTTCCAAATGCGCATCAGGTTTGTGCTTACATGGAAAAAACCCCAGTTCTAAATTAGATTGAGCTTCAGATTCAAAACACCAGCATGTAAAGAGTCAGTAGATACCTTTTCAGACTAAAACTATCTGAATTACACAATTATGGAATACTTATCCTCCTATGATCATAGATGTTTAGTATCATAGATGCTAAATATCACAGGATTACACTATCAGGTTGAAAAGGGCTCTGATCATCTGGTCCCACCTCCTCCCTCTAGCAGGGTCATTCTAGAGCACATGGCATAGGACAGTGTCCTGACAGCTCTTGAATGTCCCCAGTGAGGGAGACCACAACCTCTCTGAACATACTGTGTTACTGCGTGGCCACCTGCACAGGAAAAAGTTCTTCCTAACAAGTTCTTTCTGAATAATTACTAAAATAGCTTTCTTTTGTCTCTTCTGTGACAGCAAGAATTCAGACAATACAGAGAAATAAATCCAGGGAGTGGTTTACAGCTGTTAAAGATTTGTCTAACTTTACTTAAAATAACAACTTTATTCTGCAAACAAGAATTGGACTGAAGTTCTTCTACTGCACTTAATATTTCATGAAGGTCTGTCCTTCCTCTAGGTTGTGTGATCCATTGGTTTATGTGGTGACCAAACAAACACCTAGTTATTGCTAATATGTTGAGGTTAACGTCCTCTTATGTTTTCCTCCTTTCTTCTCCACTGCAATATCTTTAGTAGTTTCTTTTCAACATGAACTTATTAATTATTTTCATCTGTACAAATAAAAGGAGAGGAGATTAGTATTGACTCAATTTGGTGCTTAAAATATCTCAAAATTAGTAGTATGAGATGGAAGAAGAAAGACATTTTTTTCAACTTAACTTGCAGACCTTGCCTGTTCAAGCTGCATTGTAGCAGATAATAGCAAATCATAGAGATAAAAGGAAAAAAGTAAAGCCAAAGGCAAAACTGCAATAGTGGTAATGACAGAGGCAAACTGTCAGTTGAGAAAACCGATTTCAGGAAAGCTGAAGAACAGTTTACAGGTAAAGCAATTTCTTTGCACTTTACAATCAGTTATAGGCCTGCCTTGTAATCTAAGTCAACGTCATCTTTGACAGCTAAGACCAAAATTATGAAGAAACATTGATTTTTTGTACAATTTTTGCCTATACACATCATGCAGGGATACCCACCTCATCTAAGCGTGTGCTCGGTTTCTCCAGTTGCACTGAAACTGGACTCTTGTGGGGACCCCGAGACAGCACCCCCTGGGCTGGGATGTGGCGGAGGCTTCCCTCGAGAGCTGTTCTCCTTTGCCCCTTTCCCACAGGTGTCCCTGTGTCCCTCAGCCGCCCCTTCCTGACTCCCACTGCCCGTGGGCTTTGTGCTGTCCCCGCGGGACGGGCGGGCCCCGGGCTCTCAGGCAGGAGCTGCTGGGCTGCGGGGAGAGAGGCTGGGGTTGTAACACCTCACCACGCGGGAGAAATAAAACATCTCTCAACACCAAGCAAAGACTCTTTCTGCTTCCCTGTCTTGGACTTCATTTATAACTAATCTAAATGCAACCGACTCTAATACTTTGTTTTCCTTGCAAGACAAATATATAAGTTCAATATTATGTACTACACAATAATTCACAAAGGACTTGTCATTGTACAAACTAAACCCACTATTTTGATAAATATCCTTGCCCTTCATTTCACATATAATTGCATTTTAAGGTTGTCAGAATTTCAAATCAGAAATTTAGATCCTGAAAATACTATTATAATTATTTCATGTTACAAAAAATGCTCATATTGTCTACTAAATAGAGAATCTATTAATCTCAAAGCTGTTTATGAAGTCTCTGACACCCTCTTTTGTCCTTTTTGTTTCTGTCTAGTGTCTCTGGCTCTGATCTGATCTTTTCATCTGCTGTGTGTACCTTTCTCTCCCTGTTTTGCCAGGTGCATGCACATTTGAAAACCATATTACTATTTTAATAGCCATTTCACCTGTATTCATTTAGATATCAGATGAATAGTCTGCTTCCCTAGTAACTTTTTAAATTTTCTTTTTTTCCCCTGTGTTCTGTTTTGTTTCCTTTTTCACATGTCCCCTATGTAAATAAGACAGGATAGTTTTGTTTTCCACTGTTATATTAGCCCTAAAATGCCTAAAATACCTATTTGCAAACTATTATTCTTAAAATCCAGTATACAATACAATGTTTAGGAAGAGCAACAATACAGGGGCCAAAGAAAGGTGGTGATGCAAAGCAGAAGTAATATGTAGGGCAATTAAAATTAAGACAAGTTTTTTTTGTAGACGACATGTCTGTAGTCTAAGACAGTGTTTGACTTCTAAATTCCTGAATAGAGTGTGTTCCCCCAGTCTGAAGGCTTCTGGATCATCACTTTACCAAGCAAACTGTGATGCAGCAGAAGTGAAGTGATCTGTGTCTCACTCATCTTGCAGTCAGCCACCTTCTCTCCATGGAGGTGAGCCTCAGCAATGCTAATATCAGTGACCTAAAGGCCATGCACTTTGGGGGTACCAGAAGGCCCATGACATGCACCTTCTAATCCTGGAAAATCTGCATAAATATTCAATCAAAAGATACAAGCGAAATTCTTTTAATTATAAAATGGTCTGCCCTAAAATATGAACCATTATTAGGTCATATTTGCTCTAACACTGAATTGAAAGCAAGAAATAATTTCATTCTGAAAGAAAGAGGATTTTGACCAAACATAACTTTTTATCAGACTATAATAAGCAACCATATGTAGTCAATAGTGAGTCAGGCAGAGGGATTAAAGCAGAAGCATTTATGGCAATACCTTCCAGTTCAGTTGCAAGCTGCTGCTGTGCTGTCATTATTTGCTTCTGGTTTTCTTCCAGTTGATCTGGTCCCTGGATAGCATGGAAGCCCTCCACCTGAGTCCCTGGGGACAGGCCTATTTCCCAAAATAAACCCAGAAGCCTCAGAGTTCTGTTCCTAAGATACAAGGAAAAGGCACACAGAAATATATTCATGCCTAACAAGACACAGAAACGAGGATAGTCAGCTCCTGCTGAAGTCAACCTTCCAGCATCCCAAATGCCTTTTAAATCTAGCATAAATCAACATCGCTCCATTTCAGTTAGCACCAGAAAGCAGAGCTGTTACTTTCTAGCTATCCTTGCAACTAATGGGTAAAATAAAGATTTTGTATCAATTTCTCTGGGAGTGTGTTTAAGGATTTCAGAAGCCTACAGAAAGTTCTTCAGCAGTCTGTACCTATATTTAACTTATCATTTAAATAAAGATCCTGTAAATATTGTTCCATTCTTTTTCTTTCTTTTTCTTCACATGAAGTCAGATAACTTCAAGACTGTACAAGTAGAAGCTAATGCACTGAGTTCATTTCCATTTCTCTTTAAATGGAATACAAATTTCAGCTAAGCGACAAATAGACTGAATAAATTATTGTTTTGCAGTCAGGCCTGGTTTGCCTGGCATGCTTGCCTTTCAGCTTCTTCCAGCAGCTTGAAAAAACTGTCAATATTAAGCAGCACTGTTGCACAAACAGAACTTGCTTCACTTGCTTCATGCACCAGACATTTACACGTGGTTAAAGAATTAATGCACAAGCAAATGGACTGATACAAGCACTGCAGTAGCTTTAGCTGATTTCACAGCTCTCTTTGTTTTCGATAGCAGATTAGGAATTTGATCCAAGCAGTGACACACTAACAGAGAAGTCTGGCTCATATTCCCAAATCCACTCCTTTTTGTCACGTGCACATTGTCCAGGAGCAATCGTGGGTATCTATCCAGTGTACTACCTCACTATACAGAACAGTTTCCTGGGTTTGTTTCACAGTGGGAGTAATGCAGACCCTTCAGCTCATATCTCCTGAGATAATCCGCCACATTACGAAAAAAGGCTCCTTAACCAAAGTGCAGCCACCTTACAGAGCTGCCATTACTCCTCTGAGACATAAACTATTTCCAAAGCTACAACAGAACAGAAGGGATGATAGCCCACAGACCTGTTCAATTATCAAAATATAACACAGCTGGCATGCAACCTTTAGGAGTTCCTCCTTTATTAGCATTATGATTGTAGAGTTGACGTTAAAGATTTTGTATACTTAAGACATCTAAAATCTGATTGGGTAGAGCCAGGAGCAGCCTGCTGTATGTTGATGGTAGCCTGGTCTTGAGCCAGAGGCTGGTACCTTCTGAGATCCCTCTCAAACTAAGTTTTTTTAGGATATTATGATTCCTGCCACTTAACCCCACTCCTTTACCACAGCAATTTCCAAATCCTTCATACAAGGAAAATGCAGCTGGGGCCTGTGCTCTAAATCATATCAGGTATGTCATCTAGCTTTAAAATCCCCCCAAGGATGTGGACAATCCCTAAGAAACAGCTAGGCTAGAATATACTTGCAATGAGCCAGGAGGCAGAGGAGGGGTGAAGAAGCAGGACATAGGAATATCATAAGTGTAGAAAGTCTTAAAGCTGATATTTCTCCAGAGACAACATATTGTCAAACCACAGCTGATACTCTCCTGGGAGCTATCTTCATGGCTTTAATTCAGTCTAAAGTTGAATTTTCAGTGAAGTAGGGCACATGGAGAAGTCACAGCTCAATTTTTTTAATTCAAAATGTAGTACCAATGGTGCTCAAAGCTTTTCCAAACTTTAAAGCGAAGGTTTTGATATGGAGTAAAAGGGGCAGCCAAACACAAGCTTCAATTGCCAGTTCCAGGGGAACAAACCATTCTTTCCTTACACAGTGAAGTCCCACTCATGACTGAGGCTACGAAGTGTCAGCAACAAGAACAGGTAACATTAAAACTGTGGTAACAATGCTAATAATTTTTATGATCTTTGTGTTCATCTGCAAAGATTCCCAGAACCAAATTCGCCAAAGCCAGACTGACTCTCTTAAGAGCTGCTCTTCTCTCTGTCTTGGTGGCATTTTGTGCTCCTATTCCATGATCCTACACAGGAATGGGATGCTGTGCTCCATCAAAGCCCCTGTAGAATGGAGGTGCATAGCACAGCATGGCTCCACTCCTGCTCTTAAGTAAGGAAAAATGGTATGTTTCCAGGCATTCATCACTTCTGTAAGTGAGGGTAAGAGGTATGAAAGAGATCATATCCTCAAAGAAGCAGTACCAGAAGGTTTCTAGTTGCAAAAATGGAAACTGGGTAGTTTCCTCCAATTTGTTTTAAATGAAAGGCAAACACATAGCTGCCTCTTGTAATACCCTGCACATAACCAGCACACTTTTCAAACAAAGATGTAGTTAAACATGAAAACATGCACACAGCCTCTCTCATGGGCCAGAGTGGAGGGTGGGAAACTGGAGACAAGGGGCCAAGAAACATGATTTTTAATAATGAAGCCAGTAATAAGTTGTTCTTTAAAATTAAGGATAAAAAGTCTTGCTTGGGGCTGAGTGGTCTGAAATAGATTTTGACAAATACATCTATAGACTTGAGTAAGTTTATAAAGAAACACCAATTACAGAAAATGCCACCTATGCTTTACTGCCACACAAAATCCTGCCCTCTCAGAGACATGGACTTTTGATTTCTCTTTCTCTGTCCTCTGCTCTATATTAGGCATGGAGGGGCTGGACTGGTGTATGCAGGATGATGGACCTGCAGTGGCATTCTCTGCACCACCAGTGACATCCTCTCAGCTCAAGGACACCGACCTGCTCTTTGTAGATGTTGATGGTACTGTGGATGCTTGCAAGAAGAGTGACTCTGTTTCTTAGTATGTGTAATTGCCACCACCATTCCCAGACATGACACTGTTTAGCTTTCAGCATCCTGAGTGGCCTTTTAATAACTGCAGCCTTGCACACAGACCTTTGGAGGCTCGGCGGGGGGCACAACTGGATCTACAGCCACTAGCAAGGTAAGAGAGAGGGAGCTGGGAGGTAACTTCAGTCATTTCCACGGATCACGTGGGAAGAGGAAGAATCTTGGACAGCAGCACACAGCAGCACACAGCAGATAGGAAGGAAGTCAGATGGAAGACAAAAGCAATGATATCTACAGGCAATCCTTTACACATCAAAACATGAAGATCCTAAAGCCTGTTGCTGCCTCAGGAGCTCGTTCCGAGTGACCACATACCCCTTCCAGCCCTGAGTCTGCACCTCCTAGCACTGTACACTGCACCATCGCTCAAGCCATAGACACAAAGCAGAAGAACTGAGGGTGTGACATAACTGAGAAAGCTGGAGATGACCAAGAGCTGATGGGTGGTGAGGAAGCTCAGAGCCATGAAGGTTGAAGAGATGAAGACTTTTTACGCTGGCAAACTTTTAGAGGAATTGAACAGTGCCTGAAGAATAGAATACCAAAGGGCAGAAAACTAGGCTGTTTGGGCAGAAAACCTGATACAACAAGAGAGTAGGGGAGAAAGCAGCAGCATAAGTACCTCTTGCATTGATGGGAGGGCTAGAAAGAGATGAGGGGGTGAAAACTGAGAGCAGAGGGTGTTTTTCTCTGGATAGCACCAAAGAGTCTTTCTAGGACTGAACTGGGAGGATCAATGACCTGTGGATCCTTGTGTGATAGTGGTCGAGGTGCTGGAGGTGGTGCTGCCACCAAATTTCTTAAGCCTCTGCCAGGCGTGTAATTCTTGATGCCCTCCTAAGATACAAATGCAGCAAATTTGTCCTGTTTGCATACCCACATGTGCTGAGTAAAAACATCTGTTCACACTTTGGGGTCAGATATGAATGTGTTCAGTTTTAAAAATGAGAAATCAAAACTTCAAAACAGCAAAGAGAAATTCAGTAATGTAGTCACCTCTGAAAAACAGGAAATATTTTCTTGGATTTTAGTATTGAAAATATATTAGATTTGGATTTTCCTATTGAAAATATATATTTCAGTTTTGATGTTTGGAGGTTTTTTTCCCAACCAGGATTTAGTACTGACAAAGCCTACATGAAGGCTGATATTTGCTCCTGGTCTAGGAATTGCCATTCTAGCTGAAAACTGACTGAGAATTTTATAATTAACATTTTAATTATTTTGGTAACAAATACATTTAGTAACTGATGATCTAATTGCTGAACTATATATAATACAATACCATAATCCTAGAATATTTAAATTTACTACATTTTAAAATTTTTGCTACTTAATTAAAATGCTATTTCCTTATGGATCATTTATGTTTTGAATATTCAGATAGCAAACTTTGCACTGAAAAGAGTCAATCTGCTTAATTTTAACAGGCTTTCCACATCAGAAAGGGCACACAGAAGCTGAGGTAAAGGAACTGTCTTTTTTTTTGGCATCTTTACTCTAGGAGTATAGACATTCAGAAGCAAATGGAGCTGAAGCTATTTTACACCTGTGCATACTCACAACTTGCAAGTATTCCAGCTCTGTGACTGATATTCCTTATCTTGGAAGTCAACATGGAACTAGCAGATATTTTTGTTGTTTTTTTCAACCGCCTTTGAAATGAAATAAAATTAAATCCACTACAGTTTTTATACAACCTCTTTTGCAGTATCTTTAACTGTGTTTCCAGACAGATATTGTAAACCTTTTTGGATTTCAGATTTGTAGCAGTTTAGACACGGTACAAATATATTCATTGTGAACATTGAACAAATGTTTCTACCATATTTTCCCCAGAACAGCATCTTTTGAGGTTGTTTTTTTTTTTTTAGCTTTCTTTTGGAGACTATCATATGTAGACCTCTCACTTAAATCTACCTGCTTTACCATTTATTCTGCAACAACATCAAACTTTACATTATCAGAATAAATGAAATATTTTTCTCTTAAATCTTAACTCAGAGCCCATGTAGATAGGAAGAAAAAACTTTCTTTGTCCTGCATATTCAAGGAGATTTGAAGGAACTATTATCACCACTGAGCTATTTTCATTTCAGCATGAAAACAACGAATATTGAGATCTTGAATACAGTCTTTGTTGTTTAACAAAAAACAAAACAAAACAAGTCTTTGATAAGGAGAAGTTAGAGAAATAATAGGAGTAGCTGCCTTCCTTTCATCAAAGGAACTTTTTACATCACTTCAAATGCCAGCAAAGGGTTTTTTTTTTCCTGAGTGTAAAACAAGATGTATTAGTTTAAATGCTCACATGTCTTACCCAGATCCTAAGCCTCTTCCAGAGAGACTTCCCTGGTGATTCAGAAGCTAGGTTTTATTTCGTAATGAACTGCACCAAAGATTTTTGGCTAATCATGTCAACCCCTGCAGGAAAAACACAAATTAACAGGAGTCCTCACTTCAAAGGTAAAATGCACATACTTTCTCTAGTCTCTGCGCACAAATGGGGGTATGAAAGTACTTATTCAATGAGGACCTGATTCCTTTCAAAGAAGACTGAAGCAGACAGCTGCAAATCATCTTCTTATGTAAGATTCTTCTAATTCTAACACAAGACCTGACAGAGGAGATGCTCATGGAGACATGAGTTTTGGGGAGCTGTGTAATATGTACCTAGTGAAGTAGCTGATGGAATAAATCTGTCTTTATACATCAGCAAGACTGAGTTATAAACAAAAGGCAAAGGTAATATCCATTCTTTGGGGAAGGATAACAGCTGTGACCAAGCAAAAAATCTGATTTGATAAAATTGTCTCCAAAAAAAGAGTCCCTACAAAAGATTCCAATTTTGCAGGACATGATCAGAGGTCCTGAGGGAAAATAAATAAGCTTTTGTTACATTTTAATATAAATTACTGTTTTTATTTTAATATCATGGTCTCAGAGTTATAGGGTAATGAAAAAACAATATGAAATTTCAAAAATTAATAACATTTCACAAATCTGCAGGGAAATGTACCAACTGCAGCAGACAAATTTACTGCTACATTTGCACTTCTTTCCTTTCTAAGTATAGCTAACACAACAGATACTGCAGGAAAGATGTCGGTTCTGTTTAATGTCCTGACCAAAAGGATTTTTCTGCCACAATGTTGCACTTTGCAATCTCCATCCACAAGACAAAGGGAAACACCACTGTTAGTGGAGACATAGGGACCAATGACTTGAGAGAAATGTGTAAGAGGGCTTGATGAAAGGGCTACTCTCAAATATTAATGGTATGGCAAGCACTTTGTATTGGGTTTGCATGGCAAGGTTTTGGTGGCAGAGGGGGCTACAGGAGTGGCTTTCCTGAGGAGCTGCCAGAAACTTCCCCCAGGTCCAAAGCAGCCAATGCCAGCTGGCTCCAAGATGGACCTGTCCCTGACTAAAGTCCTATCCCATCAGAAATGGTGGTAGTTCCTTTGGGATAACAGATTTAAGAAGGGAAATAAAAGTTTTGTGCAGAAGCAAATTGTGTCCAGAGGAGAGAGGAGAGAGAATGTATGAGAGGAACAGCTCTGTGGACACCAAGGACAGTGCAGAAGGAAGGGGAGGACATGCTTCTGGCACCACAGCAAAGATTCCCCTGAAGCACATGATGCAGACCAGGGTGAGGCAGGATGCCCCCTTGCAGCTCATGGAGGGCTGCATAGATCCACCTGCAGCCCATGGAGGACCCCACACTGGAGCATATGGATCCCCAAAGAATGCTGTGACCCCATGGGAAGCCTGTACTGGGGCAGACTCCTGGAAGGAGACCTGTGAAGAGGAGCCCATTCCAGAGCAGGTTTGCTGGCTCTATGCTGGGGCAGTCTGCTCCTGAAGACCTGCAGAGGACACTGCACCTCTGGGAAGGACTCACTTTGGAGAAGTTTCTGGAGAACTGTCTTTCATGGGAGCGACCCCACACGGAACAAGGGAAGAGTGTGAGGAGTTTTCCCCATGAGGAGGAAGGAGCAGCAGAAACAGCTGTGATGAAGTGATTGCACCCCCCACTCCTTGTCACACTGTGCTGCTCAGGGAAAAAAGGTAGGGAATCAGGAAGAGAGTTAAACACAGAAAGGAGGGAGGGGTGGGGAGAAGGTGTTTATAAGATTTGGTTTTACTTCTCGTTTTCCTACTCTGATTTAGTTGTTAATAAATTCAATTGATTTCCCCAATATGAGTTTGTTTTGCACACGATGGTATTTGGTGAGTGATCTCTCCCTGCCCTTGTCTCAACCCAAGAGCCTTTTGTGATATTTTCTCTCCCTTGTCCACTTGAAAAGGGCAGGGATAGAGCAGTGTTAATGGGCACCAGGGATCGAGCCAATATCAAACCACCACACAACCATCTGATCCCACCGCCACTGAAATCCTAACTAATCACCATAAAGATAGTGCCTGGGGGTTTGTGAGTCCACTATTAATTCTGAATGAAAAAAAAATGGTGACTGTGTCCCCCTTCTATATTTATTTATAATTCCATTTAGATTTATGTAATTTATGGAAGCTGGCAGTCATTTAACTAGTAGCCCCAGAGATCTCCTGCACATTTTAGGAACATATAGCAATACCCTACATATTCTACAGGTTCCTGTTCTGGCAGAAATTTTCCATGAGGGACTGAATTAACAGTCAGTAACACACAACTCTCTTCTTTGCTTAATGCATTATAAAGGGCTACATTTTCCACCTTCTTATGGGTAAATCCAAAACGATTAAAATTAGTAGACTTCTGTGTCTCCTGACTATTCAATACAGCCTGTAGAATTTTTTTATTGACTTTTGCCCTCAAAAATCTTTGTTACAATCATCTATCTACTGTCAGACCATTCTTTCCCCAAACTCTCCGTTGAGTAATATCAACTTGTGAAAATCTATGCAGCTTGTATTGTTAAAGGCCTAAGACCATGTAAAAAGATGAATGGAAAATAACTGTAACTCATAATATATATCAGCAGAATACCTATCAGAATGGGTGCAGAAGAAAGAAATAATTCTAATAGAAAGCAAGAGGTCCCTAAGTAGCAAAATCCAATAGCTAAGAGCAATCAGCCTTCTATTGCAAACCCAAACAGAGACAAACATGGCTACCCTCACCTTGCTAGAGTTAAGAGACATATCCAGAAATATGAAATACGCAGAGCTAGAACAATCCCACTGGAGAAGAGCCTGGAGGAATATTACTGCATCTTGTTGTTACAGATTCCATTTGATCTATTCTTTCAGTGGCTTTGAATTTCCTGCTCTGCCCCTGGATAATTACCCATTCATTGAAACAGAGTGAAAAATATATTATATTATTTGGCAATTCATAATATGAATAGTAATTTGTACAATAGGCCCCTAAAACACTAACACATATATAATGGAAATTATATAGATCAAAATATATCTCTAAAACCTATGTAGGGCTATGCCTATTTTTGTATAATACTGGGTTTAGCAATGCACACACTGCAGTCACAGAGGTGATGGCTGCATGGCATAATGATGGGCTCCTATGGTATTCCAGGCATCACTGGCTCCCTTACCTCAGATCTGTTACTGGATTGTGGAAACCTTGAAGTAGTGTCTTTCTAGACTTTTCACTCAAGGAAGCTTCACTCCAATTAAAGTCAGGTAGATATCAACAGAAAATAGTGTTTCAGGTAACTGAAATATTCCACTGAAAAAATACCACTTTCAGAATTTCTGTTTTGGTTTTTTTTCCCCTCAAAAATATTTCAGATTAGACCTGTTGCTATGTTGAGTGATGGAAGTTGCACTAGACAACATTCATTCTGCACTGCCACTTATATTGCCTACTTCTGCCAGAGGCATTGCACCTTCCTCTTTAGTGAAGAGAGACAGTACATCTTGGCACTGCCTTGGTCACTGAGCCAACAGCAGATGAAATACAGCTCTGGACCACTGAAGAGAACAAGAGCAAGAAAACAAAGAAAACCATGTGGTTCGATGGCATTAGAGATTCCAGATATTTCCACTAGATATTCTAGCTTTGACCCTCAAATTCCTTTGTTTTTTCTCTATGTCATTTAAAAAAAAAAGTGCTTATTCAAAGGTCCATCTTGTACTCCAAAGCCGCTTTGAAGAGAATGGTTTTGCCAATGTCTTGTAATGACTGACACAACTAAAGACCCTGCACTGGACAAGATGCTGCCCAGAAGTGAAGCAGTCAACTGCCTTTCACATCCAGTATGCCACAATGTTCTTTTAAAAACTAAGTAATCCTAAATTCTAGGACAACCCTTGGAATTCAACCCTACCTACCATAATTTCATTGCCTAAAACCTCACAACTAGATAAATCTTGCAGACCAAAACAGACATTGCTGCTCTTGTGAAATTGCTGCTTGTGTCTTCTTTGCTGGCGAGTCTGCTTTGCTTTGCTATTTTGAGCTACATCAGAATATTTAATGTATCCTTTTTTATGCCAGTGATGAAGCACTGACTTTTTTTGACAATTTAGGGGATGAGCACTCTGCATTATACACCATCAACCCCATAATCTTTGCATCAATTCCACAAGAGATTACTCTGTGTATATATATTTATGTATACACATATACAAGCAAAATACCTGCCAGCATAAAAATATTCTGATGCCATCATTGTAAGTTAAGTTAAAGCTAACAGGCTGATAAGTAAACATGACTTCTGGTTTTCCAGTTTATGGTATGAAACACATTAAAAAGTGTTAGTTTAATCAGGTCAGCTTACACAGATGGCTAATTAGTTTCTTATTGTGTTATAATATTAATTCACTTAGTTTGTATGTTTAACTTACGGTTTTTACTCAGTTTATTTTTGCTAACAAAATAAACAAAACAGGAAACCTGCATATTCAAGCTTTTCTACCTTCACAACATGGGTTTAGGTTTAAATGGTCACATGGAAGGTGAATGCTTAAATCTGTGAATCATTTAATGTAGTCCCTATAAAAAATCCCCGTTCCCCACTTTTGGCTCCAGATATAGCCAGAAAGCCATCTGACCATTCCTCACAATTTTTGAGAGGTGACTTTAACTACATCTCCACAGAAGCCTGCCTTTCTCATGGTTTGGTCTCCTCTCAAAGCAGAAATCAGCTGCCTCAGGTCCTCCTCTCCAATTCATCTTTGTTTGAACACACCATAAGCAATTTCCTGCCAGCTCCACCTCATGTCCTCATCCCAGATCTGCCTACCTCCAGGATCTGCACTTTTAGGCTTTCAAGCCTTATTCAGAAAACCACTGTAACCTGAAAGAGCTTCGGTGGCCCCTTTATTTTTGGCAGCTCCAGCATTTTACCACCTCACCTACATGGTTATTGAGAGATAACTCATCTGAAACTATTGCCATGCTATTCTGCTTGTCTGTTGTGTTTTTTCTCCCCAGTAGCTCACATTTTACTCAGTACGTGTATTTAAGCAAGATAGCAGAGACATACAGTGACTGTATCACGGTTTATAAATAAAATTATTATGTAGAGCAAGCCTGCATCTGTGACAGCTTCTAAAAAACTACCACCAGAGCTGAAGACTTAATAAATAAAAAGCCACTATCCTGTGACCCTCCTTTGGTTTAATTAGTTCCTTTCCATACTAAAGGAATATGAGATGACACCGGAGCTGCTGCAAGTCTGACACCACCATCTATTCCTTCACTCTTTTAGTCCCATGGTGATAGGAGTAAAGCAGAGGGGATGAATCCAACAGTTTGCCACTGCTGCAATTCCTTCCCATTGGAGATCTCCATCTCATGTCAGAAAACCGAAAGGTACAAGATGAGGACAAGATATTGTGTGTCTTGTTTTTTAAAACTCAGATGATTAGGCATGTATTTTTGTCCTAAAAAGAAAACAGCCAGGTTAAAAATCATGTAAATAAAGCTGAGATTCAAATAACCATCATGAACAACATTAAGGCAGCCTGCTATGTAGTTTAATTGTTGGCAAGTTTCAGCTTCCTGCTAACAGGACCGTACCCACTGAGGGTCTCTAAATCAGTACAGAAAAGGAGACAGAAAACTTACAGAAAGGAGGCAGAAAGTGTTCCTTTCATATCCTTCACTGGTTTCAATGTCAGCTCTCGGGAAGGAGATCCCTCCAGTCATTCAATTCCCAAGTCTTCATCAAACACTGAGTATTTGTATGAAATAATTTAATGATTAGATTTCTGGTTAAATTTTTCAAAGAGTGATTATATTAATTACTTCTGGAAGTTAATTTCCCTACATAATTAATGTCCCATTGAAATCCATAATGCAGCTGTTTAAGAAATATTGGACTATATCTGCCAAAATCTTCCAAACTCATGTTTAGTTCCTTGCTTTCTAATCTAACAGAGTTTTAATTAGGTCTCAGTGAATATGTGTAATAGAAATAAGGAAAATTAATGCAAAGTTAGTCTTTTTTTTCTTTTTCAATGTTGTAAATTATGAATGGGTGCTCATCACAAATTCAGCCGCTCAGTCAGCTTGAAAGCAATTACAAACAATTCTCACCATGTAGCATGATAGCATAGAACTGCATCAAATAAATTATTTAAAAATCTGAGAGTTTTTTATTGTCAGTTAGAGTGAAGCAAGATATCTTCTGATATCAGCACCTCAGAAACAGAATTATTAGGATTTCTCACGGGACGCTTCCCATACTTTAGCTGAAATCCAAGGGAATTGCTTTGTATTAAAATTTGGCTCTCGAAAAGAAAAAAATGCCCATTAATGGTATATTGGTAAATGTGTCATATATTTGAAGGAAGCAAGAAGGCTGGCAAACTAAAACGAATACATGTCCTCTCACAGAATTCTTCATTGCTGTGATTTAAGAACTTAAGTCAGAAATTCATATCCTGATGGCTTTAATAGGCTTACATGTTATAATGACCTTATAATGGAAAACGTGTGGCTGCTTTCCCCTCTTGGTGAGGGTACCTGGCACAAATGCCATTACAGCCTCAGGCATTCCCAGTGCACAGCAGAACTCGTGCCACAGAGATTTCTCATCTCACATTCATTATGGAGATAACCTGAAGAAGACTCAGTGCTATCACAATAAGAAACCAGGTCAGGCAAGACTTGATATAGCTGACTTTTGAAATGCTCCAACACCCTCTATTTGTGTGAAAGGGTTTTTTTATGACCCAATCATTGAAGCTCTAAATCCTCACTCTGTGGATTGCTTTTGTGCAATCTGCTACCACTGAGAAAAGTTTAGCTTTGCCATCTTTGGCACTGAGACATATGCAGGCTATCACAGAGCTTCTTAGATTCCTTTTCTTCACAGCCAGCTCCCTTTTCTCTCCTCAGAGGTCATGATCTTGAGGTCCCTGACATTCTGGTCCCTCTCTGGATAACCTATCCAGAGCCTGCCACCTTTCTCAATGTCCCTTTTGAATTGGAAACCCAGATGTGGACCATCTTCAAGTACAGCCTCAACAGTACTAGAGAAAAGCAAACTGTAAATCCTCTGGGTCTCCTGGGCATGCTTTTTCTTACACAGACCAGCATGATTTGTTTAATTTGCATTGAGAAAGCACTACTGACTTTAAAAAGTGTTAGACCCTTCTGAATCAGCAGTGACTGCTAAAAATTGTGGTGAAAATCTTGTTGGTTGACATCAGAAAATTTAATTATCTTGGGCTTCTGAATACTGGGTTGGAGAGCTCTGGTTCTCAGCAATTTATACCCCTGTTTCATCAAATATTTACCAGTATAATTCTATATTACTGCCCAGAGTTATTTCATTTTGTCTCAGGATTAACTTTATTAAATCTACAAAATACTGCTAACTACCAGCAGAAATTTAGGAAGAGTTTGCTAGCTAATGATACTGTAGGTTTGGGTTGTTTTGTTTTTTTTACTTTCACTTCTCTGATTCTTTAAATTCAAGATGACAATTTCTGCCCCATTACATCAGGCAGAGCCATTACCTTATGTCACAGAGAAGACATAAACATTACTTTCATACAGTTTTTACACTAGATCTTTGTTCATTTCTTTCCCCATCTCACTCCTTTGCAATTTTCTAAACTGAGCACCACTTTGTCCAAAAACACATTATCATAGTGTAGACAGAGAAATAAGACAGCTGTTTCTGAGCTCAGACCTGCAGCTGTTTCTACCTAACAGAGTCGTTAGACAAACTTGCATGGGTGTATTTGAAGAAAAAACACTTAAATGTTGCCAGCTACACACCTTTTTTCTTCACCTCTAAAACATATTTTGCTCCCTTTCTTACAGAAAATTTATGCTTTTTTTTATTGTTTAAAGGAGTATCTTCTCACATTCCTTCCCATAACCTGCTATAACAAAAATATTTCTGTATTTTTCTGCTCAGCATTGACTGGCTGCTAAGATCACAGCCTGATCAATGGCACTTGCTACTACAAATATAGGTAGAGCACAGGCTCAGAGGACTGTACTACAAATATTAAAACATTCACCTGTTTTAATGTGACTGCACAGACATCTTTGTTATTTCCATGAAAAAATAAAAGAAAAAAAGCAGGGTTTTGTGGTCCACATAACTGAAATTTGGGTGGAGGAATATTCATCAAGCTTTCAAAATAACTCTCCACCATGACCTTTGACACCTCACAAGAACCTCTGCTCCAGAGGCTGAAGACCTGCACAGCTACAGGCCAAGATGCCCGAGATTAATACAGCCCCTCCTAGTACAAGTATATGTGTGTTCTCAAATATGAGCAAGCAAACATCCTTTGTGCAGGGCACAGCACGTATGAACATCTGTATGTTACTGATATTTCTGTTGCTTCCACGGTAGAAAATTATACACCTAGAGCAGAGCTCATTTTCTACTTCCATAAGCAGTACAATAGATCACCTCATTATTCTGCCACAAATTGAGTATAGCTTTCACTGTGATTCCTCAAAATGCAGACAGCCTCTTTCACTCACAAATGAAACAGCACACAATGCCTGCCAGAGCCAATACTCCCACGTACCAAGTAATGCTTCAGTAAGCTGAAGAAAGAAGCTTGCCAGCCTTTCGTGGTTGTCATTAAGCTAAATGAAAAGTACAGAGATACTTGCTTAGCAGGCTGTTGATCTTTGAATACCAAACGTTTTCCCCTTCTAAAAGTCTCCTTTTTTCTCACTAGAAGCACAGGTGGACATTGGGCAGCTTCTCCTTTGGGTGTGCTGCATTTTGAGTTTCTGCTCACTCTGCCTCCGTTGTCCCACGGCACAGAAAGCAAGAAGCTTGGACAACTTCCTCAGCCATGCTGAGCTGCCCCTGTGTAGCATCCCTACTGGGAAGTGCAATAGATCTTATAAGCAGGCTAAAGCAAGGCTACCTGGCTATTATAGAGCAGTTTTTAGTGCTGGGGTATTGCACGTGCTGAAGGAAGAGCTATAGCAGCATGCTGGAAACAACCAGCTGGCATGCACACACAGCATGCACATCTAGCTCTAGGTGCTGTATTGTCAGGATCCTAGGACACTTCAAATTATGTCAGATGTTGAACTGGATGAATGAACAGATGAATATCTGGCTTCCAGAGCAGGAAGGTGAAAATGGCTTCTCTGCTCCACATATTCACATACAGTGCAGCAGAAAACATGGTCCTGGTTTTGGGTTACTTTCCAGTGTCAACCTTCCTGATCCAGCAGCCTCTGGCTCCTACATCCAGCTTGAAGTATCCTGTTAATCACAACTGCTCTCTGCTTTCAGTCCTTGAAAGAGATGAGTGCACATCATCTGAAAAACCCTCTTTGTGGGAAGATTTCAAGGCTATCCGCTGCAGTAGGAGGAGATGGGGATGAGCCAGACAGCACAGCAACAGTTGGCAGCTGCAGGAATTCAGTCATTAGTCCTCTGTGAAGAGGGAGAAGAAAGGGAATTTTAGTGCTGTGTATTATGTCTAAGGGGGACGTGGAGGGCAGACAAAATAACCCTGTCCATTTGCTCAAGGAGAGCGCCTTGACAGGAGCTGTGGGGGACAGTCCCAGGAGTGATGGCATCGTGGATCTTTCCCATAGAGAACTTTTTAATATCATCTCCCCAGCAGTAGTGCCGTGATACTTTCCCAGATCCTGCCTGCCCAGCTTACTGCCCCCATCCCAGCCCAACGCCTCAGTCCTGTACTTGCTGCTGCATCTTTATAACCAAATAACATCATTGCAAATCCCTGGCATGCACTGGCTGCTTCTCTAAGCTGAAATTTGTGATCGTATTTGCAAGTCTTTTTTAATTGCGAACAATCCCGATGCAATTTCTGATGAGAAGAATGAAACAATAACTGTTCTTATCGCCAGCTTTGTGACTGCAATGTTTACAGTTTTACTTTCAAATGCAGAAAAAAATATATCCAGCCTTTCAAGGGCCAAGTCAGACTGCAAGAGATCTTGTTTTGGAGTAGAATTATTTCAGTGGATTAGATGAGCAGAACTCAGGTCCCAGAGACTAATGTTTTAGAAACGGCTACCCATGGCAAATCACCTGTGTCCTGGACAAAATAATACATCATAAAATAGCATGACTAGTGTGGTTTCCACAGCCTGGTCAGAGTGAGAAAACTAAGTTTTCCCAGAATTGGCTTGTGAGACTCTAAGCAGACCTAGCCCAAACACTGATAGCTTGTTATTACAAACAACCTGCAGGTGCTGTTTTTCCTACTTTCTCTTTTTTTGTTCTCCCTAAGACAAGTTTACAAGAAAGGTGTTGAGCTGGCTGGCCAACCAGGTGAAATGTATTTGTTTGTTGACCAATCCGGTCCAGCTAGATCAGAATAGCGTATAAAAGTAGAAGAATTTGTAGTAAAGATAGAATTTTCTGAAAACCCAGCCTTGGAGTCTGTGTTGTTTTCTTACAGTTACAGTGACAGACTAGCATCTAGAGGTGACCAGCTTTATTCTACCCACTGCTATTTCTTGTTTATACATCACTCAGATATTCCCTTCCAATGCTTTTCCACCTCCTTTTTGAAATAGTCTCACTGCAAAAAATATGGTCATGTTTTTTCTTCTAATTCAATAAAAAATATATGGTACATCAAAGCCTGACTTTTGTTGCAATCACATTTTCATATGTAGAGCAACATATGTGGTTTTATATACAAGTACAGACAGAAAGAGAGATGCCTCACTGTCTCCCTCTCCTTATACTCAATTCTCATTCATGTATGCTCAATGGAATACAGCACATTTCAAGGTATTGTAATATAGCTTTTCTATCTCTTTATAGTAGCACATTCTTTTTATTTGGTATTATTACCTCTAGAGGCTGTAAATAAAATACATCATGTATAAGTCAGTAAAAGACAACAAAATGAAAATATGTAAATAAATTAGGAAAATATGTAAATAAAAAGGACTATTTATTTATTGCCAGAACTCACCAGCTGTTGAAAATAACCTGTTGCCCCATCAAGCTGGCTGACTTGACAGTAATCTAGAAAAAAAAAGTCAAGTACCAAGCGGTTCACTGTATGATTGAATATTTATTACAACGGACATATTATCACCTAGGCAAATGAAAAATGCCTCCAGCATGTGGCAGCGAGAAGCAGCCAGACCAGCTAAGAAAGTCTTTAATTTAGAACTAAGGACTCCTAGGCAGATTTTTAAATGGACTTCAATTAAGGTACTCCAGCCAGGAAAGTCCATTGTAAGTGGGTTTTTTATGAATCCTGATGGCCTGAGTAGTTCAGTATTTCACTGTGAGTTTCACAAGTGTTATATAAAGGAATTATTGATTACAACTCCTAAAAGTCACCTAACATAATTATCTTAGTGTTTCCTTTCAGGATGCCTCAGACTTCATCTAAAGATTCCCTCATTAAAAATGGATAAGGTGTGGCAGGATTTCTTATCCTTACTTTTTCTCCATGTGGAATTTTTCAAGATTCTTTTACACTCATGTCACCTTCTGCCTTCTGAGTCCATTGCTCTATAGCCATATTTTGAGCATTTTTCCTTCACGTCTGGTGATTCTTATTCCTTGAGATATTTCAGGCTGATCTGACTCTGGCTGTGCAGAAGCACACCACAGGCATTGGGCATATTTCCTGAGCCACCTGAGGCAACCACAGAACTTCAAAGCATAGCCACCTGCAACCTATGGTGGGGAAAACAGAGCCTACAAGAAGCTCTCTGCTCACGGAAGACTCCTTTTCCTTAGTCTTAGGTGTCTCCCTAAGCATTTCTTACTCCCTTGGATATGACAATCTCTGATGAATATGTTAAGTTCTTTAGACCGTTTTGATTTAATTATCTGTGGTTCTTGTTTTTTCTTATATTATTACTACCTCAAGAAGACTCTCATGCAGGCAATGCTGTATAACATGGCTTTGCTAAGTCAAGACCTTGGAAGTTCTTAAGTCAAGCACTTTGGTGAGCTGTCTAGTATCAGTGTTCTGTGTACAACCACTTAAATTCCTTACTTTGGGGTGGCATTGCTGAGCACCCAGTATTTCTTGAGCTGCAGAATTGCCACTGAAGCATTCTTAATGTGATCAAGGAGTCTGATTGTAAGAGCTGTTTTGCTTACTCATGCTTATTCTCCTTCTCATACTCTTTCTAATTGTCACATTTCACTCCACACAGACATATATGGCACATATCTGCTGAGTTCTTCTAAGAACTAGGCACTTACACAAATTTACATTCCAAAATGACGTGAACTTGCAGAAACAACCCCTATCAAGGGTAATATAGAGCGAAGATGGCTCAGCATGCTACAAACTACACTTCCCACTGCTAGCACAGCTCCTTTCTGCTGCAGGGAAAATGATTTCCTAGGAAAACAGGAGGTGTACCAGCATTGCCTTCCCTGAGGGTGATGCACAAGAAACAGACACTGCTGGCTGCTTCTCTGAGCTCTACATGCTCTCTAGGGGTTATAGCTGCTGTGGGAAAACATAGGCTTTTGGGCCGCAGTTTAATAGGGACTAACAGCAACTGAAATAAAAACAAAATAATAACCTGCAATAATAATAACAATGATTAAAAAAGAATTTATTGGGCTGCTGTGATCTAAAAAAATTGGTCCAAATTGCCAGCTGCAGTCATACCAAGTTGAGAAAAACACAGGTCCAAGAACAGGACACAATAAGTAATCTCAGCCCTTGAAAATTTATGACTCAGGTTAAAAATTAGTGTGTTCTTAAATAGAAACAAATATCACTTTTCTTGGTACCAGTCTCAGAGGCTTGGGCCCTAAGTAAGTTCCTACAGGAATATTTCCTAGCCTCCTTTCTTGTCTCTGTCTCTATAACCAACCTCCAAATTTATCAGTAGATCAAGTACTCAAATAAGCAATCCAGCTGGTTTTGTGGCTAATTTACAGGAGTTACAGAGGTTTCCTTCTGCTCAGGCTTTCTCCTTAACCTGACCCAGCATTTGCATACTGTCTTGTCTTCACCAGGATAGTTTAATTTGAAGTAAGAACACACTTCCTTTCTTTCCTTGTAAAGAATCACCTTTGCAGTTGCTTCACTGTCTTCTCTTCAGTTTGAAGTCTGCAATTACAGTATGACAGCTGCATGACTGGGGTTAAAGAAAAGCCAGCAGGTCTGATTCATTGGTGGAAATTTAGAGTCTCCTGAAACTAATAAGTAGAGTAGAGGGAACTGATGTAATTGAAGTGAGAGCTCTGGGGCTTTCTGTTCCCCACTTAAAAGGAGTGGGAGGTCAGGCAGAAAAATGAATTTTAAGATGCCTGGATAAGATTATCTGATAGATGATTTGCTACTATGCTCTAACTGCAATGGTTTTGCTGCCTTTAGCGTTCTGAAAATAGGGATCATAAAGCTGAAAGACAAAAGGCAGAGTGTTCAAGGGGAGAAATGACAAAGAATGGGGCAAAAAAAGATGAAAAAACAGAAATTAGTTTTCTGGTTCACATCATGTACTTTTCATTACAAAGTTTATTTCTCTCTTGTGTGTTCTGGCACCTTTGTGGTTAATACATTGCTTAGAGAACTGTTATTTCTTTACAATTATAATGGAACTATAGCTTATGAATCTAGGATTAATTCACAATTGCTCAAATCATGCCTTAAGAAACTGGTATGAAAGCCTTCCTTTTCTACCAAAATGTTTCTACTTCCTGCACATAGAAGAATGAAAAGCAAAGAGTATTCAAATGAGTTTGGAAGGCACATTCCCTTCAGCAGAGCCCCCCGCATGTAGACGATGAGACAATGATTCCGGCTGTTAAGCACTCTGCCATCAAATCTGTAATTATATCATTATCCAGTTGCTAAACAATGTGGATTTTGAGAGCTTCCATTATTTTCTGCCTACTCTTATCCGAACTTGCTTCCTGCCAGACAAAATATCTAAACATGTTACGGAGCTGCCTGTTGATTTTTGTGGGGTTTTGACTTTCAACAAACACATTTAAAAAACAATTCTTCAAATCTGAGCAAGCCTTATAAGCAGCACATGTAAATAAGATAAATCCACTGTGAACCAAACCTAACATAACACCCCAGCGTCCCTTGCACCTGGAAAACTCTTCTCTTTGGTCAGTCATTGAACTGAAGTCTCTATGAAATTCTCCTACCTTTTCTTTCTACTCTTCTTTCTGAACAGTACAAAAGGCAAATTCCTTTAGGTGCTGTGTTACCATTATCTTTCCATTAGTGAAAAGTGGTGGTTGTCACAGAAACTCTTAGCTCCCACCTGGCCACAGAAAGAAACAGATTGTGCATCAACTCTGAGCATTGCCTATGGCACCCTTGTGCTTGAGCAGGGAATAAAACTGCCTCTGGGGACAGCATCTAACTTTTGTCATTTGTTCCCTGTAAAACTTGACCATAATATCTATGGCTGCAGACCAGGGTGGCCCTGAAAGACAGGTAATGGCATTTTTCTTAATTACCAGGTACAACTGTCATTCATTTTCTTGCAGTCACTCAGCACGTCACTGAACGAGAATTGATGTGGCTATATTGTGTTTAAATCCAAGCTGAAAAGATGATTTTTCTTAAAATTACTGTTATCCATATCTAACAGCAAGCAGATCCATGCTTTGACAAAAGCAGCAGTATGACTTCAAAAAAGATTTTTCATTTTCCACAAATTTAAAAAAATTTCCTTTTTCACTAGACTTCATAGAGCACTAAACACACAGCAGAGAACGTTTCACTAAATACTGTCATCATTTCAGTTATTTTCTTCTCAGCTGCACCTTATATAACCTAATTTAAAAAGAAAATAGGTTTCCTTCTTTTGTGGTCCCTGATTTTAGTACATCCTGGCAGATATAGGTGTCCCATGTGTAGAGAGAGGTGACAGCAGTGGCAGTGTATGGTGCACTGTAGTAAGAACACTAGGGGATGGCAACGTTGAAATGGCCAGTTAGTCTACTCTGCTTCCAGAATTATCCTATTCTAATATTCCACCACAATAGATCTCTTGATAAAAAACTCACAGGCTGTGAGGCAGTCTTGCAAGGCAGACTTAGTTCTCCTGAGCAGAAGCAACAGGAAGAAGAAATGTGAAATCTGCTTTAGAATATATGTGTTGGTTGAAGCTATGTCTCTGGTTTTCATTCTAAGGCTGTCACTGCACAAGAAGATGCAGATATTTTTTTCTTGTCTGCATGAAACAGCTCCAAAGATAGGTTAGTACAGCAGTCTGTATATAAGCTCTTAATGCAAGTAATTACTCTTACATGGTAAAATCTCTATTCTATCACTACACCTTTAAAAATGCCCATTAAAATATACTTAATAGAAATGTAATTACTCATTTCCTTTGTCACTTAAAACAAGCTAACCAGATGGCATGAAACAATCACAGAAAGAGTCTCTCAATCAGATATTTAGATTTAATTAATGTACAGTAACTAGCTCATTAAGTTAAATGCTTATTTGAGACTAACAGTAACCTCTTTTTTATTATAGCTTCCATTTGCTGTAGCTGGCAGAGCAATAAACTACAGCTCTGAAAGACAGCAAACAAAATGTTTTACGTGTCCCGTGTTCAGCTGGGATAGAGCTGATTTTCTTCCTAGTGTCTGGTATAGTGCTGTGTTTTGGAATTAGGATGAGAATAACCTTGAAAACAGAGGGATGTTTTGTCACTTCTGAGCAGCACTTACACAGAGTCGGGACCTTTCCTGCTGCTCACACCATGCCACCAGTGAGTGTGCTGGGGGTGCACAAGATGTTGGGAGGGGACACAGCCAGGACAGCTGACCCCCAACTGACCCAAGGGATATTCCATAACACATGTCAAGATGCTCAGTACATAAAGTAGGAAAAAAGCTGGTCACAAGCACTTCTTTGAAACTGGTTGGGCATAGTTTGGCAGGTAATAGGTGATTGCTTTGTGCAACACTTGTTTTGTATGTTCTAATTCTTTTACTGTTATTATTATTACTATTAACTCTTCCCTTTTTTGCACAATTAAACTGGTTGTATTTCAATCCAAGATTGTTGCTGGGTTTTTTCTTCCATTTCCCTCTCCATTCCATCGGGGGTGGAATGATGATTTAGCAGCTGTGTGCTGCTCAGCTGTCTGCCAGGTTAAACCATAACAAATATTTATCATCTTTGATCACCTCTCTGGTGAAGAAGATGAGAGTAATTGTGGGGTATTTCTGCAAAGTAGCACAGTTAGAAAATTATTTAAACAAGAAGAAATCCTATCAGGATTTCCTATCAGTGTCAAGTTAGGTGCGTATGGGAAGTAGCCAACCTCTGCAACAGGAAACTTCGTGACCTGCAGAGCATCCCAGCAGGTAACTCACAAGAAAATTAGTTTGGCCTCTAAATCAGCTTCCAAGTCCCTTCCACTCTGAGAGAAATGTGGCAGGGAGAAGGAATCCAATGCAAGACACTGAGAGACTGAAACATCAAGAGGAGCACCAAGACTCGTCAGTCTTTCACAACTTCACTGATTTCCTTGGCAGCCGCTTGAGAAGCACAAACCTAAGACACATGTATATGTACTCAATTTCCTTTTGAGCTGTCAGTAAAACACTGAGTGCCTCATGGGTATGTGGAAGCTGAAGCAGCTCTGTGCAAATAGCTCCTTTTAAAAATAAAAAAGTCTTATGGTATTTGTTAATTACATCTGCAGATGACACAATATCATTAGCAGCATGTTAGATCCCAAGTATGGGGTGGGAAAAAATCTGTCTCACTGCCAAAAGAAAAGCATCAAGACACTATATTATTGAAATGTTTAATTTCATTTAATGTAACATGCTTGTATAGTATTCACGCTGTTGGTAACCTTTCTAACCTTCTTTCATTGAGGACTTCAATATTTTAATAAGGTAAAGTCTTATAATACTTTTAAATTATTAAATCTGAATTAAATGTACTGTCTTGAACCTTTTTAAAATAGAGCATAAAAATGCTGCAGGTTTTCTTTCAAAAGCCATTTAAAAAAAAAACAATTCAAAACTACTTTCTAAACATTGTAATGATGTTCATCAAAAGCAATTACAGCTTTAATTAACTGCAATTTTATTTGAGAAATGTTCATGCTTGGAAAAAAAACTTCCTTTTATTTAAAAAATCCCAAACATCCACGTACCTTGCAAATAAAATTAAGCACTTGTGTTTATCCACTTGAACACTGGTAATGGAATAATTGAAATTTGACCCTTCCTCTACTACACATCAATGTTAATATAATGCAAGTCAAATCTGTACCTTTTTTTCTTATAAAAGTGGAAATAAACAGGATCTTTAAGATGAGTTTCCCATTCTCCATTAAGCTGACAGCATGGAGTCTGAAGATAAATTAATGGAAATGAGTGTGTTATGCAGCCAAGAAATGCATGTAGCATGCCCAAAGCAAAATAATTATCATTACAAGAGACCTCTGCAACCTGAACTTAGAGGCCACCCGGTTGTAAAGAATGAAAGTAACTTGTAATGATGAGAATATAATCTACTTCTTCTTCTGCACATAGCCCACCTGCCAGGCAAACAAATTAACCTATCTCAGGTATGAGCATCTTCACAATGAAGCTTTATTATTAATTGACTGCTGTTTCTGTTGAGCACCTTTGAAGTGTCCATTGCATATTTTTAAATCCAGTGTTAGGGGCAAAATCTCAAATCCTTTATATTTTCCTAAATAATATCCCTCATTCACCACAAGCCTTGGCTCAGACTTAAAGGTTTTCCAAATTATCTCTTCTCCAATTAATGAGGAGAACCTTTTAGACTCCCACACCTTATATGTTTCAATTATTATGGCAAAGGCCATTGCTACATGCACTCAGCAAGGCAAGAAATATCATGTTGGAGTAGCCCTGTATCTTGTCATTGTCAGTGACATGCACTTGTAGTTCAGAGGAACAGAAAAATATTTTACTGTTGAGATAAAATATGAGAACAGAACACCAAGAAATAGATTTTCTCATGTTGCCAGTCCAGCCTTTACAAAAAGATTGGATCAATCAGGCAGGTCTTTTACTAGACATCTGTTTGAAAATTAACGAAGAATAGTTCCTGATGTAAGCCTACTGGCTAACATTTTGACATTCACAAAAGCATGGCAAATGACATAGCACTTTGATTGGTACATATCTCTTTTTTCACATATTCACTCAACTTTAGGTATTACAGATATTCTACTAAATCTCTGTTCTGCAGGACTGACTCATATCTAGTGTAAATCACTGTGACTTGGATTAGGTCAGTGTAGCTATGCTAATTTACACTGCTCTTCAATCTGGAGCGTTGATTTTAAACTAATATACTATATTTTTATACTGTAGAAATACAGTTTTCAGCTTGACATAGTACTGTATTTTGCATCTCTTCAAGGAACTAGATTAGGATGTGGTTCATATTTTTTGAGTGATTTTCATATCAAGCTCCTATAAGCATTTGTCATTTGCACAGGGATTCCTGCAGATCTTCAAAAGCACCAGCAGCACCAGAGTACCATCCAACAAGACAGCTGACTAGAATCATCTGTAGAGAGTCTGACACTGTGTATTTATAAATCTTGTTGCTTAATTCTGAAACTAACCAACACTGTGTATTTATAAATCTTGTTGCTTAATTCTGAAACTAACCAAATAACCCTAAGACTTTAAAAACAAATAAACAACTATAAGATTTCCTGCAGAAGAAAACTGTTGTTCTTCCTTTCCTCATAATCATACACATTTTTGTGGTCAGCCAGCTCCCCTGCCTTCTAACAACTGAATATCCAGGCATTCTATTCACAAGCCGCATCAGCAGATGGAAACCCCAAGTCCTACCAACAGGCAAACTCGTGAGCCGAGCCAGCCCCATCACACTCACTTTGAGGATGGGGGATCCAGGCTGATTAAAACAACAGGGCCTGGCTCACAAGCCTGAAGGGCCAGGGCAATTGAACAGCCCATCTAATGAGCCATTTGGTCATCAGAACATCCCAAAGAGCAGAGAAGTCCAGAGTATGGACACAGTAGGCAGAAAGATTGGATATAGTTGTCCAATGTCCCTGCCAGGCAATGAGCAAAGATGGCTAGAGAAAGAGCAGGAAAATGGAAAACAAAACAAAAAAAACCCTAGGAAACATCATTATTGCCAGCATCTCCTCTGAGCCTGAAGGAAATGACAGGCCTCTGCAAAAGGTTTCAATTCATCAAAACACCATTTTTGACAAAAGAATGTTCTGTGAGAAAATTGCCTTTGAGTTCAAAACTTTATATTTGTGTTACAAATAGCAGAAAATTATATTCATACTTTTCTCTTAATGCAGTGCTGAGGAACTTTCTAGGTAGATATAAATGCATTTATTAGCATATGTTTAAAAATGGATAAAAGGAAAAGGAGGTGCAAATATTCTTCATGGTTTGATTGAAGAGTCATGAAATATCAGGTAGTTAAAAAAAAAACTTGGGAGTTCCACGAATCAGTGGAAAAATCAGCTCAAAATCCTCCCACCTGCTTCAGCGTGTATCTCCTTGCAATGAGCATGTACTTCACAGCTGATAATTTACATGATCATGAAAAGCTGTGAAACTGTAGAGACCAGATACCAGAGACAGGGAATAATAATCAATTCATGCCTTAAGAAGCACAGAGAAAAAAAAACCAAATCAATATGGAATTTCACAGCAAGGAAGAGTTGGGACTGAGTAGCACTGATATGTATGAGTAGCTAAATTTATACTATTGGTTCTTGCCTAGAGAAAGAAGAATCATAGATGAGCTGCACTTTGGACTTGATATAATGAGGGAAGTTGTAAGAAAGCACAAGGTCCTAACCAGTTAGTAGAGCAGGCATGCTTGAGAAGTTTCCCTTGTGCACTTGAGTTGTGTCTGAAGGAATTTCATGCTAAAACATCTTTTTTGAAGTATTTCCTGTTTGAAAAGGTAGAATCTGAGTAGAACACAATAAACCAGGTTACAGTCTCAATAGATCTATAATCACATTGCAGTCCACATACTCCCTTCAACCCCAAGGTGTCAAATTGTCTGAGAGGTCAAACCACTTGTGGCCCAAATTTTCAGAAATAACCAAGGCTCACTTCTGGATTTGCACTTGAAATACTTCAATAGGGCCTGATGTGGGATTTACTACAATTCAAGTTTATTTGGAGCTCCTCAAGAATTAAATCTCAAAGAACCTGGACATGCAAAATTCAACAATTAATTATGCAAGAAACCAACCTAAAGAATGCAAAAGAAAGAATTAACCTCTTTATGCCACCCTTACTGGCTAAGGACCAGATTTTCAGCATAGCTTCCCTTCTTTCAGTGTCTTTGTCTCAATGGAAAGCATCCCGGGCTTTCATTAGTCCTCTGTGCAACAACAGACAGCTACAGCTGAGGCTGCACAGTCCATGCAGCTAATAATAAAATGGAATGTACCTCTATTTCCAGCACTGTAGTTTTTAACGCCTCGAGACTCATGCCCACCCAAGCACTTCAGTCTTCCACTCAATCTCTCAATGGAACAGCTAATTTCCAAAATTTTTTCACTCAAGGACTTACTCAATGAAGTCCTTTTAGTAAACTGACCTCAATCTCTAATCATCACTTTAAACAGGGTACTGTTAGTGTGGTACAACATTCACAAGAATAAGAGTAGATATGATCAACAACTTAGTATTTGGCTTGCAGCTTTGGCCATTGGGGATCATATTTTCCTTGGCAATATTTTTAAAGATATGTTTTCAAAGTGAATAATTTTAGTCATACTTTCTGTCAAGTCTTGCTGATGACCTATATTACATAAATACTTTCATTATATATATAATTTTTTTTTAATTGTATGAAAAGAAGCTCTATAAATACCTCACAGAACAAGATTTCTCTTACCTTTTTCTGAGGATCCACGTCTGGCTGGGACAACGGGGTGTATCAATGAACTTAGAAGCAGCAAAGCTCAACAGACTCCGTGACCAGACTGCAAAGGTGGCCCAAGGGATTTGCTTACTCATCTCTCATCCTGGTGCAACAGTTTCCTTCAGGAATGATCTTCTCATGTCATGTTTGAGTAGTACAAGGACCTCCTTTCTACAAGACAGCAGCAGACACAACAGGCCAACAATAAAAACAAGAAACAACAGCCCTGGCCTTCCCTGCCTTGACTATCACCAACAGAGAAGGAAGATCTGGAGAAACGTTCCCTCCAGGCTGTTCAGGCTACGTTCAAGGACATTTAAGGTGATGGTACAACATAACTGCCCTGAAGGGCTTCTTCCTGAGATCTGGTTGGCATAAGTACTTATTTTTTACTTATTTTGTTTACATCAGTTGTGACTGTGGTTTTCATTCACTGTGAAATGACACAAAAAAAACAGTGGGACTACTCTAGTCCATACATCCTGAAAATTCTGTATAGGTTGGGCTTGTCTTTTTATTATAAATTTGTAAAGCCTGTAAAATAGAGGTCTCCTCCATGGCCAAGGCATCTGGATGTTAAATGAAACATTATTGTGTGTTCACATAAATTTGCAGATTTCATTCAAACCCAGTCTATTATACAAAAATTAGTTAATGTATTGAGATAATAGATCCAAATATCAAAAATAACAGTTATGATGTCATCTTTTCCCCTGCAGCTTACAGGCTGTAAAATTTCAGTACTGCATCAGCCAATATGTTGTAACAGACTTCACACTGAGGACACTGATTCTTGTCACAATTCTTAAGATATAGAAAGATCACCTTTAGTTATTTTCAGGTTGGACCAAATACTTGTGGGATTTCTTGTAGTCAATGCTCAGAAGTAGCCACCGAGATGACACACATTTTTAAATCTAATTTTTACAGTCTCATAGCTTTGTCAAGGCCTAGAACAATGAACTGCAATCTAAGAACCCTGGAACATACAGAGATTCATGCTAAGCCTAAGGAATTGACTTGGAGTAAGATTCAAGAGCCCTTGCATATATGGGGACTGCATATGTGAAAAGTCTCTCCCTGGAACATGTGAACCACAGAGGCTTAAACTGTGACTTGCTCTTGCAGAAATCTGTGTAGCTGTAGTAATAGAGACCTCATAAATAAACAGAATAAACAAATAAGAAGTAATACCAAGTTAACACAGTATGGCCACAGGTGAACCCCAAAAGACATGAGCCAGGGTCTTCAAGAAGGCAGTCACCAAGTTTAAAGTGAACAACCTGTATAAAGCTACTACACTTAATTTTTTTAAATAGGTCCGTAGTATTCTTCACACGCAGATTTCACATCACTTTTTAGTCTCTGAATTGACTGTAATTATCATATTTACAATCCTGAGGGGTTTACTCAGATGGTGCCTCAGCTATATTTTGAAGACAATTGATTTGCACATACAAAACTGAAGGAAAGTTAGTTCACTGAAGAAAAATAAAGGCCAGTGAGAGCTTTAATTGCTGATATGATTGGCAAAAAAAAGAGAAATAATTCATCTGAAACACAACAGAAGAAAAGACACAGACACAAACAAAACATAAGGGAAGATGAAATGAGAATGACACAATTATCACAGGCTGTTAAACCTTGGTCATTGTAAACACCATACCTATGTTAGCTCAGAGATTTTTCAAGAAAGAACTCCAAGGTGCCATAACACTGCCCCAGACACTGACAGTAAGTAGAGATCAGTGAAGCAGCACACATCCCTTCCATTCTGCACAGCACAGGCTTTGCTGTGACCTTAGGAAATCATGTTGGTGCTGAACATGGGAAATACAATTTCATCCCGGGATAATTAAAAGCATTTAGGAGGTGATGGATGGCCTAGAGGAGGCAAAATGTGATTTAACCTGGAATTTTACCCATAATAGCTATAAACAAAAGGACCAAGTTATGCAGAAAAATACTTTAGCAGCAAGCTCATCAAATTTAATATTTTTTACCAGTCTAATGTCAAAATGCCATTGATGGTAATGCTAACCAATTGCTTGGGGTTTAAGCGATTGCTTTCAAGGACATTTGTTAACTGTCCATATCTAAATGATGGTACACCTAACTCTATTATTACTATTATTGTTGCTGTTATTTCTGATCTTTTACAGACAATCTTTCTTTTTCGCGTGATTTTTTTAAAGACTATTTTCCTGAGCTATTTCTCTTCTGACTATGAGACAAGTAGCCCACTTTGCCATTCAGCAGGAAGAAATGCACCATTACAACTCAAGTAAAAATAATAAAGATGTTTCGTAAGCAGTACTCACTACTTGGATCACTGCAGCAATCTGAAGAGTTTGGACTCCTAATTAAAGTAATCCAGACTCAAATATCTATGTATGGTACAAATGTGTGGTAAAAAGTTGTTTCTTCAAACAGATTTATGAATGAAATTTGCAGAGTATCTGAGACCAACATCCATTAGTTGGGTAAAGTATCATAATTTTTAAAAGATGAAAGGGTTTTTTCTATTTTTTCTGAAAAAGTTTTCACACTTGTTATAAAAATGATTAAAGATGAGGAAATGAGAAGGGAGGGAAGGATTGCATAAGTGAGGTTCAGGCCTCAGACTCCTAGAAGACTCAAAAAGCTGAAGAATCCTCTCTTCTCTCATACTCAGAGCATATTTAATTCTGTTGTGTGGAGTGCAAGGACTTCATATGATAACCCAACTTCAGAGACTCTCCTGAGAAGTGATCCCCCTCAAACAACATAAAACCTAAAGCTGATACTTCGAAACACTGAATAAGGGCCTTAGCATGTTGCTAAAGGAAAAGAAAAAGAGAAAGTGGTCATCGCTCAAGAAAATTGCTGAAGGCATCTGTCTCCCTTGGCAGGATCTGGGGCAGGAGTTTAAGTAGATAAAGAATGGGATTTAGGACATATTCTGGTTGTCAGTATTTCACTGTCAGATGGACTAGGCACCTTCCTGCTCAAACATCTAATGTGGACGAGATCCCAGCTATTACATGCAGGTGGTATTCAAGGGCTTTCAGCTTTCTGCATGCCCATGCAGACCTCCCTGCAAGGGATCCCAGATTCTGCAGCTCTCTGACTGAGGACATTGTTCTCTGACATTCATCATTGATACATTTAAGCCCTTCTTCAGATCTCAGCTTCAGAGTTTAAATCAAGTTTTCAAGCAAATTTGGCATTGTAAAGTTAATCCTCCCTGAAAGCAGCTTTTCAGAAAAGGATCTGATGGTCCTGGCAGACGACGAGCTGACCATGTGCCAGTAATGTGTCCTTGCAGCAAAGGAGACTGGCTGCATCCTAGACTGCATTGGGATGAGAACTGCCAGCAAGCTGAGGGAGGTGTCTTTCCTTGGAGGGAGGTGCTCTTTCCTCCCTATTCATCCCTGGTGAGAAAAACCTGGAGTTGTGAGTCCAATTTTGTACTTCCCACCGCATGGAAGGGCCTGTCTAGAGCCTGTATAGCAATAGTTATCTGTTTTAAAACATGCTCCACTTTGCCAGCAGGTAATAAAACCTAAGTCTTTTCAGTTCTAGATAGCAAATGTTAAAGAAGGATGAAAAATGGATTGTGCTGCTCTGTAAACAAAGTATGCTCTTCTCTGAGGCTAGACTTAACAACACTATGGAAAAAAATGCTTTGCTCAAAAAAGATGTAGATACAACCAAAGCACTAAAAACATACCTCCTAAGGCAGAAAAAAACCTGCCTTAATTTAATGATTTGCTAAGAAATCTGAAAAAGTGTTCTATCACTACAAAGGACACAGTTTTCCATGAAAATGTCCACAGTTCCAATCTATATGAAGTCTATCAGATAAAGTAAATCCTCAAACAGTTCAATTTTTTTTTATATAAATTCAAAAACACTGAGACATAAGTAGAAAGTCAAATCTGAATGACCCTGAAGAGAAGTTACTATTATGCATTTGTCTTTATTTCAGTTACTAGTTCTCATTTTAGTGCATCCTGAGTCCGATATTTACCTTTATATATGATTAGGTGTGACAGATATTTACTTAAAAGCAAATTATTTGATTACAATTATTTAATTACATTATTTGATTTTAAACAAGTAACTTGCTACTGACATAAGTAAAGTCACTCAGGCACAAATGTTTGTAAGTTTAAAGAATATTTTCCATTTTATCTTCTGCCTATTTTTCATCTCCCTTGCCTAAGATGAATGTCCAAATCTGTGCAGGAGAGAGCAATAATCTCCAAATCTAATTATAATTTCATAGGTCAAGACATATGTCTACTGAAACATCAAGTTTGTTATTCCCTGAGTCAGCTGATAAAGCACAAGCACTGATATTACTTCCGTATAAGTGACTTTTAGGAAGATCTAAGAGACAGGGCTTGTGTTCTGAAATTTTGAATGAAGTAGTCTAAATTGATTTCAATAGATCATCCACTAATACCCGATTGAGGTAGATCCAAAAATTCAGGATGCTTTAGGTCTGCCTCTAAGTAGAAATATGATTATCATTAAAAGTACCAAAACAGAAGAAATAGTAATGACCTTTTTAGGTCATTAGAATAGACAAGTACTGGAGTTCAAGATGCCTAAAAGCTTATACAAAAAGACTGCAAGCCATTTTAGTGTAAATTTTTGGCAAATGGCAAAAAGCACTATCTGAGACACAGAGTACAAAATAATTTCTATTCACGTGACAGTCTTACCTAATAAATAACAGACACAATCTTTTTGTTGATGACTGTATGAATGCTGCTTTCTAATTAGCAGACAGTGTCCAAAGTTGTTTATAAATAACAACCTATTTAAAATATCAAGAAAATAGCCTTTTTGGTGAAGAGATCACATGGCATTTTAATAGTAGTGTAATAGTACTATACAAAAACTACCAAATTCATGTATTTTAAAACATCTCCAAGGGTTATGAAGTACTCTTGTACATAATAATAATCCTATACAATATTTAAAACATACAAAAGCTGCCATTGCACCCTTCTTTACAGTAATATATTATCAGGACAGCTAACAAGTTGTAGATGACATAAACCACTGTCCGTTCAACAACTATATCAGAATATATATATATTTTCTTGTACTTTATTCTTGTATTTTATATATACTTTCTTGTATGTATAAAAAAAGGGAAAGCTCAGGCTATCTGAAAAATAAAGTCAAATGTGAGGATTTGCCTAAATAAATCTGGGTACCCAAAGAAGGATCGCTTTTTACAAGCGCTAAAGTCATTAGAAACATCAGCAGAGGTCCATGAGTAAAGTGAAAGAGGTCATAGGTGCAGCAGACACTGCAAGTTTGCTTTATTTTCCTTCCTCTCTCATCATTTCATGGACAAAAAGGGCATCACTGGAATGCCACAGCCAGTGGCAGCAGCAGTTTCTTTTGTATTTGGCAGGTATGAAATGATCATAAAGAGCAAAACAGTTGGGCTTTTAACCCACACTTACCTTCCTGTCTTAAAATCTCTCCAAGCATTTCACTCCAAGTTCAAATAAATGACACTTGCTCTACAACTTAGGCTGACACTCTGAGGACTTAGCAGCAAAGCACCCAGATATAGTTCCACTGGACATGATTAATAGGGGTGTATTACTGTGCACATTCTGCATTTCAAGCTTAGGCATATTCATATAAGCACTTACAGATATCTAATATTCTTAGGACAACTCTTGTAAAGCACTGAATGCACCAGTTGCATACAGTGTCCCCACTGAAGATCCTTTAGAGCTATGCCAGTGACAACTCTGGGGGCCTGTTCTGGGGGGACTAGATATGGGGAGTGTCTCAAAAGATGCTGGCATAAATGCTCTCCTGTATTTATTTATGGCCACTCCTTGTTGTGCCACTCCTCTTCTATTCATTTCCTCTTCTGCTTTTGTTATTAGCATCCAGTAACACCCTCCGCTGAGTCCAAGGACAATGGGAAGGCAAAATAACAGGTTTCTTCATGAGAATAAATGGTGGAGGTCTGAACAAGAGAGAAATGGGAATCCAAATATTTCTCCTAATCGTTTTTATCAATCCTAACAAGTCATAAGGAAAACTTCTAATCCAGTCTTCCCATTAGAATCTCACTGATCTTTATGCTGTCAGTCAGCATAAACCTAATATTAGGTGGAACACATCTGCTGAGACAGAGATAGTAATTTATAAAGTAGTGACCTCACCTCCTCTTATAATCACTGGAGTGAAACAAGCACTTTTGGATTCCATTTCATCCTGAAAAGGATGTCCAAAATAAGTCAGATTAATCTTATCCTAAAAGTACCTATTTCTTTCCACAATGCTTGAAGAGAGCTGATGGCAGCCAATGTAGGCAGACACTTACATGAAGGGGAATGTCAGACTGTGACGGTGATTTATTTACAAAGGCAGAACTGGTCTGACCTGATACAAAGGTTGCAGATGAAGTAGATTTTCACTACCATTTGAAATTCTTCTGTGGTTTACAGGCCTCTATGTCAACATAACTAAGAATCAGGCATCTCAGCAGGAACATGCCCTCCCAAGCTGGCATCCAGAGGGGGCAGAACAGAAAAAGAAATAGTGACAGCTGCCCCTGCCTTGCTTAGTCTGCAAGAGGACATTTTAGGTCTGTTAGAGAGGGACGCCACTAGTTTTTAGCATTGTTGCTTTCAGTCATGGGGAACTGCTGCAGTGCCAGACTTAGAAGGCCCCTTGCTAAACCATTGACTGTGTTTCTTGCAGGTACCATGATCAGTCATCTTTCTTCAACAGCTGCCTCACCCCTTTAGCAGATTGTCAGGAATTGGTGGGACAGTATTGGGCACTCCTAATCCTGTTATCCAGTAGGATCATAAACCACAGTGGGAGAAAAATATTACTGAAAATCATGTGGATAAATGTTCAGGACCTGGACATTCATCATGCCACAATAACTTATAGAGTTGCTATAAAACTGTTAATAAAACAACCCCTATTGTGCAGCAAGCTTTGTCTGCCCCAAACTGGAAATTATCTTCTTTACTATGATTTCCACAGGAATAAGGGTCATAAGACATGTAAGTTTGAGTATCTCTGTGAAATACATCTATTTGAGGATGCTTTCTTCCTCCCCTTAGTTGGCTTTTCTAATAATCACAGAGAAAAAGACCAGACTGTTGGCTCAGAAGAGCTATTTCAGTGTCCTCCACTATCCAATATCCTTCACCACACCCCAAAGATGCACAGCCCTCAGGAGCACAGAGAGGATCAATCTGAATTTTTACTGAAAGGGAGCCAGCTGGCTCTGGATGAAAAAAAAATGCAGACTGGTCACCAGAATCAAACTCTTCTGGGACTGCAGTGAAAACAAAGAAATGGCAAAGCAGAAAACACGGAAACAGCCCTTTCAGGTCAACCTACAGGTCCCTGCTAAGTCAGTCAATTTTGAGAATGGAAATCTTTGTTACAAGTATATCATCATATATTCAACATAAACACACTTTGAGATATCTTTATTTTTTCTCTTCTATTCGGAACTACTCCCACTAAGGACATAAAGTCTGCAGTGCTCCAAAAGTCACAGATTTGTCTAATTATCTTCAATTCATGTGTTTGTTACACGCTCACAAAAATCTGTGACATTGAAAGACATTATGGAAAGATACTGTTTTAATAACTGGAAGGATCATAGGAACAGTATCATAGTCATTTCAAAGGAACAGAGTGCAAAATAATGGTGTTGGGATATGGGGGCGGGTAGTTTTTCATTCACCCTTTTTCTTTACACAGCAATAACCAGCATAAGATCAAACATATAAACTCCTTCCCTCCTCTACACACCAATAACACGTCTCATGAATCATTTTTGCAATGTCTGCTGGTCATGTTTAGTTCTGTAATCACTTCCATTTTATTTTACTTTTTCAAAGCAGGAAACATCTGCTTGTTTCATACATTGGAGTCTTCATGCATTAAGTCCCCAGGAAAATAAAATTCCAAGCCCCACCAAAGTAAACAGGAAAAAAACACACTGATTTCTCTGAAGACCATAACTTCATATCAAATCTGTGGGTTTCAGCTAAATTTTCAAGGTTAAAAGCCTTCCCTGGGCTTGTGAAGACCCAAAACCATAGTCTCCTTCATCATTAGCCACGAGCTTTCATAAAATTTATGCTAAAAGAGCTCACAGCTGCCTCAATTCAGTTTTTAAGTATTCTTCATGCAGGTAAATGTAATATGAATCTGGAATCAAAGCTGAATCTGTTTTTAGTGCTAGTTACTGCTTTTCATAATTTTTAAAGGACAAAAAAGCATATATACTCTCTATCCAAAATAAAAAGTATCAGATAATGGCATGTAGAAAAAGACCGGTTCCAGGCAAGAGATTTTGTTGGGTGCTATGTCTTGGAGTTACGACATTATGCCCCTGTTGTTTGAGTCTGAGGTACTGGTTCACCTTTTACCTTTGCTCAACCTGTCCCCATTTGTTCCCTCCCCCCTTTCCTTTCTCTCTTTTATACAGGGGTATAAAAGCTACCCAGTCCTAATCATATAAAATGTGCTGGTTCATGTGTTATGCCAGCAAGACTGTGTGGCTTCATTTTCCCTCCAAATATGGGCAAGCCACCTTTTTATGTGCACTCTTTTTATAAAAGTGATCATTCTGAAAAACAAAACATAGATTACTGCTTTGAGTTAAACATGTCACAGTATGTATTAAAAGTCCATCTACGTTGGAAAGTGCTTTCCTCATCACATGCAGAAGGAAAATGTGTTTTTGAGTTAATTAAATAATTTACACATTTGCCCTTATTTTATAAGTTGCTTTTAGTGTGCAGCAGCTTCTTTACTCAGGAGAGTTCTTAATGCTCCCAAATGGTCAGGAAATAAAATCAAATGTTCAAAGATTTTGCCATCTGGTGGTTGCAGATATCACACTTGTGATGCTGTATTTTGGTTGCCAGACCCAAATGTGCAGAAAGCAATTAAAAGCCTTTACTTTGGTCATGCAGGAGATGAGAAAAAAAGGCTCAGTGTGCAATGTGACAGATGTGAGCTCTTGGAAACATGTGAGCTTCAAAGCCTATTATGCAGGGAGATATGATAAGCACTGTGGACTTACAGAATATTCAGAAAATCTTTTGGATCAGCGCTATAAACATTATGTGCAGAGAAAACCTCACTTTCCTGAGAAAATTTGTTTACACCAGCTTACTCCAGTACCCACCAAGAAGGTATAGGATGAAAGAAACATCACTCCTCAAAGCACATACACAAAGCCAAAAACTGGAAATCTGACAAATGTGCATCTGCAATTCCAAAGTATTCTACAGAACCAACGTCTTACTAACCTAGAAAGTAGGACAACTATTTCCAACGGTTTTTTTCTTTTCAATTGTATGATATGTAATGCTATGTTCTAGATAAATATACCACCTTTTGAAACCCAGTTTCAAAGTCCCTATTTCACTTCCTTCTTGCCCCAAAAGGAAGAAGGCATGCTTTATTGTGCATGCAGAACTAAAGTCAACGCTGCATTTGGAGGTGTCCCATCTCCCTTGATTAGGCTACTAGCTTTTTCTATCAGAGCTCTCTAATTCTCACGGAGTCTTTGAATTCTCTATGATTATCCTTTAATCACATGACCTAACATCCCCAAATTCTGATGCGTTTTTCATGGCAATATGATAATCTTTGCATAAAGCACATGAGACCATTATCAATGGAACATCTATTTTGGAAAGAGAATCATCAGCCTCCCTATCAGCTTTCTTACAAAATTTTTTTCTGACACAAACATCTTTTTGCCACTTTCTTGTTCTCATGAAAGAGAACACTAAATTTAGTGGGTGATATTTAAGTGACATTTACTCCAGTGGTCTCTGTGGTGGGCTTTACATTTTCACATTATAGTTGCTGTCTGCATAAATATTTTAATTGCACTAATATTTACATAAGAATACAAGAAACAACAGCATCCCTCTTTCCTGAGAGGTACTAGCTCATAGGCAGTACATGACTGACAGCACATAGCAAACATTACTTTATCCTATGCCTGTTGATGTGCCTCTCCTCAAGCCCTTAGCATTGCTGCACAGCCACAAACCACAGACTATAGTGGAAAGGCAAACATCATCCTGAATTTCTCACAGACACTTAGCAAACTGGAGACATTATTTACTCCTGCCAGAGTGTGAAATCACAGGCACTTGGTGCTAAGGAACCGAAAGCAAGTACAGTGACAAACAAAGCAGACTAGTGAATGGGGCATACAGAAAGAGGGCTGTGTATCCATTTCTGGATCACAGATCTGGGGTCTGTTGCTCTCCGTAGTAGCTCTTACGCTGCAAATGTATGAACACATTTCTGAAACTATAAGCCAAAATTAACTAAAAGGAGCAACCTTACACAATGCCACAGGCAGCTTCTGACTGTTAGCAAGCCTTCACCAGGCTCACTGATACTGGCCTCCTGCAAAACTGTGTTTCAGAAAGCCATTATGCTGCACTGGTGGGAAATTCCAGGTTAATATTGCTCTGAGACACATGGTACTACCAGCCAACTCACTCTGAACTCCTGTACCAAATATGCATGGGGACTGGCTAGTGGAGAGGCCAGGCCTGCGCTGTCCTGCTGCACAGAGGTGTTTAAGGAGCTTCCATGACTCCCCAAAATGAGATGCTTGGAGACTGTACAAGTTTATGATATTTGCTAAATAAGAGCTTTCAAGAGTGATGTAAACTCTGAAGCCTTTGTTGACAGTCAGACATTTCCAGGCACTGTGGTTCCCACATCTGCTTACAGGAGTAAGCCAGTCATGCTGAGTTCATCTTCTTACTTTAACACATTAGGAGATCTTGTACACTGCAGAACGCACACGTGCTTTGAGCTCAAAGAACTTCAGCCTGACAATGCAGCTCCTACTGTTTCATCTTTCTACAATCTTCCCTGGCTAGTTTGAGCATGTGTAAGTTTTATTGAAAAACATCATTAAATTTACTTTATTAAACATATTTATTAAAAAATCCTTTTTTTTTCCCTTCCACTCTCCTGCCTAATTTTCTCTGTTGGTCAGACTTTGTAGCACTAGCCCCTCAGCTGACAGCCTTTTATTATAGTTACATAGACACTGTAACTTGAACGGCCAGGAAATTCTTTTTATCCACAGTGTAACGTTCGCTGTCATGGAACTATGCATTATTAATATAATAAGAATATGCAAACATGACACAGCAGGGAAATTGGCACAACATCAGTTAAAGCACACAGTAAAGGTTGTTCTTTACAGAACTTTTAGGCTGGTAAAGGGCACTGGCAGAGTTGAGCTGCCAGAGAAGCACCTGAGGCCTTATTGGTTTTCAGTCCAGAACAGTCAAGAACTAAATCCCATTCTCTTATTCCACCAATCTCCTCAGAAGATGTTGTGACTCTCCAGTGATTATCACTTACTCTATCTTTTAGCCACTCTTGGAAATAATGTTTAAACTATAATTGAGGAGGAACTTCTTTTTCCAGCCAGTCGATAACCTTCCCTCTTTATCATTTCCATCAGAGTTTATATGCTTCTTTTTCTGTTGCTTCTGCTACTTTTGTTATTTCTGGAGTAGTATTCCCACTGTGTCTTGTCAGTCTCTGACACTTGCCATCAAAGAAACCCAGCAAGGATGCAAGTATATATAAAGGCAGGAATGAATGAATAGCCTCAATTTTTAGTTAGACAACAAATATTTGCACCAGGATAAATCCAGAAAATTCTGTGAAATTCACAAAATTCAGATAACTGCAAGGGTGGATCACAGAAAAAGAGAAAATTAAACCAGAAAGGCTTCATCTGATCTCTATGCCTAAGCAAGCAATTCCCTCAGGGTATCCTGAAGTGTGTTTTATACACTTGATAAATGTCTGCCTGTAAATATTTGTGCGTGTTGCAATTAAGGCTTGTAGAACTGTAATGTCACTCTTCCACAGAACAAAAATAAACTACAAGCAAACTCTGATGAAAAATATGCAATATATTGTTAGTCTACATACATGAATATGTAGATAATATGTGTAAAATGATAAATATGATTCGTGAATATACCTGTTGTTGCAAGAACTGGCTCAATGCATGAATGCCCCCCTTTTCTCTGTTTCACCCACCCTCAATGTCCTGATTCAGAAGTGTTTGGGTGTACTTAACTTTAATGTCCTGAATAGCTCTCTTGAAAGTGCTGACTTGAGGATACTGTCAGGGGCCAGAATTACAAGGGAAGTTGATCTTTCTAGGAGAACATATTTTCAAACAGCTTTTGTCTCGCCTTTTCAGCACCCTCTATGCCATGATATCTCAATGCAGTATTATATAAGTTATGGAAGCAAAGATTTCTTGTTAGAGTAAGCCTGCACACCACTGGTTATAATAGGATTTTAACTCAACTATTTTGTCTGGAACTACTGGATTATGACAAAAATGATAATGTTGCTAATGGCAGAGAGGACTGTGACAATGTGACAGTTTCCATTGACCTTTATAGATAATGTAAAACTACAAAAGGGCATTGCAAATGTTATGACTTCAACATCTTTATCTACAGCTGAAACCAGGCTAAAGGAATCAAACATTTTTTGTATAATTATGCAAATACTAAAGTCTTTCTATCAACACATAGATAGAAAACTGATTTCATTATCCCTTGATGAGGTCAGTTGAGTAATTTGGGGTTAACCAAGGTGGTAAGTTTCCTATATCAATGCAAATTTTAATTGCAGACTGAATAATTACAAAACCATCACTAGCAAAAGTGCAAAACAGGCTTCTTAGAAAAGGTCCCTCAGTTTTGCAGTTCATTTTTGCACAGTCCTTTACTAGTTAATTGGTTTACTATTTAGATGGTTGGGTGAAATTTTCTTGTTGAATTCAAACACATAGTAATAATTTTAAGGATTTTTCCCAAATAAGAAGAAAAACTTAAAAATAAAGGTAATTTATTTATTTTTATGTGGTTCTTCTAGATATCTAATTAGAAAATTATTAATTCCCACGGAAGACCTTCAAAATTATAACCATAGCTGCTCTTAAACAACATATGGATAAGTATGTTTTCAAGGAGATTGAGGGACGGGAAAGAGTTGTAGTTCATAAAACTAGGATGGGTTATTCACACTTGAAGGGAATAAATTTTGCAGTGAAAAACAGAATGTGAGACAAAATTACTTTGTGGGAAGATCAACTACTACAGACAGAGTAGACATGGAATTAATCCATCATTTCTTCCCTGAAGAGGGCAATTCAGCTGGAAACATCCAGTCCCCTACAGTCATGCCTATCAGATTAATCAGTTTAAAAATTAAGTGGATGGACAAAAAGGAATGGCACCTAATTCAATTACATAAAGAAATTCCTTTGACAAGGGAAAGGGAAAACAGCATTTTTTTCACTGAACTGAGAGAAAGGTTGAGGTGATTATTTTTGGTAAGCTGTCCCAAAAGTTCTCCAAAACAAGAAGGTTTGATGGAAATATTTAATCTGCTATGAACACATTTCGTAGTAGTTTAAAGGATGGTATGGACCTGAAATGCCATTTTTACTTTTGGGCATGAAATATAGATGAATAAACATTTCATCCTGCCTACCATTTTTGCAGGTTCACAGGCTACTCCTGTGAATATCTTCATTCAGGAATTTGATACATCCACATTTTGCTGAAAACCACAAGGTTAGAATCTGTGTGATCTGCTAAATTTTGATGTATTAATAGAAGCCCATGTTAAGTATACTTAGAAACACTTAAGCTGTTTGACAATTCATTAAACTAAATGAGAGTTTAATTTATTGATCAGCAAATGATTGTTAGGTAAGAGTTTATATTGATACAGTATTGCCCTGATTTTCTGTTATAAGACTTGTTGTCAAAGCTAAATATTTGAGATGCTTTTAAAATTTTTCCACTCCTGCAGGAATATGTTATACTATATGTTCACAAATAAATCCTCTGATCATGAATAGAAATAAGAAGCAGCTACTCATACATGGCAAAAGTATGTATCCCCATGAGTTACCATCTTACCTAACTTAGGATGGAAAGATTCCAGGGAATTTCAGGAAAGGACGTTAGCACAGATGAAGTTACTGGACAAAACTTCAGAGGGTAGGAGAAGATACTCTAAAGAGAAATTAAATAAATTAGACAGAAAAGCAGAAAAATCTCTTTTGGAAGACAAATTTCAAAGCAGTTCTAAGAGTACACTGATTAAAGTGCTGCAAGGTGGTTATACAATATTGATAGAAGTTTTAGTTTTAAAACCAATGAAGTAATATTTTTACTAGATAATGTCTAATCTCAATCATAAACCAATATAACTGCAAATTTTAAATATTCTTAGTCACCAAAATAATACAAATGCTAAGAATAGAAACAACAATATTATTGCTCTTGGTCATGGCAACTAAAATTCTCCAGATTCCTTTATTTATTGGTTTTTAGGGGAGATTTGGGATCCAACAACAAGAATTCAGTAATGTTTTGGAGCATTTCCCCAAAATAAAACTCAGAGCTAATGAGCACCAGGCATTACTGTCTTACAGGACCTAGACAGATATAGCAACATTGAGTAAGCTAATAATTTCTCTTTTGTTCCTCCTCTGGTCTCAAAATCAGCAATAGACAGGTCTTCACCATGCCTAAAATGAAAGGATCTGCGTAATCCTTTTGCTCCACAGTTTGCCTGAAAAAAAAAAAGGCTTGAATGAGAATGACTGGTTATGGATACCTTCATTTGATACTAGAATCATTTGCAGAGGGTACAGATATATCAGAGGTTATTTCATGTAATGGAAGGAAATGCCTTTGCCATTTCCAAGGCAGGCTGTTGCAGTTCAGTCACATGCAGAGATAGAGGAACATTTCCTTTCTTATACCACTACTTCTAGACTGTTCACAGGCAGAAGATTTTAGTGTCTGCTCCATTAAAGCACCTGCATCTGGTATTTTTTTGGTTCCTTTCCCTTTTTAAGCTCTCTGACATCATTTCTCAGGATTTGATCTCGAAGAAGCCCCAGAAAATCTCCCTCTACTCTGTTGGCAAACTTGAACACCAGGTTCAGAGTAAATTTTGTTAAGCCACCAAGCCCATTTCCTTGTGTATGTGCCTCACCAGCAAGCACATACACAAGGTACAAGCTGGGAGGCTGGTCCTGGATGGGTACACTCTTCTGCCAAGTTAAGCAACTGGCTAGAAGCTATGCAACAATTTCCTATTATTTGGAGGATAACACAGTAATAACGTTGCCAACAGCAAGAAAATTATATTAATAATTACATGTTTCCTTGGGTTGGGAGTTCAGTGAAAAACCAGAAACTTCTTAGAGGGTTTCTATGATAGGTCATGATACCACAACCACATTAATGCAATTTTAAGCAATTTCTTAATACACTTTGTGAACTACAGTTTTCTTTCTGAATTCAGTGACTCTACAAAGAGTCTCTTTAACCTACAGACCTGGTAGTTTATTTCCTTTTCTGTTTTTTATCCATTTAACTTCATTATCTTCCATCCAGGGCAGAAGTAAGGATTCATGAGTCTCATTTCCAAAAGCAAAACTATTGACTGACTTTTTCTAGATGGCATTAATCATGTCATCTTAAACCCTTAAGGTTTAATACAAATGCTCCTATTTTACTGAAATAGACAAAGACTTGAATTAAGATGTCAAGATTTTTATAAGGATTCAAAAAATTACCTTCTAATGTTTTAATAATATTTCCACAAATTATACCCACTTGCAAAACCATACCACAAAGGAAAAAAAATATTTATTCACAGAGGAAAGTATCTGCCATAATAAGGAAAATTTTTGAAGTTAGGAATAAATAACAGGTAATTTTCTGCTATGATGGTGACATTAAGCACTGTTGTAAGAAGCATCGGTGATGTTGGAAGAACATCTATAAAAATAAAAGGATCCTTAATATTTACAAATGGAGCTAACATCACTCATTTCTTTAAGATCTTAAGATGTCTTAAAATATAAGCTCACTCAGAACAAAGAGAAATTGCACTTACTAGACAATCTAAGACATGTTTTACTAAAGAGCTAGTGAATATGAATACTTTGAATCAAAAAAAAAAGTGTTTGCAAGGAGGAAAGTTTTTCTTTGAAGATAGTTGAAATCTGAAAAATGAGAGTCTGCAAGATTTATGCTGTTCCCTAAAAACACATGGAATTTTTTATCCCCAACTGTTTTCTCCATTTCTTTCTGTTTTCCCACTACTTCCTTCATGCCTCTGTTTCTGAATGCGATCTACCACCAATTTTCACACATATTTTGATAACTAATGACAGAGGGACACCTCATACTATCTGCAGCCCTTACGCCATGTAGCCTCACATACCTCAAAACGTATTGCAAACAGAAGCATGTCTTTAGATATAAAATCTGGGGCGCACAGAGATTTGCAAGCATTGTCTAAGATCTCAGAAGGACCCATCACTGAGTTAGGTGTAAAACCTCTGGTCCTTCATCCTCAGCCTGCTGTTGGTATGTCAGGTCTCTGTTGTTTCCGTTATCACACAAACTGCTGCAGCCTGATCCAAAAGGATCCTGAGATTCCTTTTCTAATTCTGGCAGCAAAAGGAGCACAGAAGTAGTCCTCCAAGGCTTACATTATAGCCTGGTATAATGGGTATTCAACTATGCAACCCCCATCAGTATTAATAAAAGTGGTATGGCTGAAAACCTGCACTTGACTCCACAATTTCATTGGATCTCATTTTTCAGCATTTATTCAGCTGGTAGGGAAGACAATGCTAACATCAAAATAGTGCAGTGGGAACAAAGAGGAAAAGCTGACATATTCACACCCTTCTGGATGAGTTTTGTTTGATGATATAGAAGTGACAGTGTACAATGTCATTCCTACTGAAAAGCAGTTTATTTGCAGCCTGAACATTGGGCATCTTATGGATGCACAGCGCCAGGCTGATCAGATCCTGTTAATCACCAGCCAAAACCTGATTCTTTTGAAATCAAAAGTAGCTTTAGTATTGAATTTAATGGGGCAATCAGGGTGAGTCAATGGAAAAGGTGAACACAGCAGAGATAGAGCAAAATTTTAAAAAAGCATCTCACAAAAAAAGTTCTTCTGCATGTGTCAGTGACTGAATGCTGCAGAGTTCACTGACAGACTACACATCACACAGAGATTTGAAAACAGCCTGCAGAAAACAGTTTTAATTCCTACTCTCTGAACACAGAAGAAGAGCTACAAAGAGACATAAGAAAGTATGTTAAAAAATTCTTGGAGCAATTATAGATTTTTCTGTTTATTGGGGAATAAAGAATAAAATTAACATTGAGGTAAAAGCTGATGTTTTGAACCTGCAGGTGAGTTGGCAAGAAAATACATATTATTTATGTGATAAAAAGTAAATCTTTCCTTTCAAGATTTTTTTTATTTATAATTTCGTCCATTTAAAATGTTTCTGAATATTTTGAAACCTGAGTTAAATGTCAAAATGAAAACTTATTTTAGTAAGAAAAACATTCACTGCAAATTGAAGAAATAAAAAGAAGGGGCGGGTGCTGGTTTTTGTATAGGTTTTTAAGAGATCATTTTGGTAGGAAAGTACAGTGCTTCTTGATACAACATCTGGTATATTTGGAAAAGCTGAGCCTTTATTGGCACAAAAATCCCTCCATCAGGCTTCAGATTTTTTGGGAGAAGGGGACCAGATTTTTACTGATGTGAAAGAGTTGCATAAAAATAAAAATTTCAAACACACTCCAATGTTAAAAAAGCTAGATTTCTTTTGTCAAATTAGATTAATTTCTCACCATTCTGTATTCAATAGCACATTTTTTACTTCCAATTCTTTTCCTTTTTCCTGGTTCTTTATCATGAAAATAAAAGGCAGTTCTTGTACAAACTGACCCTCTTTTTACAAACTCATGCCAGGTGTCTTAGGAGGCTATTTTGTCACATATAAAACTCCTGCACAGAGCATACTACAGCCTTGAGATCAGAAGACAATTAAAAAAACCCTACTGAGACCCTCCTCTACCACATACATGTAGTCCCTAGCACTGAGACTGAGTCCAGGAACCTCATCAGCACTATCAGACAGAAGGAAACACCCTCAAGGTTTTCTTTCTTCCAGATATTAATCTAATTTCCACCTGCTAGCAAGGGATGAGAATTCACTGACCTGAAAGAGTGAGTAGTTACAAGGGAAAAACATAAAACTCACAGTCACTGTTTCATCCCACATATATTTCTCCTTATGCATTTCATTGCTCATTTTAAACCACATTTTTCTAGACTAATATAACAAATAGTCTTGACTTTCCACATGGGGTGTAATGTACTCTGAGTTAATAATACATATAATCTTTTCCTCATCCCAGTATAGTTTCTGAATGATTTCATACTATGAGGAATTTCTTGAATGCTAATTTCTGAGCAGTTGCCGTGACAGGTTGGGATAGGGAATCTTCTGCATTTATTTATTCTGTACTACATAGAGAGCTGTTGGACTACATAAATGCTTGACTGGTTGCAGCTGTGTATCTTGCCTACAATGGACCTAATTTAAATTTCTTTTACATTGATTTAACTGCACTAGAATCAATAGAATTCCTCTTGATTTTCATTAGTGTGTGTAAGAGGCAGGGCTCAAGCTCAATATGTTGAATGCAGAAACTTTTGTTGTCATTTAAAAGAACTGCAAGTAAAGTCCAGTGAAAAGAACATAATTAGTGTCATTCCAAGCTGACATTCTCTTTTGTTCTGTTCTCCATTTTTTTTTGTTTCAGACCAGTCTATAGCTGAGGGTTATGGATCAGATTGTTTTGTAGTACTAAGCAGCCAAAGAGAGGAAAGCAAGAAAAACTAACTGTAAAAAAACCCTGCAACTCCACTGAAATTAACTGGGCTGCACAGATGTGAGGAATGTTAACTTCCTTTTAGGAGGCTGGAAAAATACAGTGATGTAAAGCGTTCAGCTTCATGAAGACAAAAAAAATGAAATTTGCACTTGTTGTAGAGAGGCAATCCAAATGTTTTAGATTTCCCCTTACCTCTGATTAAGGTTTATGTTTCATACTAAAATCAAATGTGACCAATACCTGTGAAGGATCATAAGAATTATAGCCTCAGAGCTCAGGCTGGAGCTAGTCTACAGGTGAGTGAAGATTAAAGATGCCAACTTATTAAGAAAGACTATACCCTGTCCAAGGCAGAAGGAATAAATGAATAAAGGTCAACTGTACCTATTAATGTTGATTGTTGAAAAGACAAACTTTTCTCTAAGTCCCTGGAAATTTATAAGGGCAGAGTATTATAATTAGGCTGCAGAAAAGAAAAACAACAAAACACAAAACCAAACAAAAAACAAACATAAACAAACAAAACCCCAACCTAGAAATACATCCAGAAAATATCTTCCCTTTTTTTACTCATTGCTGTTTGCCATCACTTTGATCCCTGATTAGGACTCGAAATCAGCAAATTTCAGTATATTTGCCAGTCTGTGCTCAATGCACAATGACTGTCTTTTTTCTTCTGCTAAACTGGTAGACACATTTTGAAAATATCTCCAAGACTCTTGTCCAGCTGCAGTTTCCCTTAGAACACTGCTTGCATTAACCAGGATGAAATCCCAGCTGAGCACTATTCCAACACTGCTCTTTTTGGCTTTGTACCTTCACACTCTCTGGTTGCCTTCATGCAACACCCAGAGGCATGCAGCGTAATTTCAGGTTCCTGCTATAAAAACACCATTCTCAAAGGCTGCTACACAATCCCTACACTATTTCAAATCCTTTAAACTGAAAAGAAACACAAACAAAATAACAATTTTGCCCGCCAGCCACGTGGGGCCCAGTGGAGGCAGAAGGTCAAGTGCCTTAGAGTTTGGATGCAGCGTGTGACATTTGGCCTGACAGCCAAGAAATGGTCCCTGGCCTAATGTTACTTAGTAGCCCAGATGTAGCCAGTGGGGCCAGAATTTTATTCCAATTAATGGTAATTAGGGATAGAAACAGAAAGAGAGGCATTTCTGAGACCCTCCAAAAAATCTTATCAAATTCCTGCTTTAGCTGCTGTAGTAGGGTAAGACAGAAACAGGGAAGACAGGAGGTATATGACAATGTCTTAGATAACATTTATTGCTGAGTTGCAAAGAGAACAACACATTATTTAAATAAACATGCAATGTTTTCCTGGCAATGCAAAGCGCATACACCAGAGGGGTACAAAACAGAGCTGTTCAGTAAATACCAGGATTTGTTCTGTTTGGTAAAGCAGGTCCAAAGGAGTCAAAGTTTTTCTTGTCAGGGATCAAAATCTGTTTTAAAATCCTTTACCAAAACACTATTCCAAACAAAACCAGAGAAAAGAAACATAAGGATTTGAAAAATGTGGTGGGGGAAATTCTGGTGTTTTATGTCTGAAAAAGAATGTTTTTTAAAGAGCAAACCCTTTTCACAAGGGTTCAGCTGCATCTGATACTTTGGCTGCAGTAAATCTAACGTGGCTCTTTCGAGCATAAGAACAATTGAGATAGAAAGAGCATAATGAATAATTGTCACCTATACAGTAACCAGTAAAAAACCCAACAAAGCTAAAACTTACAATTAAGATTTTTTTACCTGTGTGATGCAATGCTGTGCTGTGAAAAGCTGTGGACCAGCTCCTGCACACTGTGAGTCTGGGATGCACACAGAAATGTCTGTGTAGGAGAAAACTGCTTTTCACTGTGCGCTGCAAAGATGGAAAAGTCCTTAGTGACCTCTTCCAGGCACTTGGGATTAGAAAAAGGTTTGGAGGCAAGTCAACTCTTCTGAGCAGTCTAGATGTGTCTTGAACATCGTCACTTCAACCGAGCTAATAGAGTACTATTTTGAGGTGCAAAGCTATTTCACCTGAGAGACCTCCAGGAGTCATTTTGTCTCCTCTATGCCATAGGCTCTGCAAATCCAGGACCTGATAAAAAAAAACCAAACAAAAAAAAACCCAACCAAATGACAAAAAAAACCTCAAAGCCCATTCAGGGCTCAATTTTTTAGAGATTTTGACAATGTCAACACTTATTCACTGAAAGGGAGTTGAGAAACCTCTGAAAGTAAAGACTGCAGGAACACAATAGGATGAAGGAGACAGTCTTTCTTTTGAAATCTGTTTTGAAACTCTTAACGTGCACAACTGAAAAACTTTAATTTGAAGGTTATCTTCAACAAAATCAATAGCTGGAAAGCTTGGCAGGTTGTACTGTGTTTAGAAAAGGAAGAAATTCTTCACAGTGCCCATTACAAGGTAAGAAAGGACCTAATAAATTTTATGACTTTTAAAAGGACTGTAAGAACTAAGATTTGAAGATAGACCATTAAACTAGTTTCTACTTCTGAAGCAAGTGCAGACTCTGTCCTGAGTGTCTTAGTAAACAATAATTCTTACCAAAGAGCACCATATCCAGCTTGTTGATCATTGAAAATGCTTGCAATTTCCTGAAAAGTCAACATTTTTCAAGGGAAGTGTCTGAATCAAGTGAAGCTAATCTTCAGTTAAAGCAAAACCATGAGGTCAAGACATTGAAGCTGATGTATAACACTGAGAAATATAATTGCACCTTTTCTGCGTTTTCATATGATCTTTTTAGGTAGATAAGGATTAAATATAACGATTAAATTTTATGGATTTTTCATTAATTTTTATTGACACTGACACATCAATTAATCTATTATGTAACAAGTTTCAGGTCATAGAAAATCAGACTGTTTTAATTTCAAGTCTGTACCACAAAGCAGATTAGGGAAGATATATAAGTAGTCTTCAGACACTGAAAGTGACTCTCCATGATCTCTATTTTATCATCTTTCAAGACCTTAAAAATTACCTCCAGCAAGCTTTCATGCAACGTATAAATGTCACAGATCATGGGAAAATCAAAGCTGTAACTTTTTTCCCTGCTAGTACAGTGGACAAGATATTTTTGACAATGTATGAAACTTACGAACTACTAGGATACATTATTTTATTTAATGGTAAATCTTGGAACAAATTACTATTCAATTTTCCGATACACTCAAGCGATCTCTTCCACTGACTACACCTGATAAAGTCCAGTTGTCTAATTCAGTGAGCACCTTTACTACATTGTTGATGTTCCTGCAAAAGTCACTTTGTCATTTCCTGTATTTGGGCATTTGTTATGGACTAAAGTGCTGCAAGAGTTTTGTTCTTAAGAGCTGAGCTAGAATTATTTTTACACATTGCCTTCCACCTGACAGTCCAACATAAACAATTGAAAAACCTATGCATAAATTACTTAAACCCTATGGCAACTGTTGCTACCTTTACTGCTCCATGTAAAATCATTTTTCCAATCATGACAGAAAATGCAAAGCTTTTCTTCTCTTGAGGGCATCACCTAACTTGTTGATAGACTGTGACCATCACAGTCACTGTCATGCTCTTAGTTCCTGCAGGGATGTAATCTGAGACGCTAAGAAGACATTAATAGTTGGACTTGAGACCATAATAACTCTGTTTCATAGCCTCTGCTGCTACCCAATAAATTCTAGATATCGAACAGAACACAATCAATGTGTAGCCAACTATAAATTTACAGGGTATTATCATCATTAAATACACAGATCATTAAGTTTATATGGCAATACTTGCTGCATTTCTTTTAGATACAGAAAAACTTCAATGAAAATACACTTCAGATACAGATTGGGCTTTTTGTAAGTGCTAGTTTAAAGTCATTCTGTATGCAGCTTCCGAATAAATGTAGGGTCCTTTGCTTTAGAAGGCACTGCACAAGTGTATCACACAAAAGTATCTTGCTTTAAGCTTGCTGTAAGATACGACAGTATCTCGCTTTGAGCTGTGTTTTTCTGCCTGCATGCTCTGCTGTAGGGATCTCTCTAAGTAAGACAGATGAAATCCTCACTTTTCATTTCCTTGTTTCTAGATATCATTCCACCTCATAATGTCTCTGAAACCCTCATCCAACCCTTTCAATAATCTAATTGAAAACCTATCTTACTCCTTCTATGACCATCACACATGTCTGACCTTCTACTCAGCAGGCAGGAGCTCATGGCACACCAGGTCTTCCTCACAACCAACGTGCCCCACTATTCACAGATTGCTGATGACATTTCCAGAGAGTGTCTAAGTCATCTCAGAGCCAATGTCTCAGTCCAGCCAGGAGGAGCTGCTTTAAGCCATACTGTGAGAACAGTACTCACTCAGCCTTTGCAGGAAAAATACTTAGTGCCTATGTACTGGAAGCATTTCTAAACTGAAAGAATGTAGAGTTAGACTGGACATAAAGAAGAAATTTTTTACAATGAATGTGGTGAGACACTGGAACAGGCTGCCCAGAGAAGTGGCGGATGCTCCATCCCTGGAAAGGTTCAAGGTCAAGCTCTGAACAATCTGGTCCAGTGGAAGGTGTTGCTGCCTGTGGCAGGGTGGCTGGAATTATGTGATTTTTAAAATTCCCTTTCAACTCAAACCATTCCATTGTTCTTTGACTTGCTGTTCAAATAGGAGACCTTTCAAACTCTTCCTCAAGCGCCATTTCCTCACCTGTGTTAAAAGTACAAAAAGTAGAAATGTGGTATAACATCAGGTTTTAGTAAGCATAGGCATAACCTTGCAGACACAGACACAACTTCTGTTTCATGTGTGGTATGTAGTGCAGTAGGTTACTTGTCTTTCCTCAGCTTTGTGGCTAAGTGTCCCTAGCCTGAATTCTGATGCTACACTAATTAGCAGTAGCATTTCTTTGCAGTGCTCTACAAAGGTCTTAATTGAGCTTTCCACTTATTCATGTGAATGAAATAAATGAAAACCCTTTAAATAAATGATTAATTAAAAATGAAAGCTAGGAGGAGCAGTCCTCTAAAGTAATGCACTTGGTATAGAGTCTGCTCAAAGCCTTTAGGCACTAAATGAAGGAATGCTGAATTTTCTAAAAAAAAAAAAAATCATTAAAAGGAAGGATGACAGCCTTTTCCCTCCATCTTCTCCTCATGCACACAGGTGTACTTCTACATTACAATGTACGTATCTATCATACCTCCTGGCAAGGAGATGAGATGTGTCTCTGAGGGGGATGTCACTATGCCCATCTCCTCCCTTCTCCTCCCCCCTCCATCTAGAAAAGCATTCAATATTGGTAGGTATAAGGGGAAGAACATGGAGGAAATAGGGAAAAGGGAAGAGGATAATTGTTCTCAGGTCTTTGTACTGTTGACAGGCCTTTGTGCATCCAAAGAGAGGAGAAATCATGCAGTGAGAAGGACAGCAATTACAGGGGATGTAAGCTGGGGCTTCAGAGCCCATTCCCTGAGATTTGCATACATTTAACATGAGTCTATTACTGAGCTAAAAATAAAACACAGGAATGGGAAGTTTGGGTCACTTTCCTCCCAGGAAAACACCCTAATCATTAAGTTATATTCAGTTTGCCTCACATCATCCTCTCCCTATGTCTGGATTTGACAGTGTCCTCAAGCATCAAAAGAGACCCCAGAAAATGCTGTCCCTGTATGTGGGGCCTGCATTTCCCTGTTAGATACAGAGAGGCTCACTGGCACAGGGCAGGCTTCCACGCAGACTTTGGTCTTCCCTTTCTGTCCATGGCAGCAGCATCAATGAACAATAGAGAAATTAGAGAAGGGGACAGCACATTACCTACTCTCACTTGCAGACATCCAGAGCACCCAACAATGTCCCATGAGAAACCTGAAGGAAGCACCTTCTAGTGCCTAGTGAACATTTTTTCCAGTTTTCAGAAAACTGGTGGACATGACCTGACAACTGACTATACAGTTTTCAAGTTATGCACACAGTAAAGAGATAAAGGTCTTAAATCTAAGTAAAATGAAGCTCTGTGGAAAACTATCAGAGTAGCCAATGGAGACAGCTAGGTTCCAAGAAAGGCTGATTATTGCCTTGTGCCACATGTGCCATGTACTTGACATCTAAAAATACACTTATTTAGAGCTGGAAGCACTTACTCCCTTCTATGTGTACAGATGCTGTCATGGCCAGACTCAGGCTTGCATAAGGTTCCTGGAGAGGAGAAGATAAACCTCATAAGTGGTCATGAACACATCCTGTCTAGCATAGAGCATCAGCTGGCACATAAGCTACCTCTCTGCAAAAAGCAGGGAATTTGAGAATGGACCCTAGTTGCAGATAAAATTAATGAGAGTCCTGGAAAGAGCAGAATTTTAGTCAAAAAATCTAAAAGAGCAGGAGAGATAAAGCCAAGAAACAAAGGCAAAGCCAGTCTGGATTTATCGAGTGTCTTTCCAAGTTATGCAATCTTCTCTTTTAGAGTTTAAAAGAGAATACTTGAAAGCTATATTGCTTTTCAGAAATTATTGAAAGTTTAATGACAATTAGAGATTGACACACAGAAAAATGTTTTATGCTTCTTATCTTCATAAGTCAATAGCTATTAATAAAGAAACTGTACTGACCTGATTAGAAATGTTGGAAGAAACAGAGTTTCCAGGTTTCAGTTTATTCTGCACAAAGGCCCTTGTTGACAGTGTTTTGTTTGCTGTGAGCAGAGGAGGAAGACAAGAACAAAGTGAGGTTGTGCAAAAATTTGAAAGTATTGCCTGATGATTGATTGATTATGGTTGATTGATAACACCTCGAGGTGATTCTGCAAACCAGAAAATCCTGTGCTGGTCCCACACTGACCGATTACTGAGCTGTATGAGGTAGACAAATTGCTCACCTGTGTTTACAGACTAATAGTAGAAACCCACATTTCCAATAAAAACGTCAAAGAGTGGAAAAACAAACATATGCCCTGGTAAAGTATATTGCTAAGGTTTGTATTCCAGAAATAGAAATTTATGTTTTTGTGTAAGACTAAATATTAAATTGAGCACAAAATGTTTAAAATATATTTATGATCTTTAATATGGTTTAGGTAAAAGTTATTACTTATTTATTTTCTGTTCCTATTGGTAGAGGTGGTGTTACTGCTCTTTTGGTTTTATTGTTACTGCTCCTCTGGAACTTCTTTTCTCCTTGGGTCAAAAGAATTTTGTATTTGAGTCACTGGCTCAGTTATTAAATCCTATAAAATGTGTTCATTTGTTCTAGTCAAATATGATATATTCTTATTTAACAAAATAAAAAGGGACATAATCTTTTGAGGAGAGACCTTAGAGAAGTTTTTTTTTTTTTTTTTTTTCTTCTGGTATTCCTATGGCTAAAAGTCTCCTGAAATTTTTTTTTTAAATATAAAGATTTTTCACACCCCAAAGATTGCTAGAGCAGTAGATTATCCCATTGTGATGCTCCAGGGGCTGCTGTGTGCACAGTGACCTCTGTGCAGAGGGCGGGCTGCTCAAAAAGCCTGCACTGAACTCTGGCAGCACAGTGAGGTCAGCCCAAACCTCTGAGACAAGCCCAGTCCACTGGATGCAGGCTGACCTTTGCCTCACCCAAACAGCCAGGCACTCAATCCCTCCTGACAGACCCAGTTTTGAAGCTACAGAGCTCTATCACCACTGGGAAGCAGCAGGAGGGAATTTGTTTGATGACTTGATGTCCATAGAAGACCACCGAGGTGAATTCCAGGAGTGTCCTGAAAATCTTTAGATGCTCAGCTCTCAAGGCTTCTAAACACCTGAAGCACCTTGCAAAATGAGAGCCAATAAAGCAAGACCAAAAGTACCATTCACAGTAAGAATAGATTCTTGCAAGAAACATCAATTCCATTGCGCTGTCTTTACAAAATTGGTTAGTAAATATGATGATGAAGCACATCTGGCTAACATGCAGGAAGATATAAAAAAATTAAGATATATTAGTCTCACAGTGCATTTAATTGTAAAACAAAAAGGTCCAAACATGGCTTTCAAACACCAACATGAAAGGTTTCCATATTACCTTGAGAGAAACAGTTAAAGATGTGTGAAGTTCAGTAAGTGGTTTCAGCCGACAGGGAGATGGCTTCAGTTTGAAGAAATAATTGGGAGTTGCTTCCTTTGTTGTAGTCTTCGCTCTGGGAAACTTAAAATTTGGATGGACATTATCTTTGAAAAAATCCTGACTTTTAGTAAATACACTGCCTCACTTTACAGCATCACCAGTGCAAGCATAGGTTGTCATTTCAAGGCAACATAAGGATAGCTGGGGTTGCCTGAACTGAAAACTTATTCATCCTAATAACAAAATGGTGACAATAATCTCTAGTTGTTTTACAGTTATAATTAGATGCCTATATTGTTGTCTCACAGTCAATCTTTAAAACTCCATATAGGCATTATATGACAATTCAGTTATCAGAGCCTGATTTCTTGGTCCACTGGATTGCCACTTGAGAATTAAGCCTGCTGAAAATCAAGTACTCTGGTATGCCCATTGCACAACAATATCCAATCCTGAGCATTTTGTTGATGCTTTGAAATGGCAAATTCCACCATTGTGTTTCCAAATAGCTGTTAGTTTCCCTTTTCCTATCTTTCGTCTTCCCTCTCATGTCATAAAATGAAAGAAGGTGAACTTAGATAATAATAAAACTTTTTATGTATCTCTTGGAATAAAAACAAACCATCTGTTTGAAGGAAGCTTTACTATTACTTTTCTGCTTTTCACAGTGATTTTATTTACTTGCTTTCATTACTTTACAGTTTGTCTTATCACAGAAAAAGAATACAGCTTATTTTCTTTCTTCTTATATATTCCTTTCCTTTGCTCTCTGAAAAGTATTTTTCTTACATGCTACATTTCTCTTCCAGATGCATCTTTTGCCACTGTGAACAGACAACTTCTAAGGTTCAAAATCCCTTTTGAATGCCAGAAAAAGCAGCCTGCTTGGCCCTAAAAGTCACCAGGTTCCTAAGGGTTCATAGAACCAGTAGGATAAAGAAATGAAGGCAGAGACCTGGAATGCTTGTGGCATTAATAATGAAATATGGCGCTTTTCACCTCTACATTACTGATTCAAAATGAAAGTCACTACCCTGTGATCGTTATTCAGTGACCCATGTGAAATGTGTGGGTGACCTCCATCTAGTTCCCAGTAGATATTTGTCTGTCTTGCAAAAACAAACACAAAGGTTAGTGCTCCAGTTAGTAGTTTCAAAAGAGGTTGACAACTGTTCTTGCCACGGCTATTGTAAATTTTTGGTCTGCATAGTTTCACTTTCTGGCTTTGCTAGTCTGGAACTTTGTTGGAGCAGGAGACATTTTAAAAACAACAAAAGGTTGTGAAACCACATGCTAACTTGGATTGCATAAGGAAATCTACTTCCGTGGAAGCAGAGCTTCTGTGATATGATTTTATTCGCCTTGGTCTGATGTTCTTATCCCTCACAACACCTGTTTCAGTAACTTTGAAAGAACTTAGAAGTCTCTCATTACACAGTCAACAGCTCAACAGGGATTAGCACTTCAGTGCCTTTGATATAATCACTAAATTGCAGTATGCAGACCATGATAGAACTACCAATATTTGTGAAAATTGGACGAACAAACCCCTGAGACCTCACGAATTTTCCACTTTTGGCTGAGTTAAGAACCTAAAATCACATCCAACATTCTCTGATATAGAGCCTGAAGGAAATTTTTGCCAGATTCTTTTCAGAGAATGGACATTCATGAGCACTTACATGTACCCATTACACTCCAAAGCGTGTGGAAAAATGAGTTCAAAATACCACTGAAGTCTTCCATTAGATTCCATGGACTTCAAGGCAGACTGAGAGATACAGCACCGAGATCCCTGTAAGTCGCTTTTTCATGAGTGGTCTACATGGCCCCAGGTGGATGACACTTGCAATGGCACAGGAGAGAGCCAGTCTGCTGGGTAAGCCACTTACACATGGCATATTAATTACTTATTTTTGTTCCCGTGATGCAAGGGCACTTTTTTGTTCTCTTCTTAGAAAATAGCCCAGTAAACCTCCACAAAAAATGTGTTTGGTGATCAAAGGATGGATTGTTTCTTTCTTTTTCTGACTGAAAGAAAAAGATCAGTGATGGTTCTACAGGTCTGATCAATTATTGTATTAATTTTTCCCAAGAAAACCAGGGTCATCCTACTACAGGAATATTCATATCAGCTCACTGCTGCTAACACACTTGGACACACCACATTAACCCGAGATTGTACCAGTGCTTCTTTCCTTGACATTCATCTCGACTACAGTCGCAGGCAATTTGCATCTCCATTGGAATGCAAATCCTTAAACCCACACTTAGACCTCTCTCCCATTTAGTCTCAAGGCACTTACCCAGAAGCTGAACAGTAGGTTATAATAACATCAAAAGGAAGAAATCCAGCAGTCCCAAGAGCAAAACTTAACAGGATTTTATAGAAGATTTCAGAGAGTAAGAAGCAGATAAGAAACTGAAGAACTGCAAGTGATATGGTTTGGAAACAAAGTATTCAAAAAACAAATTTCATAAATAATTCAATCTTACAGACTGGCGGCATCTGGTACGAGTGACTTTTATGATAAGAGATTATTTCTCAGACATCATCAAGATTATAAGGCTTTTACCCTTTCATTTGAGGAATGATTCTTCAGTCTATTTCATATCTGAATTTATTAAAAATTTGTGAGCCCCACTAAATCCACATTAAAGCTGATTTAGTACTTCAGGGTTTCAAGCCTAGAAAACTCCTAGAAGGCACTCCAATATGACTTTGCATTCACTCAGCTTTGCTTTGGCACATTCAGCTCTCTGAGCTTTCTACAGGCTCAGGCTTTTTCCTTGGGCTGGGAGAGGGAACTTCTTCACCTGTTTTGGTGAAGAAACTCTATCTGGCACATGTAACATATGTGATTTTCCCAATGTTTCCTCTAGGCAAGGGAGAAGGTTTTAAAAGTCACTTTTACAAGCAGAATTTTTCTTTTTAATTCATGCTTCTTCTCCCTGTACTGGATGACAGTACTGAATTTGAGGTCTAATGTTTTATATTAATTTTTGACAAGGGTCTAATTAAGTATGTGTTTGGGATGCCTTTATTTTTTTTTCAGGCTGTTCACAGATTATTCTGAGTTATGCTCTTTGCCCACTTCCAGTATAACTGATTTGTTGTGGATGTGAGGACTGCATACAGGCTCCAAAGGCAAATAAGTTAACGAGGAGAAAAAAATCCACTGTTTTTGAATCAATGACAGCTAGGTGGCAAGATGTAGAGGGGCAAGGTCCCCTGAAGGCCAGGCTGAAGCCTTTCTTGCTTTTATACCCTTTGTCAATAACCATACAAAGACAGAGGATATAGACAGCAAAATAAGCACAAGAAAGGAAGAATGACCTTAATGAATTCCACTCCAGTTCTCACTCCATTGAATATTTCCAAACAGCCAGCATGACCCAAACTGAAATTTTTGCTCATGGGTGCTTTCACTATTAATTTTGATTGCCTGTGGGTACACTCTCTGGATGAGTTAATGTTTAATTAGGATGATTTCAACAAGAGGGAAAGTGAATTTCCTCCTCCTCCTCCTTGCAAAAAAAAAAAAAAAAAGACATCTGGCAAAGGGTGCAACCAAAATTGGACTTGACACCTCCTACAAGCATGTTTTGAAAGACAAGGATTGCAAGAAGGATTTGAAACACTGTACATTTTAGGTAAAGTCTTCTTCAAAAATTATTGATGAAGCTCAATAGGAAGGTGGCCACAGGGTTAGTGACATTAAAAAATTGATGTGGTATGCCTGTTCTGCTGAGCAGAGGACTCCAATACTCCTAGGGATGTAATGGTAGGATGGTTAAAGATAGTTAAAGATTTTAACCATGTTAAAACATGGTTAAAGATTTACTATTTCCTCTTTCTCATACTACAAATTATGAATGTTTTGTCAAGACTGCAGACATGTCCATGTTTACAGAAATAGGTTATATTTTTTCTTTCTAAGCTGGTTGAAGAAATATACCTCTGTGAAGGAAAACTGAAGGAAACATCTACTATTTGACAATAGTAGATGCAGAGCAAAATAATAAATGCAATCCTGGCAAGCTGTTCAATTTATGAATTATCACGATTAACAGACATTATATTTGCAGCCATTTGTTCTTCTCCTAGGAAAGGTAATCCAGCCCTGGAAAAGAGAGATAATACATTTCCTTGAACTACTAATTCATTTCAGATAATCATGGTAATTGATGTGTTCCAAAATATTATCTTGAAAATGGGATTGAGTACATTCCATTACAAAAAATTAAGCAGGACAGTCTGAGTAGAAAATACCATATAGAAAATTACATTCTAAATGCTGTAATATCCTTATTGTATCTACAAGACTTTTTCGTTTTTTCTCAATGTTTCACGAAACCTTCAATCTCTAGTTTGAAGGCAAAGTACTTTTGCATCATTAAAGCCCCATCATGACATTTGGTCAACCAAAATTCAAAAGCAACATTTGCTTGACATCTTGCCTTCAATGTCACAGAAAAGTACCATTATTATTTCAGATAACCACGTGTAAGGGACTGGAACGTTAATGGACAATGACTCAAACGAAAGCAGCTGGTGCTTTGCTGATCATGTGCAAGATCATGGCCTGGGTGAGGAAGTTGTGAGCATCAGAGGAGGACAGACACAGATCAACCTCAGTCCAGCAAGAAACTGGATTTTGATTGAGATAAGGGAAAAAATAGTCTACAATATTTCCAACCCTCCCTTTTTCTGTTTGAATATTTTCTCAAATAATTGACCATTACCACAGTTATGCAATTGACCATTACCACAGTTATGCAATAATTTTACAGCTATCTTTTATACAGCTATCAAATCTACTTTTCCAAAAGTGATGTGCAACCCTTTTGGCTCCCAAGAGTTTGAAAAATATGATTTCTGAAATTTCAGACTTCTTCTCCTCACTATTTTCATATTCTCTATGCATATTATATGAATCTGCATATTTATTGTTTGTTTTGTAGCATTCTCATCAAACATCACTTTGTTTACTCTATGCTCTTTCTCATTTAATTCTTGTTCCTAGTTATTTGCTTCCAGCACAAATCCTCTGATTTAATTTCTATGCCCTCATTAGACATCTTTATTGAAAATGAACACATGCAGCTGATTAGGACTTCTTCCACCATTTGGAATTTTTAATTTCTTTCCCCTTGTCACTTTTCTTTCTCATTTTAGACTGCACATATTATTGCTATTAGTTTTATTTTTTGCGGGAGAATCTACAGAGCACACATACCACCTTCTTAGTTTTCTTTTTTCCTCTGTTTTAAATACTCAATAGCTTAAATTTTCAACTCAAATGTCTTCTAAACCCACAACAGCAGAAGATCCAGCTTCTTCTATTAAGCTTTTTTTGAACTATGTGGTTTTTAAACAATGTCCTGGTAATTTTAATTTCCTTCTACATCACCAAATCTTTATCACAGGGTAATATCTGAGAAATCCTACTTGAAAAAATAATGAGCACTCCTAAAATATTATTCTATTACTCTATTTCTAAAATATTCCTCCTTTTCTTAACCCTTCATATAATACCAACCAGGTTTTGCAATCCACGAAAAATAAGGGGACTCTATCTGTCTACACCTTGTATGTAACTCAGTATAAGCCTCTGGAAGCAAAAATTAACAAATCAGAACTTCACTGGACATCATCTTGAGCAACCTGTTCTTGTTGGATCTGAGTTGAGTGGGGAGTTGGAAAAAATAACTTAAGGACCTTTGCCACCTGAATTGTTCTGTGGCTCCATGAATCTCTGAACACACCACTAATATCATCCCAATACTTCATCCTCCATAACATTTTAGAAGATTTTCTTAATATCTAAAGTAAATCTGATTTGGTGTAAATTAATTTTTATCTGTCATTAATTAGCAACACAGAAAACTCTTCAACTTCTATAGTGAAATATTCCCTTATATAGTTACGTTTCTAGATTTTTCGCTATAAATTTTGTATCATTTTATGGTCTTTTATGCTGTTTATCTGCTCCTTCTCTAAAAAGACATGTCCCAGGTAAAGCCCAGTAACCCACACTAATTAAAGTGGGGAAATTTTGATCCATCTTGTGCGTCCTCTTTACCGTGACTAAAGCTAGACCATAATACTTTATAATGCTTATGAGAATGTCACATTGAAGCGGATCAAAAAAAAATACTAAAATACAGATTTCTTGTTTTATTGTTTTCTGTTCCTCTATATATTATGCTGATTACCTCAACAAGGAAGGAAATTAAATTGTTTTGACGGAATCTTTTTTTGAAAAACCTATAATGGAACTTTTTACCATTTTATTATCTCCTGATTTTTAAAAATTCAAATTGATTAGTTATTTGTTTCTAAATTTTCCCAGGGGCCTCATTTTTTGAGTGTTAGCCCTTTCCTATTTTTAAAGATAGCATATTGTCTTCACTCAACTGTCAGGGAATTCACAAGTTCAAAGGATACTTGAGTTCCCACACGCTTCAGAAATCCCAGGTATTTCTCCTAATGACAGTGCACTCTATAAAGCTACCTTGCAATCCTCTGAAAAGTGGCCATAAGCACATTGAGGATATAATGCAGTCAGAACAACACCCTGCATTCCAAACTATGATTTCTTAATGAGTTGAGTGCTGCTGTACTTGCCACAGGATTCATGCATAATTAATTCCAATTCATTTTACCAATTAACCACTTTCCTAATGTTTGCATAGAGTTACTGGAAACAGTCTTGCTTTCTTCCATCATGAGTTCTTTCTTAGATGCTTGTTTTAGCCTTGTTGCTTATGACATCATTTCATACTAGATAAATTCACTGTGTTTATTCTAGGTTATGAGTCATGACAGCATTACACCTGTGCGGCATTATTAATGTGCACAAAACTGCAATGTAATGCTGTATTGAACAGAAATTAAAGTGCAGCCATCATCTATGTTTGAGGAAAAGGGAGGCTTTGACTGTTAATATTTTCAAGGTGGTGAAAATATTTTAGATCACCAGAGACCTAAATATAAGCTTTATTTCCATTGGGCATACGTGTTTGAACACCAATTTTTTTATATACACTCAGCTCTTTCTTTGACCATCCAGTAATTTGGGACTAATCTTGATTGCTTTGTAATTTCTCTATTATTTATGAGCACTTGAGGCTTAACCTAGAGAACTATACATTAAACTTCAAGAATATAATTGATCCCATCAGCATTTCTTATTTTAGGAAAAAATTAAGTCCTTTTTTTAGGCTGGGACAAGCCTAAAATGGATTTTAGCCATCGTAGCCAGAAATTGCATTCTTTGATATTCAGTACTTTGAATTGTGTTCTAGTGCTGTGGGCTTGGTTATCTGAGCCATAAGGTTTTACTTCCATTTGCTGAATGAATAACTAGCCCTACATCAAAACTGTGGGCTTACATAGCAATTAAGGGGGTCATTTGCAATTTCATTCAGTCTCATCTGAGGAACCTTATGAAAACTGGCCTCCAAAAAATAGTTAAACTCCCACTGGCTTCACTGTAGTTAGGGTTTTATCCCCAATTCCCCAAAGAGACTCAATTCCTCAAAAAAATTTAAAAATAACTTTAAAAAATTTTAAAAATAACTTGAAAAAAATTAAAAATGGGAAACCAGTAAAATTATTTGGGAATTGAAAAAAATGTATCAAATCAAGTTTTCCCTTTTGAATGGAGATGTTATAAATTCCTTATCAAAACCAGATAAGGAGTAGAGATTGCTATTGTTTTCATTCCTTGGGAGTAATGTCTCTGTTCAACACCAAATTAAAGCAATTTAGTGTGGTTTTGTAGTAGAAAATAATTCTGGTGGAAACGAAAAACATTTTCAGCATGAGACTGTAATTTCCATTTCTTAATGGGTGACTTTAAACTAAGTTGCAACAAAACTGGGACCTTTAATATGTCCATCCTGTAAGGAGGGAAAAAATAACAACCAGAAACCTCTGACCTGAATGCTAATTGGCAAGAATACTGTTTGCCTATTGATATTTTATTTAATAAACTGGCATGCTAGACACATGTATTTTAAAGTTTAGGTTTAATTAAAAGATAAGACTAAGCAGCAGCTTGGCAAGAGTATAAGGAAAAGCATTGAATTCTTTGTTTCTGTTGACAAAGCAGCTGCTTTTTTTCTTTTTAACTAATCTCAATGTCAGATCAAGAAACAACTTCCATAATTTTGGTGCATTTAATGAGTTACTCAAGTTTGCACTCAGGCAATTATCCTTCCTCATCTGATACCTTTATCAAGTGAAATATTGCAGGTCCCAGTCTGCTTGGATTTTTTAAAAGCTGCTTTCCCTATATATATAAAATACTAAAAAACCCTTATCTTCCAGACTTAAACTATCTTCATCAGTCAGAAAGGAGAGGTTAAAAGCTAAAGTGTGGGAAGCTGAGCAAGTGATTAGCTGCTTAGAGAGCAGCACTTGGAAACATTATCTTTCTACAGCAAGGATTAGAATGCAGGAAAATGCTTTCAAATATATTAGTTCAGAGGGCAAAAACATTTATGGCATACCATGAGATAGTAAAAGTGGACATAACTCTTCCAGTAGCAATAAAGCTCTGCTTTTTATCTGAAGAACAGCTGGCTCTGGTTACTTTTTGTGTATCCCCTTTATAAAACAAGTGTCAAGGGTAAAGAGAACAGATTCTCTTTATTTTTCAAATGCAGTAGCATGTGAAAACTCAATGAAATATGAAAATCCCATTGTTATTGGCACTGAAAAAGGGGCTGAGAAGATATTCTTGTGGAAAGCAGCTGGATGTGAACTTACACTTGATAGATAAGTGAGGAAACAGACATGAGGCTGCACTGGTGAACACAGGAATGAACACACAAAACAAAGCTGGTGTCTGGCTATGTTGATTACTATGTGGAAAAAATCAGAGGAGTCATTCAGGTGTCAGGGAGAACTTATGAAGCTTATAACCTGGTTTTCACATAGCAGAAGCTGATATCAGCTCCTTTCCAGCTTTACTAATCCTAACAAATGTCATGGCTACAGCTGTCATTACAGATGCTCAGAAAGCAAGACATTTCACTAAAAATGAGAAGAGCAGAAGTAGACAGAGAAGTCAGCAAGTCAGCCTGTTGCAAGGTGTGTGTCTTGATTCAGTGTGAAATGCAAAATGCATTTTCTTTTGAAAAAAGTATCAGCTTTTCCAGCAAAGTTTGAGACCTCCCTACTAAGTGAAAGACACGCGGGCAACATCCCTACTTCACATCAATAACAGCATTGACTTAAACTATCTGTATCTCAATTAGTGACTGGAGACACAAAGTCATTTTAAGCTTTTCTATTCACATATGTGATCAGAAATCTCTCTTGGACTGGAAACCACCTTATAAAAAATGCATTCTCAAAAATCATGCTGTGTTGCTAAATTTAAAAAAAAAAAAAAAAAAGAAAAAAGAAAAAAAAAAGGAAAAAATATTTTCAGTATTTCCAACTAGCTCAGAGACCACCACTGATACCACAAGACCCAGCAAGGCGAGCGTATGTATATATTTTGGAGATTGTTTCCTATAGTATTGCATTGGAAGAAAAGAACCACATAAAGTCTTATTCTTTTCTTTCCTTTTCTCATTACAGAGCCTTGTCTTTACATCAGGCTTCTGATGTAGCTGTGTATGAGTGAGGTCATATGTACCAGTTTCCTCTGTGGAGATAGGACTTAGCTCCCTTTCTCTAATTCATTACACTTGAAAAATAACTTCTGCTATCTGCACAAACTAGGGGCTTGAGCAAAAGCAACCTTGCCTTAGATGTCCCACTACTCAGTTATGATAGGCAAAGTGAAGGAGTGGAGAGATAAATTATTCCAATAGAAGGAGTAGATCTATTAAAACTCTAAGTGGTTAAACTCAATTTGCCTTTCTCCAACAGCAGTTGCTTATAAGCAGATACTTTGGAAAGAGGAAATCAGAGGAAATTTGCACTAAATTGCTCTCCTTGAATACATTCCTGGGTTCCAACTATTTTCACCTCAGGGACTTACTGGTCTAGAATTTACCAAATAACTTCAGTGAAACCTCTTCCATATCCGACCTTCACTGGGAAATATGTGCCTTTTTTACTAAGTCACAATAAGCAGGAATTGAAGCTAATATTAAAGCTACACCCTGTTCCTGAAGCTGACCAAAATATTAAGGGCTATCTTCATTTTTGTAGTGCTCAAGCTGCAATTTAAAAACCAATAATGTGTTTGCTAAAGCCACTTGCCAACTCTACTGGTACGTACATGCTCACACAGGCCATTCTACTGAGGATAAAAGTAATTATTTTGTAGAACCAACTTAATTCTTCCAATTCTTCCCCAGAAGTTTCCAGGACTAGAAGAATCCTTGTTGATTTACTCTCAACCCTAATGCACAAAACATTAGAAGCTATGTCCAGATTGGAAGTATCTAAAAGGATGAAAGGCCTTAGGCACAGTAAAGCCAAAGCTTTCTTTCAAAGTCAGCCAAGCAGAGCTAATATACTCCCTTAATACCTGTCCTAAAATGCCAAGTGTGATGGACCTCTTTATGGACTCTTGTCCTTGTCTTTGGTGTTCCATAATTACTGAGGATGTACCAGCTGCTCTACAAGAGGGACAGCAGTCAGACTAAATTCTCCTCCTCCTTCTCAGCTGGTGCCAGTCTGACAGAACAACCACATTCATGGGGAAAGCATTCACTAGAAGAAGCTGGGAGTTAAGGCACTCAGCAGAAAGAGCAAGAGTGCAATAATCAGAAGACATTTCCTGTAACATTTATCAAGTAAGCAACTTAGCAGCCCAAGGCCTTATTATGCCACACCTTGTTCAACAGATATCCCCATTGACTTCAAAATGTAGTTGTTTTGAAAGACTGACAGCAAGACAGATCTCCTGATACATTTGTGCTAAGTTTTAACACAGAAACTATTTTTAAAAGTTGAAGGAAACACCCAATCACACTGCAGCATCTCAAGGAACTCACTCTGAAGGGAAAGGCAATAAATATAGAAGCAACTTTTTAAATACCAACATAAAGCTATACTAGAAAAAAAATCTTTAAACTTGAAGTCTATTCACCACTATTTTGCCACATGCTTACATGTTACAAAATGATACTATTTATTAATACTAATTAGAAGCCTTTGGCAATATGAAAGGAAACTCTGCAACTATGTTAACTTAATGACATTAATGACAAGCTGATAGAGCATTCAGACGCTTCATAAGTGTCACTGTCAAAAAGAAGTAAAGATTAAAGGAAGTAATCACAATTACTTTTGCTTTTATGAAGGTATCATTTTTTCACAGTAGCTATAAATATTCCCTTATCATGGTGAACAAAGAGGTAGAATTGGTTAATTACCTACTGCTAAATTTTCTTGCTGCTGCTATTTGGCTTGTTTTCAGTAGGACATATAAGTGCTTCCTCCTGTAATGCAGGGAGGTTGAACACAGACTCACAACCTGTCAGTGACATCTCTCAGAAGATGAAATGTAGGCCTGGATGCAGCTTCCTCCAGCTGTGTCCACACAGTATGAAATTCCTTTTCATTCAATCTTGCTTCACTGCAAAAAGAAAGAGAGCTTTGCAGAGACAGAGCCTAAGACAACCTGTTGCCCTTTTCCTATTTTTGACTCATGCTCCATTAGGAATTTGTCTTCACTGCATTTATTACACCAGATTCAAACTGGAGCAACACGCATATTTAAAGTGATTAGGCTGCCACCAAAAGTGCTGGGCAGCATGGTAGGGCTTCCCCAGACATTCCAGAAGAGTGGGCAGCAGACCCCAGGAGTGTGTTTTGTGCCAGGGGACTTGGCCCTGATCCTGGGGTCAGAGGGGCTGATGCTCCCACTACCCACAAAAGCCTCCCCAGCACACAGCACTTCTTCAGTGCTCAGGTTCATGGCAGCTGGGAGCAGAACATCTCCTTTGATTTCAAGCATTTACAGATAGCTCCACAAAATTATAAGGAGAAAAAAATAAAGAGCTTTGCTTATCCACATTTCCTATGTTTTCTGAGACATACATATTTTCTGAGAAATCACGCTCAGGTTTATCTTTTCGTATAAGTAAAGGATTTTGGATAAAAAACCATTCCCATCTTTTCTGTTATGCCTTGCACAGCACCTCTAACACATGTACTACAATCTCTCCTTATTCCTTCAATTTCCAAGGTCACAAGAAGGAATCAAAACCCATAACATAACCCATAATTGCCTTTGCAGTCCTCATCACCACCTCCTCTCCCTGAGCAAGAGTTATGATTGCTGCAGCTCTGCCCTCTCTCCTCAGGGACAAGCACTGCTCTTCTTCAGAACAGACCTGTGTCCCACCAACCTTTCTGCCACCACAAACATATCCAGCCTATGAACATGAACCTGAGCTTCTTTGTGGATGCAGACAAATTAAAAATTATGAAAGCATACATTAACAAAAGAATTTTAAAAAAATAAAACAACAACAAAACAAAATAGCAAAACTCCTACGTAAATACTTCATTCTTTATTCCTCTCATCCTACAAGCAAGATGACATTTATTTAAACTTTACATATTCATGACTTTTGTATCTAGCTAGAATACTCTAGAGCTGTTAGAATTCATCTTTCTGAGCAGCTGGAGTCCTGTCACTGCCTCTAATGGTGCAGAAGAGACACATTCAGTGAAAAGGATCTATGAGAAGCCCCAGAAAAGATCAGGCCGACAAGAGAAAGCCTGCCATGATCCTGTGTTGATGGTGTCAGCAGGACCACTGAAGTGAGAAACACAAAATTTTTCTTTGATGACAAGCACCATTAAAATTTTCCCTCACAGGCCTCCCCAGGCTCTGACACATAAGGGGCTGTGACAGCTCCATCAATCAGCCCCTGCAGATCCCGAGGAAACCAGCCATCCCCACACAATATCCAACATGATACCAGCCTCAGGGCTTGGATCAGACAGCTAATATTGAATTTCTTGATGCATAAGACTCAACATATGAAGCTTTTCTCAGATTTTTGCTTCCAGATGCCAAAATTACCTAGCAAAATCTCTGACACCATTTTTACCCTCTCAGCTGTTTCCTGGGAAAATTTTAATCTTCTGTCAAGCCTAATTCCTGATCCTAAGTTTATTTCAGCAGCTAATCCCTTGTCTGGCTCTGCTGCACTCAAGTTGTGTGCTCTTTTAGCCATGCCCTGTCTGTGGACTGGCAGAGAAAGTCTGGAGCTGCATTCACTCTGTTTTGACTTCAAACAGTGCCCACCATGGATGCTCCAGGACAAAAGGTGTGTCAGGCTCACCTGACACAGATGTGGCAACGTGTGTGCTGGATCTGACAGACCAGCAAGCAGGGAAGTCCAAGTTTTCCTGGTTCCAGGTAATGCTTTTAGACAAATGCAAGGGACCATAATTTTGCCTTTAAAAACAAAATGCTGCTAACTTGACCTTAAGTAACTGCTCTGCTGTGTAGAATGGTCCTGCAATAGCACCAAAATATGGTATAAATTAATTTATCAAGGCAAAGGAATTTGTTCTAATGATTGACAAAACAGCTCCTGTGCCAGGCTCAGAGAATACTTACATGAGCATACATTACCAGAAGATTAAATCAAAACTTATTAATATGTCCTCATTTGTTAGGGAAAGTGCAAATATTTTCCTTTTGTCAATGTTACAAAGTTTTCACTTCTAGCTCTACTGTCTGTGTATAAACAATGAATATACTCTCATACTTGGTGCCACAGGAAAAAAACTCATTATCTTTATAGGCAAAACCAATAACATTTTTTAAATCTCCAAAACACTGCTCACAGAAACAAGAAAATCTATAGAAAGGACATAATTTTTTACATGCTACAATACTAATCTTGGAAAAGTATTGCCACAAGACATCATTATGTCAGCAAGTCTAGGAGAGCTATATAAAGCATTCAACCTGCATAATAAAATCACTATCTCCACGTTTATTTAGAAAAAAATTAGACATTTTTGGCCTAGAGACAAGTGATAGAAAAGCTTAATAAACTATTTTCATGGCTTAAACGAAAGTAGTAGCTAGAAGCAGAAGGTTAGGGGTGATATTCTCAGAGTTTAATTTGTTTTTTTCAAGGTTTAGTGAAATTTTTCATCCAAATAACTTAGCCATACACCACACACAGCTTACCTGATCTGACCTGAGCAGTTGATGCCAATAGATATTCACAAATTCAAGTTTACATGGGTGAAATATAGAGTTGTAAAAATAACTGTTAAAACATTTTAATCTCACATTTTCAAAATGCCCGTTTGTTTGAAAGTGATAAAAACCCACAATCTTTTCTCTGCATTTCATCTAGTTTTGGAGCGAAACTGATAAATTAATTCTACTTTTTCAGATTTTTAAGGCAATCAAAAACCAGTTACTTAAGTAGAGTTAACTTTGATACTATTTCTATACTATTCTATTACTATACTATTTCTATAGTATTCTATTACTATAACTTTGATACTTTGAAGAATTGGTACTGATCAGGGCAGTATTACACTAAGCACATTTAATGTGGCAATTCCCACATTCTTCCAGGAATAAGGGCACCTGAGCAAGTTCTCTTTGCCAGTCATTCCAATCATAACTAATGCAGATAAGATACCTGAGTGAGTGCAATGGGCTCCTCACATCTGTTTCATTTCAAGATAACTTCAAAGAGAATGGGGCATACATACAGTTTGCTTCTGCTGCATTTGTGCATGAATCCAACCGTGTATGTACATAAGTTCAAACAAAAATTCTTGTTCCACTTTTTTTTTTTTTTTTTTTTGAGAGGTTGTGACAAGGACCTGTAATAGACTCGGTGCATGGTACAGGGCAGCATCACTCCAAGTGAGAGCAGAGCTGTTGGGTGCTCAGAAGTGCTGGTGTAGCATCAGCATTTCTGTTATCTGTGGCTCCCAGAGAGCCCTGTAATTCACCCACCTTCCTCGCATCCACCGTCTGAGCACACAGAGAGCTTATGTTTGGGGAGATATTTGTGTTTGTTCGATGATCACGTGTTTGACAAGGGATAGGCCATGGTGTCTCCAGCAGCCGTGCTAACTTTCATTGTCTATTTGTAGACTGCAGAAAAATATGGACAGGAAACAGCATCCTTAGCAGATTGCCACTTAAAATTATTTGTGCATCAGCCTTTCTTCAACAGCAAAAGGAATTTGTTGACTTCGTGTTTCTGAATTCCAGGCTTTCACGGTGCTCAAGTACTTTATTTCTATACAAAATAAGTACCACTTATTTTTGTTTTCCACTAACAAAAGCCTGGTGGATTTAGTCCTACTTTATTTGGGATATACCTTATCACATGAATTCCATCAAAGTGAGCACAGAAATATCTTGTCCTGCTTGTATTTCAATACACTTAGAGAAGAGACAGGGAATTTCCTTCTTACTACCATTTCTAACTTGTATTCAAACATACACACATACACCTCTCAAATAAATATATTTTGTATAGCCATCCATTGTTTATTCTTGTAATTCCTATACTCTCTGTAAAGGGATTCAGAGGGAAAAGTACTCTTGCAACAACAAGAAATAAGTGGAAAATTGTTTGGTTTTCTTCCTCATTACTCATTCAACGTGTTGGCAGGTGCCAGTAAAGATAGTAACCTCCTGCAGCCTGGCATGGGGAGGAGAATCATGCTCCCCAGTGTTGAAAGGCATTCTCTGCCCACTGATCCAGTTCTGTCTGACAAAGCATGTGGCTTTACAAATGGAGCTTAGTGCTAGGACACTGGAATATGTGCCTTAATTTGATTCAGCCACAAAAATCTACTAATCCAAACATCTTTTGCGAAGAACTTGGTTCCTCAAGGTGAACCAGGCAGCCTAGAATTTAACAATTAGCTTTTAAAATACCAGTCTTGGGAGGAAATTCAACCTTAAAATAATAAAATTAGAGAAAAAAAGATGTATTAATTTTTGCAACTAACATCCCCCAGAGGGAAGTGGCTGCTTAATGAGGGCAGGGGGCTTCAGCTCGACACTAAAATAATGGGACAGGCTTACAGTATTACACAGAGCCCTGGCACAGGCAGAGGCACACAGTTCTCTCTTCTCCAGGTCACAGTAAATCCTGGGTGCCCTCAGCCAAGTAATTCCATTTCTCCGCTGTGCCTTTCTCTGGACCATTGCCCATGATTTCTTTAGCCTGGCAAATCCCTGGGACAAGGGTTGTCTATTATGACATATTTGGATGGTAGCAATTCCAGTGGGCCTGAAAGGGATCTCTACACACTAACAAGTACAAATGAATAACAACAGAACAAGAACGCTGTCTTTTCTTAAAGCATCTTAAATCCCTTTTTCTATTCCTAGACACTTCGCAGTGCTTAATGAGCATGTGAGAAAAAGCCATGAAAGGACATTGCTTTGAAAGCAAATGCTTGCTTGCAATTTTGTATGGGTAAATGAACCATTTTTTCATGTTCAAGTTCAGTAAGTAAAGACTTGGCTACTTCATATTTGAAAGAAAATCTTTCTGAACATGCACAAAGCCTGTCAGCCTGAAAAATTGCAACAAACTGGCCGAAGGAAAACAAAAAGCCCACAGACAATTGTTGAAGGAGACTAGTAGAGGACATATGCAAAAGGCTGCAACAGATGTGTTGGGATCAAGGACTGGGGAATACAGATAGCTTCAGACAGGTTGAGAACCTGCAAGGCAAAAAAGGCAACCAAATAATAACCCCATAAAACACTGCAAGGTTTATAAAGCTGTGCTAACTGACATAATAGGATCCCTTTCTTTTTAGGCTGTGATATCAATTCAGCTTCTCTGGCACTTCTGTTCTCTCTGTAACAGACCTACTGAGACTAAAAGCATACCTGAGTGCTTTGCCTCTTGTGCTGATATGCTGCTGCAATGCCCACAAAAAGCTGACATTGACACCATCATACAGCAGGGAGAAAACCACACTCAAAATGAGCAGTGCCTGTATCACTGCTGATTTAGATCTAACATCCCAAGGTAGCAGAAACCCAGCTCACTAAAGAAAGGAGATGGATGGTTATGCAATGTGGGACACAATTCACCAGATCTGATGCTCATCTGGAGGCTCTCTCTCTCTCTGTGTACATCAAACCTGATGACAGCTCTTGCTTCCTTTTTATTAAGATATAAACAATGCAAGGAAAAAACAAGTACTCTAGCTCATATGGAGGCAAAAAGAAACCAATGTTAACAGAGGAAAGTAAATGTTTCTATTGCCTGGATTCAACTTCCAACGCTGATTCCTTCCCAAAAAAATACAGATTTGCATCAATTCCATACTTAACGAGCATGATGCTGAATTGCAAGAGGATAATTTAGTACACTGCTTCTTATTAGCCAAGATTAGGCACAATATAGAATCCCCCAATTCTGCATTGTCCTAATTAGACAGTCCACAGTCTGCCTATATACATCTCATATGCAATTCCTCCTGAAGCCAGATGGAGAAGGGTACCTACAGGCTTATCCTTATCCTTTAAGCTTAAGTTTTTTGGCATCATTTTGACTTTTACATCACACTGTAAAAATTCAAAAGTCAGGAGCCCAGAAAATAGTTTGGACTTTTTTTATTACCCTACTCAGTACTATCTACATTCTCTACACACATTCACACTTGGTGGGAGTTATAGAGCTAGCTGCTCTTTGCTCCTTTGAATATTTCCCCAGAGCTGACAGCCAAAAGTTTCATTTTGAACATCTGCAACAGTAAAAGCAAAAAACAGCAGCAGCAGCAGCACCATGTTCTGTGTACCAGCGATGAATGCTTTCTTTCTCTCAGCAGGATTTTGTGCTATGCAGCACTAAATGCTTCAGCTGAGAGTATTATAGTCATGTGAGTGTGTTGACATGCCCTCTGTGAAAGTTCCCAGAAGTACCATCTACCACAAGTTATACTTGAAGCAGAAAGTGTGTCTAAGCTTTGTGCCTACCTACCTAATCAAACTAGAAATATCAGATCATTGAGAAGAAAGCTTTTGTCAATGTTCTATTTTTTCTAATTAGCTATCATTATTATAACTACCAACCACGTTTCAGAGGAAAGATATTAAAAGTTAGAGCAATATCCTAGGGACCTTGTAATCCAAATTATAGAAGGCACATCAGCAGATGGCAGGCACACAAAGATGTGGAAAATGGGAAAAGACTGTGAAGCCTTGTGCATGACAGCACGAGCTCCTTACAATGTGTTTGGCATGCAAAGGAGCTTGTTTCAAACATGGCACTTAGCATGTCTTCCTGCATTTGTGGTTTCAGGCCAGGCACTGGAAAGGTTTATGAAATAATCACGCATTTTAAAACAAAATCCACCTAAGGAGGTGTTTGAAGATGAGCTGGGGGCTGCCACACCACCCCTCCATGGGAGGGTTCCTAAAGGTGACAACAATGGCAAGAGGCTTAGAGCAAAGGCCAGCATTACCCCATATTTCACTTTTGCTTTGAATGACCCAAAAGGGCAGCCCTTGACTCTCCTCTCAGACTGACAGAGTCAAGTCAGTTGCACATCCTGCATGAGCCAGGGTTTGACTCCTTCAGGCACACACACACACAGACACACAGAGAATGGAGCCAGCCATGAACATTCCCGTTCACTTTCCAGGATGGACAGGCAAGGGCAAGCTCAGATCTGCAAACTCTGCCAAAGAGGCAGTAGATAAATGTTTGGGCATAGCTTCTCACAAATGGAGCTCTACATCTTCCAGAGCAGAGCTGGCTTGATTTTGGCTGGCTCACAGAGTGGATGGGGAAGCTTACAGCTGTCTGTGCCCATCTGTTTAGACATGCCTTAAGAGCCCAACAGAAGCTTTGGCCATCAACACCAGCTGAAAAGCGTGTCCTAAATTTAGGGCATTAAAACAATTTGGCAGAACAACTACAACTATTAGGCACCAACACAGATTCTGCACCAAAATTGTGGAAGCACCTCCAGTTTGTGACATGTTAAATTATAGGCTAACTTGTCAAATTAGTTTTAAAGTCTGAGGGGAGCAAATTCTGACACAGAAAATAAACAAAGAGAAAAACAGTTTGCCAGAATTAAAGAAACCTTCAGCACCAAGCATTCAATAGTAGTGAGAAAGCAGTGTTACTATGACTACTGACAGCCACGTAATAATACCTCACCCTCAAAACAACAGCAAACATCATCTATGTTTCTACCTAGAATATTCAGGAATAAGGGGAAAACACCAGAATATCCACAGGTTCCCCTACTTCCTGTGCTCTAAGACATGAACTGCAACAAGAGAACAAGATTTAATCTGTGTCAAAAATATTCTTCTAGATGAAATGCTCATCAAAATCAAGTGTCTACCCATTCCTTGATTTTTTTCCTCTTTTTTTTTTTTTTTTCCCCTCTCTCCCACTGTATAAGTAACCTGAACAAGTAACCAGAATATCTTTAATAGAAGTGATTTTATGGCTTCCCCCTCTGTCCTGCTACTGAGTTGCACTCATGGGGAAGGTCTGGAAGGAGCAAGGAGAACTGAGTGTTGTGCTGTGTTGAAACTTGTGTCATGGAATGCTGGGCATTTAGAGGAGAAGCCAGGCTGCCTGCTGCCCAGCGGATGCTGAACAGCACAGCTCTAGGCACCCACGCACACAGCCAGCCAAGATACAGGCCTTAGCAGAGACTTGGCAAACTTTGTGACAGCTGAGTGACAGCTGAAGTAAAACCAGATTGCCTAATAACAGCACAGACAACCATATGGAGGGCTGGACATGTTAAATATTATTCATGTGCATGCTATCTAAGTCAGCAGAACTAATTTGCAGGGAGAAAAATACACTGTGGTGACTTCAGTCTCAAACCTAAATTGTGGTATTTCAGGATTCTGCATTTCTTCCTTCTAGCTTCAGCATTCCTCTTTCACTGTCCCTGCTTAGAAACTGAAGGCTGCTTCCTTACCTCAAGAGACAGTCATGAACATCCACAGTAAATGAAATTATCTATACCTATAGATGCAATTCACATTCTCTGTATTTTGGCATCACGTAGATGTTGCAAGTACAGTAGGATTAAATCAGTATTTCGATAGCTTGAACAAAAAATCAATAGGGAAAAGAAAACAACAGAAGAAAACAAATCTCTCTGAACCTCTAAGAATGTTACATGATCAGCAGTTATCACGTAAACTAAAAATCCTCCCACATTCCTTTGACCTTGTCCTAACTTCCACAAAGCTTTTAATGTTGAATGCCCGGCTTTGAACCTTCCTTACTCCTTGGGAAAGAAGTAAGACTGAATCAGTTTTGAGACAATTTATATATATGAATTCTAAACAGTTTAAGCTTGTCCAGTGATCAGCAGAAGTAAGAACTGTGTGGCCCAAGTACCTTGAGGAAGGCCCAGCCCTAAGACAAGGGTGACGGCCGGGTGCCACACGAGCTGCTGGGTCAATGGCCGCTTCTTGGCTGGATCATTCCCACTCCACAGCATCACAGCAGACAAACACTTGTAGAGCCTGGTCTGTCTCCCTCCAGTGATTGCAGAGAGACCCCCACCACGAGAGGGCTCCTAATCTAATCACCTCAATTCACTGAATACTCAAATAAAGCTACCTAGGCAATATGAAGATAGGCCCAGGCCTGCTTTTACAATTACTTATTTCTGAGAAAAACACACTAGCCTCAGGCACTCTTCCATGTGGTTACTAACAGATCATAAACTACCTCTATATTGAGTATTTGAGAAAGAACTTGAGTGTCAAAAAGCTTGTGGTTTTTTTCCCAGAGAAATAATTTATTTCTCAGTCATAAGGAGGAAAAATGAGAAGCGTAGGGAATTAAAGCAAAGGTAGTCAGGCTCAATCTTCTGTCCTGGAGTTCAACTAAAATCTGGATTCCCTGGTGGCAGGAAACTTACACAGGCTTGCACAACTGTCACTTAAATTAATCTCTACAGAATGTGTAGGAATGAAATAACTCAGGATAATTGGGCCTTAATGGAAACACGCATAGGTCTCTGTCCTATTGAGGATCTGCAAGTAGAGCTTTCTGAGAGTACAATGGTGATTCAGGTAAGTTGATATCCTGTTAGAAATATACAGGGGAGATGATGCAGCAACTGAGAAACCTAAAGTAAAATAAGGATGGCAGTTTTGTTTACGCAACACTACTTGCACTTATTAGGTTCATTTTTCTATCCAAAAATAAGTTAATATCTTCAACTTTTTGTTTTGCTGGTCTGTGTTTTGCCTATTGACAAGTACTTTTGACAATAGCCTTCAGTTTACCATCAGCAATAAAATTATTTTTTCTATATGTGTCCTTAATGATTTGAATCTTTCATGTAGAAAAATTCTCAGAGAAGTTCTATGAATGGAAGAATTTCAGACGCAGAACCAGAACTTATTATAACATCTCGATGAAATAATTTGAAGTCTTGCAAAATGCATTTAATAGCAGGCAAAGTCTGAAAAAACCCACACTCTTTCAATTAAAGAGCAAATACTTTGTGTGGCTAATGTCCACTACCACTTCAAATCAGGCAGTGGACTGTGTGCAAGTATCGGCAAAATTGTTAATAAATGTGTACTAACAACATAGCTGATGGCTAGTGTGCCTTTACAAGTATTCTTGTTTCACAAGTTATTTTTAACTAAAAAATGTAGATCTAATAAAAATAAAGTTTTTTGTGAAAAAGGGAAGATGGGAGAAGTGACAACAGGAAGACAACAACATCAGAATTTTTCAAATCATTTGCTTAATATTCATCAAATCAATTCATTCAGCATTTCAACGTCTAGCATTTCAATATATTTGCAATTATTTTGTGTATAAATGCTTTAATTCAAACAAATGCATGATCAAAAAATAAATAGTCTCAGCATAAAATTGAAGCATTTTGAAATAATTTTAAAAATCAAAGCTGTGGTGATGAAATAGTAATTTCTCGGTGATCCACCACAGTAGATGCTTTAGCAAAGTGCAACATGCTATATAAGTTCCAGGAAGAAATTTATACTATGTTTGAAAGGTATGTGAAACAAGTGGGTTTTGACTCCCTTAAGTTTGTAGTGCTGTGCATTCCAACTGCAATATTTCTCTCCCTGGTTAAAAACTATAAGTTGTCTGCTCGGGTATTTTAAGGGTTTGTGTCATCTAAAGACTTTTAAACTCCAATTTCAGACATGATTATTCTTTTCATACAAATAAATTGCTTGAGCCCTCATTTATTCATCCAAAGCAAGTTGCATGAAAGGCTGCTGAGCTGGGAAAGCACAGATCTCAAGGGTGCTGTGTTTTATGCACGTGGGCTAACACACACACTAAAAATGCATTTACATAAAATATATAAATTATGCCCTTACACATTTTTGCTCTCTTGAACAACTGATGGGCATCTTGAACATGATATTCTGTGAAATGCATCAAATAAAAACAACTTAAAGCACTGGTTTAGAACAGTAGATAATTCTTTGGTTAAAATTTCTGGCTGATTATCACCTGCATAAACACTCATTCTGTTCACACATGTCACACTTTAGCTATGACCGCTTCTTTTTTCCTTTTGGGAATCAGTCAACTTCTACTCAGAAATGTTTCTTTCTGACATAAATATATGAATAAAGTGTTGCATATATCATAAAACTTATAAGTAGTTAATATTTCTCTAAATCTGTTTTTCACTCCAGAATTTTTACATGACTCTTTAGACATATGATGCTCACAATAAATTTTGAATACTTCTATTTAAAGGGCACTTTGCCCCACAGGTAGCATAAGTACACTAATATTTAGAGCATAATAAAGGTAACAGCTGAATTTGAGTTCATTGACAACACATTGTTTCAGGTAAGAAACATAGACTTTTCATACAAAATCTCCCACTGAACAAATAAAACACTTCCCTAGGGGTTCCAGGTTATTACAGTTTTTTCGCTGACATGAAAATCTGTCACTCTTTTTACATTCAAAGCTTATAAATCAAGAATTCTTCAGTTTGTGAAAAATTCAGTAATGGTTTAAAAAAAATTTTGTCTTACACTGTACAAGTAATGGGGACTAAAGAACAATATCAAACTCCTCATCACATTTATATAAGCTGCTTCATTACACAGGAAAATATTATTCTATCATTTGCCTTTATGACTTTTTTCACTTGATTTGACTGAATAAAAGCACCTCAAGTACATCTGTGATTCAAAAGAAGACTAAAGCAAAAAGTAAATACTTTAAATTTGTGAACTCACCCTTGTGAACACCTTACTTTTTGTTGTAGTCAGCTTGCTGTACCATAAATGCTAAACTGGATGTGACTCCCAGTGTTTTGCTGCCAGGGTAGTGTCTGCTCAGTTAAAAAGAGGACAACAATTAAACTTGGACAGTTTCCATTCAACTGGAAGAACATTATGATAACAGAATTTCCTGAAACCATCAGAAACCAGTCTAGACATGTTTTCCTGTAAGGCTCAGGCATGAAGTATGCTGACTTTCTTGCCTAGTCCATGTGCTACCAGTTTTGCCCTTTTCCACAGAGGAGAGCAGCCCAGCACATCTGAACCTCAGCTAGCCAGCTACTTATTTACAACCTGTTGCCAAGGAAATCCCCCCTTCTTTTACAGCTCTCTGCCCACAGCAAAGGAATATTTCTTTGAAATGGTGCTGAAGATGCCTCTTGGCAATAGCAGCAGTCAAATCTCTGTTACACATAATGATCTTCTAAAATCACAGAACATCCTATAATTTGGAATGACTAGTGGCACAAGCTTTCGAGTGACTTGAGCATGAAGCATGGGCAAGGTCAGAGTGAGGGAATGTCAGAACTGTTTCCCCTCCTGCTTCTGGACTTAACGCCGCAGTATCTCAGCCACCAACAAAAGCGCCAACATATCCCACCTTGACACCATGCTTCCTTATCCCATCACTACCAAAATCAACCCATGCTTGACAGTTCAGCACTCTGAGGAAGAATTAACTCACCTTTTTTACACCCTTGAATATCTACTCACCCTTCTTGTTTAATTCTACAATGCTATTTTTTTTCCTCACAGCTGTGGTAAAACCCACAGAAGGAAAACACAGACAACAATATAAGGAAGACTTTTAACCATAAGATTTCATTCTTACATAAATATAGGGGCTAATGCATACAATTATATGAAGATTAACCCCTTAACTGATGCCAGATCAGTGCTGTCCTCAGTATCACATATGTTCCAGTAGTGTTATTTAAAGCTGTCATACACAGCTTTAATACTTGCATTAGACTTCCTGAAAATGTTTAGGTTCTTTATTTACAACTCAGTGCTCTCTGCTTACTCTTGCCTGAACCATCTTTTTTTCTCTAAGTCACCATGTCTCTTATCAGCTTCCAAGCTCCTTCCTCTTTTATTAGAATTTAGCATTGGGTTGATGCTTACAGGTTTTCTGTAAATTTACCAGTAGCTTTTAAAGTTATAGCTGAAAAACTTCTTTATCAACTGGAATATAAAACACTTTAATATGCAGTCATGTGCTGCAATAAACAACATTATTGAAATATTTCAGGCGGTTACTGATGTTTAATGAGATACTCTCAAGAATAGTAGAAATACAGGGTTGGTGACATTGCTAGTAGACTTTGCTTTAAATTTTTGGTTAAAAGTGCACAGATTTATTTAGGGAGGCTTCTGATTCACTATCCTTTTCTGTATACCCAGACAGTCAGTTCTGAGTGTTTAGGGACTGTGTGGGGATACATAATAAAGGAAAGAGTGAGAGCATACAGGGGACTTTAAGCTTGAAGTTATTGGGGGTTTTAGCTTAAAACAGCTCTGGGCCATACCCAGAGAGGGCACTGTTCTTGCTTTTTTCTTCTCTGTGTTCACTGGGACCAGAATAAGCATGCTTGAGAGGCATGAGAGAAAGTGTGAAAGGAGAGAAAAGCACACATATTGAAAGAAAAGTGATACTCAAGAGTAGACACTGGGATAAATTCAGAATTCAAAATACATAGACAACCAGCCAATAAACTTCTCCCATGTGGTTCTGGAAAGATGCTCCCAGACTGAGTTCTGGAGACATCAAAAGTATCTCTGTCAGCAGAATCAGTAGTAAATCTGTGGGCTAGACAACAAACAAAATAATACACACCCAAGCCACAACAAAAGTGTGTGCACCAAAGGATGAGGATGACTGTCTCTATCCGTAGGTAGCTCTACATGCCTGCTCTCCACTGGTAGTTGAACCTGGTTCTCAAGAGTTTCCATTCTAAGAAAAGGTTGAGAAAGATTCAAGAGGTTTTCCTCTGTGAATATGTGATTGTACAAATTCTGGAAAGCAGACAGTAAGACATTCAGCACCCATCTCAAGACATGATCACAATATTTGTCTTGGAACTTAGCAGCTCCTTTCATTTTTGATTGGTATCTGTTTGCTTTGAAGTTCTGTGTGAAGACTTCAAATCACTTTCCATGCATTCACTTAGTGACTATCACAGACAAAAAAAATCCCAAACACTTTTTACAATTATCTACCTTACTGACTCTAAATTGAATCTGTCCTGCAGGAAAAAAATGCCTTTGTTTATTAGCTTGAGAATTTATTAATATGTGTTTTGACATGTATTGATGTGTTTCAAATCCAGATATCTGTATCCCCTCTCCTGCTGCATCCTCCACTGTCAGAATGTGCTTTCTAGTTTTGCTATTGGTACTTAAACCAATAAAAATGTCATTTCTGAAAACTTTTCAAACACTCAGCCAGATTAATTGTTCATCTAAAATGTACATATGCACCCACATGAACAGGAGGAAGAGGAAAAAAAGAGAAGGATGGCAAGACTATTGCTTTTTAGGAAATATATCAGAAATATTTCTCTAGAGAACTTAAGGGCACTAAAGTAAAGATTTCTATGCAAATATTGTATACCAATGAAAGAGTGCCTTGACCCACCCCACTGAGTATACTGCAATCAACCAAGCCAGTTAGTAAAAAATGAAATTAAAATGCCATAACTCAGTGTTCCAGTAATGATGTTCTTAGCAGCTTTTGGGAGATTCTAAGAGACTTAGACCCTTACAAATGTTAATAATAGCATAGACAGCAATGGATTAATATTTTATTTGTATTTTAAATAAATTATAGCCTATGCTTTCTCAGACCCATCTTCTGAGACTAAGTTAAACATTAAAAAAATAATATTCAATTATTCACTGTTCAAAGTCCAACAGATACATTCAGGACAAATAACCTGTGGAGACTTATTAAAATTTACATTAAGTGCTCAGTGAAATGGTTAAAAGCACAAGAGCTGCACTTAATGCAGCAGCTACATAAAATTCCCATCCAAAATGTTATACCTTTTGTTTGAAAACTCAATCATTTAACAGGAAACTTCTGCCCTTCCTGGGAAGGTCGTGATATTTCACTGTGCAATGCTTCATTAGGTCACTAAGGCTGTTACCTACCACCTATCATCCATGCAGTTTTACACCAGGTTAAAACCATGCCATTGCTGCAGAGTGCAAAACAGTAAGGAAAAGTGAAGGCCAGGAGATAGTAAACAATTCATCTTGTACTTCCAGCCCAGTGGCCAGTACACAATGCTCTGCTGGGATTCTATGGCCTCAGTGTAACTGCTGTGTAATGGCCACAGTTTGCTGCCATGAAGCAGGTTTGCCATTTTGTGCCACCTCGCAGTTGGCTCAGTTCAACACCTTAAACTCTCTTACTGAACTCTGCCATGTCATTCTCTTGGGGAAACCTCCAAATGCTGTGGCAGCATCTGACAGGGAAGTGGCTCCCTGGCAGTGCCTCCCCACCCTGGGAGCCACAGAGCAAGTGTTGTTATATATCACAGAGCTGCTGTGCAAACTGCTGGGAACAGTTTCCCTTCAATCTCTGTGTCTTTTGAAACCTTCTTCATTTGTGTTTGATCTAAAAAAGACATGTTAGAATCAGGAAAGATGTAGGCACAATAATTTAAAAAACACCATTCTGGTTGAAAGCAAATTGGAATGGACACTTGCAAAAACTGCTTGTGATCAGCAAGGTAAGCAAGGGACAGGAACGGTATTAAATCAAATTGCAGCCACATGCAGTAGGTGTTAGATGTGCCTTCAGCAACTGCTACTGTGAAAACAAGACAGAACTCATCTGTTGAAGGCTGTGTTAAGGTGATGCAGGGTTTTTCTTCGGGTCTTGTCATCTCATATGAAGTACTTATCAAGTATGTATGAACTTTTATAGCCCCTGTGAAATGAGCAACCTCTGACAAGCTCCTGAGGGACAGCTCTCTGTTTTTCAACAACTTCTAACTCAAGCTGCCCATGTATTGGTGCTGTGAGAGGCACCTAGAAGAATTAACTACCATGATCTGCTGTGTGATGCCACTGAGGAGGGGCAGAAAACAATCAAGAGGGTGGAGTTAAGGACATTTGGCAGCTGATCACAATCCTGTTCTACATTACAGAGAAGAGCACCAAAGTGACAGACTGTGCTGGAGCAACTGTCTGCCACACCATGTGTGGAGTTAAAAAGACCAGAAGATTCTGATGCTACCAGTGACAGAGGATGACTGTGCAACATAAATACGAGATGATTTGATTAAGCCTTTCCCAAGACACAGGCCAGATGTAAACAATCTGCTTGTCTATTTCTCAGTGTCTTAGAGTACATTTTTGCATGCAACACTTGTGCTTAGTGCCTGATTTCATTTGCATCACTCGGAGGAATGCCAAAAATGTTGGGTTTGTTTCTCTCCAAGGACCACTGTAAATTCTGACACGCATTTATGTTGCCTTTAAATCCTATCAGAGCTCTACTTATTCCCTACAACACAATTAACAATTGTGATGAACAAGGGTGACAAATTAACCATTCTCAGTCTCCTGAATCTTTTGATTCCTTTTCAGCTAAATAATTAATAATGCAGAATCCAGACACTTGCAAGCCATGGGGTGTCTTCAGAATAACTGATCAACTTTCATAGAATATTTATCTTCATTAGAATATTTATTATACCAGTAGGTCTTGAGCTTATATTACCTTCTTCTTTACTGCACTCTTTTCATAACTATTAATGCCAGATGCATTAGTATCAGCCTGAACGTCAGATTAATTCTTGAAGTTTTGCTTGAATAACACTTCTTTCTTAGTATGCAGATCTAGCAACTGATAATGCTAGTCTCCCCCAGAACTGAAAATGTGCTTGGAATACATGCAGTGCTTGGAATACACGCAGTCAGAAGCACCTTCAGTATATGACAGCAGTTATAGCCAAGCCTAATCCCATTCCCCATCTCAAAACTGAGTGAACTGAGTCCCATTACTTTTAACATTTCTGTGACATTATAAAAGAATATTTCTGACCCAAGTCTGTACACTAAGCATGACCTGTGTTTGAAATTAATCCCTTGCAAGTTTCATACAACAGAAGCACCTTTCTCAGTTGCTATGAAACTGTTGAAACCAAGGAAAGGGAAAAAGCTTTGTGTCTTGGGAACACTATCTCCATGCAGCCCATTATTCAGGTTCTATAAGGTCACTCTTGTCATAACAGAACACTGGTTTAGCATTGTTATGCACATAACAGCTACATAAAAATGATGCATGCTTCTTCTGCTCTATATCTGGAGCAGGATTTTTACCCCTTGGTAATGCAGCTACAGCACTTACCAAAAGTTACATGGTGCATCACACTATTCACTGCCCTTTTTCAATATATGTGCTTGTTTTTATATGCTTGTCACACACAGATCCATATATTCTCCCAGACTTGAAGACAGACAAAGGGTCTCAAGTATCCAAAAGTTCGTCTGGTTTTGTTGATTGTTTTCCCAGAGATGACACTCAAGCCACTTCAAACCTGTAGCAGCAGCAAGCTTTCATAGAAATTATAGGAAAACTGTGACTTGTCGAAATGCCATGTCACTTGAGCACTTCAGAAATGTGATATCCTAGTCATCTGAGCAATCCTAACCATTCAGAGCAATCTGAAATTTTCAGGAGACAGGTGCCTAAAAACCTTTCAATAACTGTGACAGCAGTGCCTTTGTAGTCGTGATGGCCAAAGGCTATGAAGAAAGCAGGAGGTTTGTGCAGGTAATACCTTCTATTATTCCAAAACAGAAGGAGGTCGTTCCAGAAGTTTCTTTTTACCTTTCAGACAGGGTGACCATGGTCTAGGAAAATTGCCTTATCTAAGTACATTAAGTCCTTACTTCAGTGACAAGGTGGAACAGCAACTTCAGTGCAACTTCAGAGCTTCCCTCACCCGTTCACCCAGCACAGCCAGTACTGCATGCCTTCAGCAGATCAGTTCTTACATATCTGATGCATGGCATTATGCATCCTGTAATTAGCTAAATAACAATGACATGGAGCTTCAATGACATTTTCATGACAGCATATTTCCATTTCTGTGTTGCCTTCTCTGCATGTGCAAATAAAAATGATAGTTATAAAAATTTACTGAGCTTTAAGTGTTATGGAGATGCTAAAAAATATTTTGGTGATGTTAAGCTTGAAACAGTGAAAATAGGTACTTAGGTCAGCTTTTAAAATTCTGCCAAGGATAATACACAATCTGAGCAGACAGAATAGCATATGCATGCACCTTAAGACCTTCCTCAAATAAATCAAATTAAAAAAAAAAAGAAAGAAAGAAATCTGATTTTGAATGTTATGGAGTAAAGTAAGCCAAGCAAATTATGTTACTTCAGAGGAAATGATTATGAGAGAAAAAAAAAAACAATACAATTTTTCGGTTGCTCAATAGCAGGTAGCAACTGCTTTCCCATCATCATTCCATACAGAAACACCTGGTATTGAATTGAAGCAACAGAAGACCAGATATGTTAAACTTTCTATAATTGCTTTGAAATCTTATTTTCTCCCACCTGAAAGTAGCAGTTTCATGCTCACTGTTTTATCTCCTAAATGTGATTTATAAACATTTCATATTATTCTAATCTGTCCCTGCAGTGTTGCAGCAATGGCAAGCACACAGAGAAATCTTAATGAAGCACTCACTACAAACTGTAAACACAGAGGATGCCAAGGTGTCATGTACAGTACTGATAGAGGTTAATACCTTCCACAGTCATTGGGTTTGGATTTGGGGATGTTTGCACAGTAGTCAATGCAGATAAAATTCAATTGTATGCTAGCAGCCTGTGAAAACCTCATGCATCATTGAATCTCTCAGTTACACCTGAGTCTTAATGAGATAAAATTCATCTCTGGGTACAACATCCTTATGTGTTGCTCCCACTACTGTGGCTTGCTTGGGGACACAGGATGGTGTGTATTCCCATACCTAATCACTGCAGAGGGAATTATCAACTCTCTTGAGACATATTAAGAAAGGGTACACTTGAAGTGCTGAAGCAGAAGAAAGATAAGGGCACGTCTGTACTTCAGTGATACCCAATGACTTCTGTGTAAGCAAGGCTGGGAGCGGGGCTGTTGTGGCAACAAAGCCCATCAGTGACAGACACACCAATATACACACTCAGAGTTGCAAGAATCACACAAGAACCAGGTAAACCAGGCAAGATTTTAACTACAAAATAAAATTAGAACTTTTTGAAAGAGAATCCATATGCTATGCATTAAAAATAAAAAAAAAAATGTAAAATCAGTGAGATGTTTTCAGGTCATTTTTCAGATCACAGTGATGAAAAATGCAAAAATTATCGAGATGAGGACCTTCTAGTGTCAATGTCAAATTCCCATGCAGTAGCATCTTTTATTATTACCAAAGCACCTAGATGTTACGACTGCACTGTGACAGTTAATATAATAGCTAATTATATTCCTTTCTTTGTGTTGTCTGGCATACCAGCTCACTGTATATGCCCATAAGATAAATGGCATATGTTCCTCTCTTAACAAATGCTAAACTAGTCACAGTTTTACAGTCTTTACTTAGAATTGTACCACCAGGTACAATTAGTGAATGACATTCACTAATCTGAAAAACAGCATTCAAAATAAGAACACCTGTGCTTTTTAGTTTTCATTTTCTTATTCTTAATAATATTTTTTTAAATAATAGCTGTCCATTTCTTGTGCTATTTGCACAGCTTCTGCCTGCAAAATTGTCAATTGTTCCAAGAAGGACAGATTATAGCTTGTCAAAAAGCCTGAAATTGAGCCAGTGACAGCCTGAAACCTATTCCAGATTCCAAAACCATATTGCAACGCCTCTGCACTTTTCTTTGGCAGCTGGTTACTAAAATCTTAGCTGCAGTGCAGGTAGGAAAATGATAGAGATTGAATTAGAAAGATGTTCAGAGGAAGCATTCGTTTCACAAGACTGGATGCCTGACTGAGGAAGAAGGCTTTTGTTTTATCCTTAGGACAGGATTGGTTTCATATGCAGACAGATGAGCTTTATATTCACGTATTCTCTTCATTCCACTCCTCTCCTTTCCCTCTGTCACCTGCAGGTAGCAATCATGCCTCTTTGATAGTTAAAGTAAATGGTTAAAAGGTTGAATGGGTTTCTGTAAGCCAACTGCATACTGAAACCAGCTGGGCTCTTACAAAAGATAAAATCAGATCAATGCCGAAAACAGCAATAATGTGCACAGATGATAAAATTTAGTAAGGAATTAACTGTATATATTACTTGACCCAGAGACTCCTCCAAAGTGACACAATGTGCATGAAAGAACTTAAGAAACAAGTGCTAAGGATACTTTCCAAGGATACTTCCAGGAGATTGCAGCTTGAATTTGAGCACCTTTTATTCTTGCCCTGCACTCTACCCTCAGTCTTGCCATCTAAACAGCGCGGGCCCAGTTTAACACAAACGTGTGCCTCGCACAGCCTTTAACATACACAGCAAACTGGATCCTGCCCTGCCCTGAGAGTCTCCTGTGTGCATCTTGCTGTGCAGATGTGACTACAAATGGCAGAAAGCCTTGACTTCATGGACCATGAATATTAAATAATGCCACTGATGTTCCACACTTCCCAAATCTGCAGTCTGTCCCAGTATGGCTATGTTGTTTTCTCCTGCTACCTTTACAAGCTCCTATTTATAGCATGATCACCTGCTCCATTTGAGTGCAGTACAAGTCCTTGGCTTAGCATCTTGAAAATACTGTCCTTTCATGATGAGCTATACTTTTATACAGCTTTATATGCTACCTCCTTTATCTGTCTGGCCTCAGACAATCAGTCACAGTGCCAAAATCTGAAACAAGTTCACAGGGTGGCCTCTAAAACTTTATGACAGCTCACTTCATGTGCAGCAATTTCCAATAGGCGCAGGCCATCCTTCCCAAAGCTAACAGGTGGCACAGGTTTCTACCCTTTTTCTGGTCACAAGGCAAGAGGTGAACCTATTACAGCAGGTTAAAGGGTGGAGAGGATTGCATTTTTTTAGATAGGTTTATAAAGGGGCAAGTTAATTTAAACAGCTGGCAAAAAGCCTATTGCAGTTTTAGCCATGATGAATCCTAAGATTATTATGGGACCAGATGGGCTTTGTCCTGTAAGTAATTGTATATTCTCTGGAGTGGACAGGGGGCTATTGAACCATCTGTTTTGTTGTTGCTCCAAAGAGTGCCTTACTGCTGTCTGTGCCTGCTGTTTCCCTGCTTGACTCCCCCAGGCCTACTTTACATCAACTTGCTCAGACACAAGATGCCCTCTTGTTTCAAGCAACAAAGAGAACTGTATTTGCCATCCCAGCCTGCCATGCTATGCTAGTAGTTTTCCTGTCTTCACAGTTTGCTGCTTTTGCTTGCTTGTTTTCGCTTCTGAAAACATATTGGAATGGACAATAGATTTACAGGTGTTTTAGTATTCTGGTGGTACCACACAATGCTGCCCAGAGTTAAATTTGTAAATAATAATGCCTTGCTCTCACCAGGCATTTTTCAACAGAAGAATACAAAGCTTTTCACATAGTAAGCATCACTACTCTTATCCTGCAACTGATGAAATTCAGGGACACCAAAAAGCTGTCAAGAATCAGAGCCTAAAACCAGGAAATTCAGAGATACTCAGAATAGGATCAAATGGGACAGAAGGGATAAGGTACACACAAATCTGTATAGGCATTCCCTATAAGACTACGTATGACTGAAAGAAATACACAAAATCAGCAGGACCTAAAATTTCTTGCGTGTGGCCAAAACTGGGATTCAGTTACTGTGCAAGACAGTCAGTGGTATAATTCATATGTCTGACCTATAAATAGCTTTTATTAATAGAAAAAGATATATACGTTTGCCAGAAAGGACAAACTGCAAAACAAAGGACAACAATGTTAACCAGACACTTGAGAGAGAGAGAGACTTGCTGAACTCTCCGGGTTATGTTTAAATGCCCAAGTCTATCACCGGAGCCTTTTAACACTGAATCAGTACAAAGTTATCTAATGGCATCTTTCTTCAGTGTTGTGTGAATATTATACTCCCCAGGGTCCCCTCATATCCTTTATGTATTTCCTTAAATAGATGTAAATAATTGCAAACAGGACCTCATCCAGAAGAAAAAGCGCAACCATGACTTTATAAACGACCTTGTATCATCCTCAGGAACATAGGACCATTTCCAAGGGATCAAATAAAAAATCAGCCACTCACTTTACATGAGACACTCCAACTGAGTGAAAGATCCAGTATGATCCAGCAGGATTTGCCTATTTTTACCACAGATTGTTACCCCTGGATGGGTATGCAAAACATTTCTGAAGCTAGTTATTCTTCATCCTGAAAAAGCAATTTTGGACCTTTTGGACCTACTCAGTTAATCAAAGATGAAGAGCTTTTTCATTATCTGGAGAATTATACCCTTCATTGCTCTCATCATTGTTGAGATACCCCACCACAGATCTCTATATCATTATGAATAAGCTACATATTTCTGAAAGACTCAGAAATGCAGAGTGAATTTTTTGTTACTAAAATCTGTGAAATTAACTAATTTAAATTCCACATGGGCCACTGATTCAGATAACATGAATAGTGTTTTTAAAATATTTAAATACCTTTGTTGAACATCAGTTCAATTAAAAACAAGCTCTAGGTTACAAGTATTTTTCTAAAGTATATGGGCCTTGAATTTTTCATGTCTTTTTGAAACTAACTTGAGATTTGTGATTAGTTTTCTCATTTTTATCATTAAACCCTTTAATAGAAATCTCAGGGAAACACTGCTATTTCTCAGCTTTTCCTTATATCTTGGTGTCTTTAGATCACTATGTGTGTAAATATTCTTCCTCATGTTAGCCTACAGTCTATACATTTTCCTCAGGGAAAATGGAATTGAACAGCCAGTTGGCTCACACCACTCACCACAATGTCCCCAGAACAGCAGAGGCACACCCATGACAGCAGGTGAGGACCTAAGCTGGGTATCAGAGCTGTACATGAGTCCCAGGCCATAGCTGACACGAGCCTTCTGTTCACTATGATTTCATCCATAATCATTTGGCATGTAATTTACACTCCTGTTCATTACCTTGTCTCAATGTATGGGGAACAGGGGTCATTAGTACATATCTCTAAGGTTCAAATTTTAAATTAAATCTCAGCATCTTTTAGGGAAACGGCTTTTAATTTTGTGACTGAAAACTCTTGTAATTCCTTTTTCCCAAGTACCCTCAAGAGGTTTTTCTCACACACTAACAGTAATCAACTTGTCAGAACTTAGAAACTTCACTGGTACCTTATGAAATTCTAAATTGCTGTAAGGTCATCTTTTCATTTTAGTAATCTTATGGAAAGTTGCATCTCTCTTCTTTCCTCATATATCAAGTACATTTATATTTCTAGTGGTTTACACTTTATTCAGGTTGCACGCACTTCAGCTTTTCAAATATTACAAAATAATTTGATACACTAAAAGCATGAGGGAAAGAGCTAAATACAAAAAAGCCCCAAATATCACAATTATCTTTCTGGCACAATGCTGGAACACTCTTTACTTTTTCCAGTTGCATTAGACGCATGCTAATGTAAATACACTGCAGAAAATTATTCAAACCACCTTTTTCTTAAAATTATACTTCTTTTAAGATTGCTAGGGTTTTAATTATATCCATCTTACTCAGTTCACTGCTCTTTCTTGCTATTCTTAGGACAACAGAACTCACTTCAAGATTGCCATCTTCCTGAATATAGACAGTAGATTGCGATGGACTGAAAAACTGATTTTACACAAGCATGGGAAATATTAGGTCCGGGTCCCATTGGGAATTGAGTTTGTTGATGCATGGCAAAACTGCAGCAAATTCTTCAAAGGTGTGATTGCTATGAGACGTGATAAGAAATAAATCTTCAGCTAGCAGGAGACAGTCAAGTGAAACTCAATAAACCAGTGGATAACCTGGCAGGTGGGCCAAAGCAACAAGAAAGCACAGTTCTCAACAGCATGGTGCACCCCTTAATACTGACCAGGAGAGGAACAAACACGCACCCTCAATGCACAGCACTCGTCCAGCCACTGACCAGCAAGACTTAGGGCCTGAGACAACTCAAATTCCCCATGGCTGCAGAGACAGGTCTGGAAGTAAGGGTCAGGTGTGGGTGTTCTCCATGGCAGGCTAAGCAGACTGTGTTACCATCAGACCTGGTATTATCATGCAGAGTTTTACCTCATGCAACATTCCCAGGAAAAGGAGAACCGTGGGGAAACTGCACACGCATTTCTCATCCACAGTACAAGAACGTCTCCCAAGAAAGGACACAAAGACAGACCTAGCCCAGAAGCAGTAGCACATCTGGTTTACATCTAAGGCAAAGAGGTTACCTCAGGACACACTGACACAGCAGGTACCAATCCTTCATATTATCTTCTGTAGCCATGTCAGTTTGAACACAGCACGAGACTCAAACCAACAGCATTTCAAGGAATGGGAAAGGTGTTACACCATCTAGTTTCTGAAGGTTGGACTGTGGTGTTGGTTTCTGGCAGTGATACTTCATATATTCCTTATGTCTGGTGCTGTAAGGTGTTGAATGCAAGTAAAACCTAAGGAACAGAAGTTATCCCTGGAGACAATCAAAATCAGGTTGGACAGAGGTCTGAGTGGCCTGATCTAATTAAAAATGATCCTGCTCATTGCAGGGTAGTTAGACTACATGGCCTTTAAAGGTGCCTTCCAACACAAACTATTCTATGACTCCCAGTATTTCTACAAATCCTGTCACATACTCCCATAGGTCAAGGCAACTGACTCATTGAGACATCCCTCCATCATCACAGATACAGGATGTGATATCTGAGGAAACGAGGACTCTACTGCTTGTATCTCCAGCATAACCTACTCTGTGACTGACAAGAAACCAAAAACTTCAGAGTCCTCAGCCTATGCATCTACACAACGCACATGCACATGTAGACTGTTTTCTTAAAAAGGTGAGTGTAATCAGTTACTAAGGTTTTCCAGAGGTACCACAGAATTTGTTTTTACCTCTCAAATCATGAACAGGAAAAAAGATATTTACATTCTGAAAACTGAACACAGTTTGTACTGTATCTTTCATGCACAGATAGTACCTATAAATTTTTTTTGTTTGAATTACTATTATTTATAGGAAATAGAAATAGTGTACATGTTTCTTTGTATGCATACAAGGAGGCAGAAGAGCAAAACGGAATAAAAGAAAGCATGCTGACAATAATAGTGATGAATTGCATACAGAAAGCATTAAAAATGGTAGATCATGAAGTGAGTGTGGGACATGCATAGTTAACAAATTTTCTAAATATTTTCCAATGTGAGAACTGTTCTGACACCCATCAGCTTTCATTTCCTATCTGTTTCATGCCAGATAACATCACACATTTTTTTTTCCCTCTCATCATAACTAATAACACCCATTAATTTATTGCCATCTCTAATTCCAACTGTCATCAGTAGGCATCTTAGAAGTTTTAAGAAATAAACTGCTGGTCAATCTGGAGAGAATGTTTAATAATCTTCTTGGCATACACTTACAAAGAACTTTCTTTGTTAATTTGATACCACTTAAGACAGTGCCAATATGTATTTCTTCATTAGTTAAACAACCATCCAAAAATTATATTCTAGGGAAACAGAAGAAAAATCAGTTGTAAAAAGGCTAACCAGGATTTCAATACTAACTAAAATGGTTCAAGGGCTACACAGTATAATATGCAGAATTTCATAAAAAACATAAATAAACAGGAATAGCGTGGTTTGGGAAAGAGTTATTAACTTATAAAATCTTCTGGTTTATACAATAATACAACACATAGTTGATAAAAGGGGAGAAATAGTTGGAGGTCATTTTATTTTACAATAAAAATAACTCAGAGTATACAAGTAATTTAACTGAATTTTGGATTTATGCGTATTTGATTGTTTCGGTTCTGGGCTTTTGATTCAATTAAAACTAGTGGCAGATGGAATATTTTCTCTGAATCTCTCTGCCAATTTTTTGTAGTTATGCAATAACATTTTCCCAATTTAAATAATGCTTTCCCTTGTCTGGTTTCAAAACATCCACATCAAAAACAAAGAATTCACTACAGAAAAGCAACAAAAAAATCCAAGATAAACTAAAGGCTGGCGAAGTCACATGCAGAAAAGAAAAATTTCCCCCAGTTATTCTTACTTAGAAGTTTAAGTAGTTACTTGAAGTAAAGGTAAGTAGAGTGCTATCTAAAATTGTGATTTTAAGTGTCTTTAAGAAAAAATTCAATTACTTGAGATCTGTTTTAATCCTGTATGCTGTTTACTGAGTATCTTACCAGTAATAAGATTTCAATAATTCAGGGAACAAGCTACTGAGGATATGGGTATATTTTCCATTTCATGCTGTTGGCAAAAAAAAGCCTATTGCAGGAAGACACTCTGAGCAGTTACAGCTAGGGCTCAACACACAGCTGACTCCATGAAATCCCATGGTCTGTGTTAGGCAGAGTCCAGCTACGCTACTTGGTTATCTCTTTTTGCCTTAAACCTAACTCCATGAAGCATTTCTGTCACCTCCAACACTGCCCAGCACGTCTGAATTTTGAAAGTGAGCTAAAAAAATCGTAAAATAAGTCAGAATCAGGTGTTATTCACAAAGGGGTGAATACACTGGTATATAAAGGATGGCAGCCACCATTCCTTGCCTGTGTAGCTGCCTTGGGAAACTTCAGAAGACAACTTTCTTCTTGACCTCTCAAGCACCTAACTTCTAACTATGAATGACACAACATCAAGAAATATTTAACAAACAGTTGCAACACTAAATGAAATTCATCTTCCTTTTAATTGGCGAAAAAGGTTTTTATCTGCATGCTAACATCTCTTTAGTCTGTCACATCACCTGTAGCTATCTTGACTTACATTAGCGTTCTTTCCAACATTATTCTAGATCTCATCCATTCAAAACTCTGACGAGATCTGAACTTCCACTAATATCTTGTAGTTCATAAACTGAAACAGTTTGACAATAAAACGTGTCAAAAAGTTTTAAATTTGAAGAGTAGCTCAGAGATATTATTTTTCTGAAGCAACCATCTCTCCTGAATTTTGGTTGTCAAGAAGCTAGATAACTGTGGCAAAATCTGTCACTCTCATTGCACAGTGAAGAGAATAAGGGATCTCCAGAGGACATTTGGCCCCTCTGTTGGTGATAGCGAAACTCTCTTAGCTGTCTTGGGTGCAACCTATGGCCACTGCTCTGACTTGCATATATTGTAATTTTCAGGGACTGTTGTGGTGTGAGTTTGGGTTTATTGGGTTTCCCCTGTGTCATGGCTGTGTTCCTCACAGGCTTGGAGTCTTGCTGTCTCTCTGCAGCCTCGCCCTGGTGTCTGGTACATTCCAGGGGAGCTGTCGAGTGATTGGCCAGGTTCCCAGTTTCTCCCACCCCTATCCTTGATGGTCGCACGTCTGTACCCTTCCCCTGTCCCCACCCCCATTTAAAAGGTGCTGCACAGAGACAAGACCTCACTTTTGGTGAGGGCTTCTGATTAGAGACAAATAAAACCAAAGTTATCCCCTCAAAAGTCCTCTCTTTGTTCCTTGTCACTGCCATGCTTCTGCCAAGGCTAAGACCCACGAAACCAGAGGAGGTACGGAGAAGTACCCATAAAGCTGGACTGGGGCAAGAGCTAACCAGACAGGACGCAAAATCCCAGGAGCTTCTCCGGAATCGCAGCTTTAAGGGACCTTGACTGGGACAGACAAACCCTCTCTAAATACGTGATCCTTCTGAAAAAACTATATCATTTGAAGAAGATGGTAGCTAAAATGTTTCTCGGTTACTTAACAAGTGACAAGGCTGTTTTGGAGGGTTTGGTTTCACCAGTGCATCATCACTATACTTCATTTTATTTCCTAGCACGCTCTGCTTGTGATAAAGTCTCAACCTGATCTGATGTGCTGACTTAGGGATTTCCAATTGAGATTTCACCTCATCCCCAATTTCCAAGATATCTTGCTGCTGCTGATATTGTTGTTTTTAACCCAATCTGAAGAGCTCATTTCAGTACCTTTATTGCAAGGTCTGTCACTTACATGCTACACAGCCTTGGATAAAGACATAACTACACAGTGACTCAGTTTCACTGGCCATAGCACAGGGATTAGAATAATACTTCCACTTTGAAGAGCACTTTGAAATAATACTTCCACTTTGAAGGATGCATAGATGAAAAGCATTTTTATAGGAGCAAATGGCCTTGTTGTCACTAATTAAAATAATATTACTCTCTCCAGAATAGAAGTAAGATACCCACCAGTTTCCTTGTTCTTATCTTTTTTTAAAAGGTCATTTACTAAAGGAATATGAAGGAAACAGCAAAGATTACATTATATAATATTTACTTTCTTTTAGCCACAAAGTTCTGTATACACACAATACTGACAAAATGGTATGCTGACTTCAGCTCCAGAAAAATTGTGAATTGCAGTCTTACAATACAAAATGCAATAAACCCTACAAACCTCATTACCTTTGTTGTTTTTTTCCTTAAATAATCTTTAACAGCTCTCAGCTGGTATTTTATGGCCTCTATCTCTACAAACTTTTTAATCCACTTTAAGTATCAGTTATCTTCATTTTTAAACCATAGATAAAATCCTTACTCCTATTTTTCAGGTGACTAAACTATGATTGCCATGTTATTCAGACCAATCTGTGATTTTCTTGAACAATACTGAACAGTGCCAGCTCCATACCAGTCTTCTTCACCTTTCAAGAGTGACACAATGATGTCACCAGTTTCCTGGTATTTTTCCTGAAATTGCTCACAGCAACATGCTCACTATTGGACCCATCTGAACCTGGGCCACACTGCTTTGGGCAGGCAGGTGATGAGTGGTAAACTCATTTTCTACCTGTGCACTTCGGGCTATATATTCAAATTATTCCATGCTTCTCTCAAGATTACAGACTCACTTTTTTCCCCCATTCTTCATTTGGAAAGCAATTATGGTATGAAGCACATTACTGCCCCAAGTATAGTTCAAAGTCTGGCTGAAAGATTATCTCATTCCCAAAATGCTGATATTTCATGTCTTCAAGCACCTGAGAGTAAGACTGTCTACATGGAGGCGAGCAGCATATGGCTGTTACTGGGCTGGGCAGAAGCAGTCCCCACAGAAATCCTATTGCTCCCCCAAAAGTTTTATTGGACTATCTTTGTGTCCCTACACAGCACCGCTAAGCCCCTTCTTTCTCTTGAAATCAGTAATGCTGTAGTATGCCTTCTTTAACAGGGTGACAGACACTACACAGCGACTGTGATACAGCTTTTACACAAGCAGAATGCCTCAATAACCTTGACAATCTGGGAAATTTTCAGCAAACCAGCATTTCCCCCTTCCCCTCTAAAAAAACCCAAAAAATCTGGTTTATGTGTGACAATATTTATCAAGCTGACAAACTTCAACTAATAATTTGATTAGTTATCTTAAGAGGTCTTTCATTCTGATACAAAAAAGAAAAGTTTCTCAGTGGTTTGGAGCAGTGACACAGTATCCTTGTCTCTGCAAAACTGCACACAGTTCTGCTTGAAATAATTATCAAAAAATCAATAACTTAGTGTAGAACATTTTTTTCCCAGAAAGTAAAAATATTTTAGAATGCTTTCTGCTTTGTCATAATAGATGAACTAGAAATGGTGCCTCCCTTTTCCTCTAATCTGTACCCTTTAAAATATTCATCAAGATGTATCTATTTTAAGTTGCTTACCACTGGTGAAGCATAAATAATTGAAATAACTCTTAAAAAACCCCTGCATCTATCCACAGGAGTAGTAAATAATAATAATAGTAAACAAGCCACCAAACCACTGACTTTGAAAGCATTTGTTGGTGTAAGATACTTTTAACTTTACATGGACATTAGATATAGCCCATTTTCTGTTTACCTGTCTATTATATATCTCTTTGAGGAGACTGTAACTGTCTTTTATTGATCTTTATCCTGTCTAATCACTGGCACAGTTCCATAGCTGTGAGCTGGTCTGAAGGCTCTGGAAGATGTTTGCACCCAAAGAGCCATTAGTCCATGACAAGACCTTCCCACTGAGCTGAAAACCTTGCAACCGGATTAATGATCATACTCACTACTGAAGAACATAAGCTATGATCTCACAATTGGATTCTAAATTAAACAATCCAACCCTGAAAAGCACTCTTGCCATTATTCATGAAAGCAGGCCCAATCAAATCAGCATGGATTTTCAGGATTGGTCTTCTGTATTTGACCTGGGATAAGCCACTCCGAGGGGACGCCGTGGGAAGACTGACTAGAAACAAGACCTTCCAATTTCAGCTTAGGTGTGAGCCAGCCATGGGGAGCTGGGTCTCGAACCCCTGCCATATCCAGGTGAGGGAGCCTGAGAATCCCATGCCCACAGTTCAGTGACATCTAAGTAATCTGAAGAGTCCCAGGCTCCTCTGTCTTACATCCTACTTCATTCAAACTTGCAGATCACAACCCGCCCTGTCTCCACATCAGGGGTTTAACTGCATAAGGAAGAGAGCTGAAATACTGATGCATGAATCAGCAGAGGAGCAAATCTAAAGAAGGGAATCCAGCAATTCTTGACTCATATTTCCACTGTATAATGCATGAGACAAAGCTTATAAGGAATCTGGAGTCCAGACTTGAACCAGAAAAAAAAAGGCAAATCAACATTGACATATAGCAGAACAAACTAATTATTTGATAAGGAACTCATAAAATATAGTAGCTCTTGAAGACTTCTGACCTGCCTGATTGCTCCATCTTTAATATTTTGGCTGAATCATTTAATAAGAAATGGATGTTATTCATTAACTGAGGGGCACAGTTGAGTCAAGTCTGCTATTCATCATGATTTTTATCATACTGCTCTATTATGGCTAGCACAAGATTTCTCTTGCAGAATTATTGCTGAGATAAGTTTTAACAGTGTTGGCAGTGGGAAGATACTCAGAAAAAAAAAACCTTCCTAACTCAGTAAAAAAAGGATAGTTTTGATAGATTTGTATTCAAAACATTAACCAAATCCTTTAGACAATTACTACAATATTATTCTGAGACATTTTATTGATACTAGTACATCATTTACCTGTTACTATTGCCTGTTGCCTTATTTTTCCTCCTTGTCTTATTTTTCTAGAATTACAAGTACTGTCTTTTCTTCCAATCGCTGTGTTTATTTTATTCTCTGTTTATTTCCATTCCATGGCTCAGTCAACTAAATGTTTTATCTGGTTTTGCAAGATTGCTACCCAACACCACGTTTTCAATCCCCTGAAGATTTTTGATGCTTAGTTCTGACTTTATTCATTGAACTAGTGATATCTGTTTCAAAAACCAGATCTTTGTGGCACAATGCAAATTGCTTGTTTTTTTCCATTCAATCTTAAATGCACCATATGTTGCAGTCTCCTTCAGAGTTGAAATTTGACCTAAAATTAGGTCAGCTGATACCTGGAGAAGCTCTCCAGTGTAAACTAATCCTCTGTGGTAGTTCAGAGCTTACATTTACACCTTGCACCCAAACCAGCCCTAAACAAGACTAGACAAATACCTGAAGCAGTGTCATCACACTTTGGATCACTGCATTCCACCTCGGTGTGATCCCATACTCCTCTCCAGTGACCTCAGCAGAGTCTGCCTCATCCCTTTCAGGAACACAATCAGCAGAAGCAAGGGACAACTAACAGGAGGAAGGCTAGGTGCCCTGCAATAATCACCTGCCATCTTGGCTCTTGTTGGTAGCATTAACAGCAGACTTTTCAGATTGATGCCAAAAAATTAAGTGGTATTGGCAATTCAAGGGTCACACTATAGTGAGGCAAGAGGTGTAAGACCTGTCTACTCTCTGTTTCTTCAATCTTTTTAATTGGAAAATATTTTTCTCCCCTTTTAATTATAACAGTGGGATTATACTGAATAATGACTACTGAGAGCAAAAGAGTAAAATAGAAGAAAAAATGTCTGAAACTGGTTAGTAAACCAAACAGCCCAGAAGCCACCACAACATGATTCCTGGTTAGAAACCAAATCCACCACCTCAAAGGCAGCAAACACAGATAGCAACAGCCTCATGTCTTCACAAGTTCTTCACCTTCCTTGTATTTTTCATACACATGGGTGGTTTGCAATATAAGTGTTTTTTACAGACAATATTCAGAGCAGTGCCATTTCTCTGGCACAAATTATTTGCTCTGCTTGCATCTTTAAAAACACCACTGCATGTTAGCTTTCCATTGGCTAAGTTGTTTCAAAGCAGTACCTCAAGAGATTAAGACAGAGAATAGAACAATCCTAAAAGTTGAATATTAAATGAACCTTTGTTTCTGCAGAAAAAGATTTCAGGAACAAGTACCCTTTTGAAGAACATAATGTATATAAAAGAAAAGTAGACCACTTGGTGATTAAAGAAGTACAGCAGATTCCTATTTTTGAAGCTTAGTTAACAACAGGCTTTAGATTTTCCAAAGGAATACAAGGAATAGCAGTCATATTTTGTGGGAGTCACCTGTGTAATTATTTCTGGCATCTATTCCATTTTCCATTATAACATTCATATTCTCTCAAACAATTTTTCAATGCTAAGGGCATCTTTACTTTTCTAACTGGCTGTAATTTCACAGCAGGATGCATTTAGCAGATGAGACTAATTTTATACTCGCTAAATTGTCATGTTTATTTGGAGCACCATGAAGTGACCACTAGATACCTGGAACCTCATTCTCAATTACGATGTGTGCTACACAGATTGAAAAATCTATTCCAGTAAAGCTGGCAGCTAAATGACAACCCCAATTAACTGATATGTTTCAAATTGTGTAAGATATATGAAGAAAATAGGTCCAAATTTGAGGCACACATTGGAGGATGCTAGTCATTTCATTATGAATATATATTATTGTAATAAAATATATCATGGGTTTTGTGATCAAAGCAACAGTGCAAATTACAGAGCAAATTAGTTCCCTAGCTCACTGTCATTCACAAGAAGCAGATTTTTTTAATACTTGTTGAAGACAAAGGAGAGCCATGAGTCATTTACATCACCATTTGAATGCATACTGTTTAGACTATTTAATCCTTTTCCAGGATTTTGGTTTTGTTGATTTGGGGTCCTATGTCCTTTGCCTCTTGGAGAAAGTACAGTTCTGTTCTTTCAGCCAAAATTCCCTACTCATCTTTCCATGCATTCATACTTGTAGGTCATCTCACTATGGATGCCCTTGTGTAATCAAGTTAATTCAGTGGGAGACTTTACATTATCATGAAAGGTTGAAACATTTCCTCTAATGAAGAGGATGCCTTGCAAATACTCGGAATTTTTACGTTGATCTAATTGCCATTGAGTATGTAGTGAAACCTAAAGCAGAACCAATGGAAAAGATTGTCTATAAAATCAAAGGCCATGACATTAAAAAATGCTTTTCAATTGTTTATGCCACTGACCATCTCCAAACTAGATGTATCTCTCCTGCCTTGTACAACCTGTGCAAAGACAGAGGAAATGTAAACTTGAGTTATCAGGACAACAGGTCTGATGATGGCTAATCACAGAATCATAGAATCATAGAAGAGCTTGGGTCGGAATGGACCTTAAATATCTTCTAGTTCCAACTCCCTCTGCCATAACCAGGGACACCTTCCACTAGACCACGTTGCTGAAAGCCCCATCCAACCTGGTCCTGAATATTTCCAGGGATAGGGTATCCCCAACTTCTTTGGGCAACCTATTCCTGCACCTTACCATCCTCACAGTAAAGAATTTTTCTTTTTTATCTAATCTAAACCTACTCTCTGACAGTTTAGAGCCATTTCCCCTCGTCCTGTCATTACACAACCATCTAAATTGTCCCTCTCAGCTTTCTTGAAGGCTCCCTTTAGGTACCAGAAAATACTGTAAGATCCCAGAGTCTTCTTTTATCTAGGCTGAATAATCCAAAGTCTCTCAGCCTGTGTTCGTAGGAGCGGTGCTCCAGACCTCTGATCAGCTTTGTGGCCCTCCTCTGGACTCAATCCGAGGTTGTGGACCCCAGATCTGGCTGCAGCACTGCAGGTGGTGTCTCACAAGAGCAGAGAACAGAGGCAGAATCCCCTCTCTCGCCCTGCTGCTTTGAATTCAACCCAGGATACAATTGGCTTTCTGGGCTGGGAGTGCACGTTGACATCGAGAGGTCATGTCCCACCTCTCATCCACCAACACCCCCAAGCCCTTCTCCTCAAAGCTGCTCTCAAACATCTACGACCACATTCATTGTATGTATTTTGAGACAAATCATGCTTCTAGGTTCTCACTCTAGACAGCAACAAGTTTTGTGAGAGACTATGAAACAATGCAAAAATAATTTGATCATTCTATTTTACCTTATTTTTCAAGTGAATAGGCATCAATTGTTTTATGGATATACTGCGTGTGTGTATTTATGGAAGCTATGATTTTAACAGCTTCTCAAAAGTAAAAATCAGCCAATAATGGAAGAAGTCAATAGGTACTTCAGGCATAAAATCTTGCATTGCTGTTGCAATTATGTATAATTTACCAATACCTCTATTGAAAGGCTTTGTCCCATTTTAGGAAGTCAAGAACAACAATGACCAAGAGGAATGTTATTTGAGATGGAAATGGAAATAGGGAAACAAGCACTTCTGGAACTGCCTGAAGGAAAACAAGGAGACAGTACTGATTGCTCTGGAAGGGCAGAACAAATGCTCAGGTCCTTGAATAAATACGTTTGAGGGACATCTGTATCTTTTACCACCCAGGTCAATGTACACGTATAGCGCTGACTAGATCAATACTCTTGGAAAGGGATCAGTCCTCCACTTAAAATTGTCCATGAGAAAACCACTACCAACCTTACGATTTGGAATTATTCTGTGATTTCAAGATTCAAGAATTACAGATTATTGATTTAATGTTACTGTGACCTTGACTTTAAAGCGGTGTTTTTCTTTATTAGCTGGGTAAAATTGCAGGATAGCATACAATAATGGCTTGCTTAGATGTGTATTTACTTGCTCATCTTCTCAACAAATTAATACAAAATGTATAGTTTAGCCTATCAAATTGCACCAGATAGCAACAAGGCCACCTAGCCACAGGTAAGAAATTTGCTAGCCACATGGCTGTTTCTAAAGCGTGACAGGAGTTCCTTACATTTCCTGGATTGCTCAAAAACTGGGTTGTACTTATTGCATAACAACATACTGGCAGAGGACATTATATTTTCAAATTCAATTTAATTTAGAAATTTTTTCTTGTACAATGGGTGTGTAACTATTATTTTCAGCATTCTGTCAGTGAAGTTTCTTGTTGAACACCAAGGAGTATTAATTACTTATGCAGTGCTGTAGCTTTCACTGTGTCTATCTCTACAAACAGAAGGAATATCGCACACTCGCAATGGGACAATTCCCTGCAGTGGTGATTATGTGAAGCAGAACGGAAGAATATGCCAGCCAGGCCTGCCAAGCAAAATGAATGCAAATTACTTCTCTAGAAATTTAGTTCCACAGATAACTCCTGTCCTTCCATCTTTCTGCATTTGGTCCTCCCTGTGCATGCTTCTTGACATCAGTAAAGAACTGGCAGACTTTGGCAGCTTTTTTTGGTGACGAGCCCTCACTGGGTTGGTACTGAGTGCTATGGTTTAATGCCATTGGTCAGCATTTAGTTAAGAAGGATGCATCATATACTGATTCAGCCATCTCTCATCGCATCACTTTTAGCGTAAAGCTGCCTGGAAATTTATATAGGAAATGCCAACTCATTAAGCCAGGAGACCTCGTTCAAAGGTCAGGCATAGCAAACAAGAAAAAAAAATTAAAAATACATTTTCTAGGACAAGAAGCACTTTTTTGCCCCTCATTTTATGTTTATGACTTGTCTGAAAGTAAGTGCCATTAATTATTTCTCAGGAAAGAACATTTTCCAAATAAGAATGGAAGGCGTCAATTCTTCAATTATTAGACTTCTGTCACACTGCAAAGCAAGAATGAAGTAACAGGCAAGACAGCAAATCAGATATCATGCACCTGAAGAAAAGGCTATTTCCAAAGCATCAGTAAAAATGCTGCACTGTATCCACCAGAGAATGCTTAGGAAAATATAGGACTCAAAAGAGAATTTTGTGATGTTTTAGGAATTGTGAGCAGATTAAGCAGCAGAACTTCCTTGGTGTATAGGTGTACATCCCATTAAATAGAAGCTCAACAACACACTACAACTGAAATCCATAAATCCATACAATAAATTATAATAGTCAGCAGCACCAAACATTGTCATTGTTCTCCAAGAAGTACCAAAAGAGATTAAAGGAACATCAATGCCTTTTCCTTTTTTTCTTTTTCGTAAGTTGTTTCCTAAGAGGTCTTTCTGATGGTTCTAGACACACTTCAAAAGTATTACACATCACTAAGACTCATGCTTCAAATATGTCTTGTAGCAGTGAGAGTTTGTTCACATCCAGACGAACAATTTACTTCTATGGGTCAGCAACACTAATTCAGCCCTACATACCTGGAGTACTCCCATGTTTGCCTGAGCTGGTTTATTAGTGAGAGGCCAAGCAGTGCATTTTTAAATTCATCCAGTTTTCACTTGCCACCAGAAAGCAAGTAGCTGGCCACTTCATGCCTTTCACATGACTACAGTGATTGCTTCATTTTATAATTAAGCTTCTCAGGGAAAACTGAGCCTTGCATTTCTTTTAAATCTACCAAAGGGCAGAAGGATTTGGGCTGTGGCAATGGGGTACATGTCTACCACAAACAAATACTCAGGAAAGTAGACCATCTGTCCTTCACAAGCATGTGCTGCAAGATAGAAAATACATCCTGATGCAAAAGGAAAATTTTAAAAAACAAACAAACAAAAAAAAAAAAAAAACAAACCCAAAACAGGGAAAACAAGGCACAAAAAGACTAAAGAGGCACTTGAAAAACAAGCAGGTTATCTAAAAAATAGGATTTAGGAGAAATAGTCATACAAGCTGCTGCATACCAAAGATAAGGGAAAAAATGCACACCTGATGGATTTCTTAAGAAATAAATGGGGAAGGTGTAGTTGTCAGGAATATAAATATCAAAAACAGTGGGCAAAAGACTTCTAACGTAGAAGACAACAAAAAAAGTGCAAGTCTTGAGGGATATGAGGCTTATGAGGAAAGGACATAGAAACTTTTAGAGATTTAAAGGAGTGAACCTATTTCTGACCTTACCACATCTATTCTCACGCAAGTGTTATAAACATGAAAGAGATTAAAGAATATTTCAGAATCTTATAGAATATCTGGCTCTAGCTGGGAAATTCACAAAATCCTCCAACCACAGAGATAAGCACAAAAAGAGGAAAATTATTACAATAGCATTTTTACTTATCTCTGAATAAATTACTTGAGTGAAATAATTTGGTAAATTTTATTCATATTATAAAATACTTTTAATACAATTAATCCATATTTTCCACCACACACACTTTGCTGCCATTTTTTCCAGGTCCAACCTAAATATTTTTTGGGTACCCAAAACCTTGCCTTTTCTGCCTCCTATACATTAGACCACCAGAAGAATCGAAAATAATGCATACTGTTAAAAACTCTACATAAAGCAAGTAAAGACAAGGAAAATACAGTACATTTTCAAGACCAGTCATAGAGAGGAAAATACACATTTCAATTTTTTCACATAGTATTAGCAAGACAATATCAGGAACAGAATGATGCCTTTCTGCACAGATCTTACCACATATCCATTGTCCAATTTCTTCTGTACTATTTTTCTTTTTGTTTTGGTATGATTTGCCAAGCAAAGGCCTCAGACAGTTCCCCAGTTGTACCAACCAAGAGAGCTCAAAGAACTTTAGTGCATGTGGTGAAAACCCATCAGTGCCAATGGAGATACAGAGCCAGCTGACACTTCATGATATGTGGATGTGGGAAATCAAAGTTATTATCCTGACCTGTAAAACTGCTGGAGGGAGGAATCAGTGTGTGTACTTACACAGCTCCATACGTGGTTGCAGGGGGGCTGTCCATAAGCACTGCACATCTGAGGCAGGACTTGTGTTCTGGATGTCAACACTGATCACATAATCAGCGCTAATGAGGCCCTTGACCTCAATAAACTTCTAGCACATTGTCCAACCATAACAGTTAGAAGTGGGGCTTTTTCATTGGGATTTGGGTTTGTTTTTTCATATGCACCCAAGAAACACTCCAAACTCATCGGATATTCATGCGAATCCAGCATGCTGCGTTGCCATGAAAGATTTCCTGGCTCAGGGAAGGAAATCTCATATTCACTGAGCCGATATAACAGACTCCCATTAAAGATACAGCCACCTCACAACTACAATGAAACTGTGCATCCTCATGTTGACAGTGAGGGAAAATAATTATAACCACTGCCATTTTTTTCTGTTACTGGATCTTGAGGGATGAGGAGGGTAAAAACACCTAGGTGCAAACATAGATAATAATGAAATCATTCTAAGTTTTTACTGACTTTGACAACCATGCCAGAAAGATAAAAGGCACATTTCCAAAGAAAACTAAATGTATTTTTTACAACTGTACACAGTAAAGAGAAGGAACTGATAGAGGTCAAGTGTCCCAATAGACTTTATAAACCACATTCCTTCTTAACATGCAGAACAATATTTTATCCACCCTGTTCAATAGTCATGGAGTTTTGAGAGCATTATACCAAATTTTCCTTTAAAATACTTTTAACAGTCAAGAGGGTAAAACACTGGAGTGAATTGTCTTCAAAGGTGGACAAATTCCCATCGCCAAACATTTTTAAAAACTGGTTGAACCAATAATATAAGTTAGGAATAGTATAAATGTGTTTCATCCTATCTTTGGGGAAGGGAAGAAGCAAGTGATTTTTTCACATCTTTTCAGCACAATAGATCCATAATAGGCACGAAAATATAGTTATGCAGTACCCAGATGTACAGTTGCTCCTATAACGGTGAATGAATAGAAAAGCAATTCAAGTCATGTTTCACTGCCCATAACTGCCAGATTGTTATATCTTTTTAAATGAAAACATAAAAACATACATTATCTCTGGCAATGCAAGGTATGTTTTTTTCCTCCCCTGCCACATGTGTCACAGGGGAGAAGTTTCCAAAAGTGATCTCATTACTCAAGAGCTATCAACTATGAGCATGATCTGGGTTCATCAGTTCCTGAAGAGTTCATGAAAACACCTTTTTCTGTGCTAATTATTTCAGTGCTTCTCAAAGGGCTGCTCATCTTTTAAAAAAGTTCAAGTTAAAATATATTAGCTTGTGAAATCATATCCAACAATGCTCTCATACAGCAAGAACATACCACAGGCGTACACAAAGACCAAATTTATGCTGTTCTGAATCAGGTTTAAAAAAAAAAAGAAAAAAAAACCAAAAAGGAAACAAAACATAAAAGCACCAGGTTTTTGACTGCAACGTAGAACTTGTTTAATTCTTGGGTGGGAAGAAAATTTTGATACTTCCCTAATCACACTAGCAAATGCCAGGACACAGCCACTGGGGGTCAAAAACAGGCATCATACGGAATCTTAGAAAATGCAGAAATAAAATAGAGACTTCTTTTACTAATAGTAACACATTTTGGGATCGACTTCCCCAGGGACATTGAGGGTTTTCCATCACAAAGTCTTTTAATCAAGGCTGGATGTCACACTAAACTGTAAACAATAGCTCAGTTGGAATTAGTGGCACGATTCAAGTAAAATTGGGCTGCCACATTGATATACAACAGGTCAAACTAGCCACTCATAATAGTCTGTCTGGTTTTATATTAACAAACTGGCAATCACAGAAAGCTCTACAAAGCTGACAAAAGATTCCATTTCCAACTCCTCAGTACCCAAACGAAGTGGAAGGTGATGAACAATGTCAGTAAATGAGACATTTAGACAATAGCTTAAAGGGAAAATCTCTGCCTTGAAAAGAGTTGTGGTAGTGCAGTCCCTTCCCTCTAACTGCCTACCTCCAAGTGTTACCTTCTGAAATGTCATTATCATTCTTTAAAAATAGGAAGGTTTTGTGGCTATCCAGAGCACTTTCTAATATTTCAGCTGAAATTAACACAGGTCCTAATGTGGAAGGATGAGGATTATCTGTGCCAGCTTCAAGGAATACAACTGGCAAAGTATTCCTCACAATGAAAATCATACTCATAAAGACAATAGATTAAGTGAAAAAAAAATTGAAATTAATATTGCTGCTTTTGAACGCTGACAGTAAGGGCAGAGTCAAGTGAATCAGGTAAAGCTTTTTAAGTTTTACTGTTGCATTATTTCCCTTTCTCATTAACTGTTTTTGAGTATAAAAAAGGACATATTTGTGTAATTGATATTGTGTTGCTTTTATTGAATAATTGGGAGAGAACGTTGTCTGGATTGTAAGTAATGACTTCAGGATTTTCAGTCTATTCTTTACTTTTTTGGAAAATCTATTCTTCATCATACTATAACCCCTTCTTTTGGGCACATCATCTAAGATGGTACCTGCTGAAACTGAATCTATCAAGCTCTTAACCTTGCCCTATAAATACAAAAATTGGTCAGAAAGCATCTACTCCCTGCATCTCAGTGACTTTTAAAAGTCATTCACACAGAAAATTGGCAATCTGACAGCTCAGGAGGACTAGTTTCAGTTCCATAAAGAAAAAAATTGGTGTCCTGGTTGCCTCTATTAGATAGTGAAAGATCCTCCCCATGAAAAGCCTGAATAAAGAGGGAAAAATGTTGACATAGATCAGGACATTTAGAGTTGATATGCATATCCACTGCTGCTACTTGAAATGTATATGACCTCAATGGGAGGGTCAGCACAGCTGAAACCAGAGTTATAGGGAATGCAGACACGGCACAGAATCTGCAAACCTAACTCAGGCCACAAAAAGGGAAAAGTGGGAGAGATCTCTAAAATCCATAATATATTTGTCAGCAAAAAGTATCACCATTAAGTGAAGAACAGTAAGAGAATAAAAGGAGTTCCTGACTTCTGAAAATTAATTTGGTTATTCAGTCCTGATTCACTATCTAAGTCAGTCACTGATTTACTGTTGATTTAAACAGGCTTTTGGCTTAATGCTCATGCTGAAGAACACCACTATGTAAGCCTTGTTTCTATGAAAATTATATCAGAGCATAATCATAAAATCATATCACCATCTCTAGGAATATCACCTGAGTCAAAAGTAAAAAAAATATTTCTACAGCTAATCCCCTCAATTCAAATTATTTTAACATTTAACAGAACCCACTCCAGCAGAAGTGGAAGAAGTTGCAGAACATATAAGAACAGAAACCTCTGTGTCTCTTCTGAACCACTGGTCAGAGAGAAGTACCAGTATGAAACTACTTCTCAGTCTCTATGAAAAATAGACTTTAACAATTTATCAGCCTAAAAGGCTCAATGGAGGCAGATATTTTTTCCTGATACACACTGGATCACAAAGCAGGGAACAGTCCCTCCTCAGTTAGGTACTAATAGCTAAGTCATAAAAAGAAGAGTACACCTTATCAACCACAGAAACATTTCAATCTACAGAAAAATAAGGAAATCCACAATTTCACAGAATCTTCAAAACAATCCTCTGAGTAAGAAGGACAATATGCTCCAGAGGAAAGAAAATGAGCAAGAAATATGCAACCATGGAGCTTGTAAGACCAGCTGAGAGAAGAACTGGCAATGAAAGCTAAGGCTTTCATTTGAAGAAGAGCCACCAGGCCATGGCTTTAATTGTGCAAATACCCCCAAAGCCACATGTACTCAAGTACAGCCCTATGCAAACAAGTGGGGGTGAACTGTCAGACTAATTCCAGCAAAACCTGCAGGTCTCTACCTCTACCTTCCAAAGCTCCAAGTCTTTACTACCTTTGTGTCATCCTTAGCCAGGTCTTAAAGCCCTCCAGCCTCCTGTCTTTTACTGGAAGAAATCAACCGAAGTGCAACAATCCTTTTCTGTGAAGACAAGCAGGTCCAAGGCAGAGGCACATCCCAAAACATCACAGGACTGCATCCTGTGGGAGAGGTAAACCCTAAAGTTTAAGGACTGGGGTACGCTAGAGGTATCCACCTATATATGTTTGAAGAATACTGTTAGGGATAGAATTGTCCCTAAATCCACATTGGAGAGCTTTTCAGGAATTTGGAGATTAATTTCTTCCAGGAGACCACAGTAGCCAAGAAGGATCTTTAGCATGCAGTTCAGGAAGAAATTGAACCTTAGGATAAAAACTCCTGAGGCATAGTGTAACCATAAGCAAATAATCCATGAGTACCTTTGACACAAAGCCTAAAGCAAAAATCAGATCTTACATATTCCTAATTTTCTTTCCATAATGTTTTATAACCTTAATTTACAATTATATGCAATATGATATTATTACTTTATGATATTACATAATACCATTTATTTTATCTGTATTCTGTAGAGTTTTTTAGAATGCATTTCTGAAGGGAGTACAGATTGGAAAGGGAGATGATCACTCAAGATGGAAAAGGTACCAGTGAAGTGACAGCAAACTGCTCACTCATTAAAGGATGAGTGTGGACCCCTTGACAGACTGGTCAGATATTTAAGGAAACTACTACCAAGGCAGTTTAAGTAAACTAGTGTCAAGGGCTATATTAAACACAGGGACAGCAAATTTACTTACAGCTGTTAGAAAAAAACAACCCACTGAAAAACCCCTAGCAGTCTGGTAATGCTCAAGAACTGATTGTGGAAAATTCAATCCAGGTAAGAAAAGCCCATCTGGAGAGCAAAGCTCACAGCCATGCAAGGATCCATAAATCCAAGTCACATCCTGCAGGGCTGTCTAAAGTCACAGCATTATCAGAGAGGTTACAGGCCAAATCAGAATAGTATCAAGAGCCAGTGACCTAAAGCAGGTTCTTATTTCATGAGATATTTTATTAAAAACATAGCTTTATCAATAGCTGTTCTTCCCAGAGGCAGCCCCAACCTTTGCTGGGTGAAAGTAAATTCATAAACTCTCTCCCTTCTTGTTAATTCCTGTTAAAGTGGAGCTTAAGGTATCACAATGTAAGAGAAATTACTGCAGCATATTAAACCTCAAAAATATAGGAAATGAGGGAATGTTGAGACAAATGTCTCCTGTTACTGAGTTTCACTTCAGGTGAATTCATAAGCTGACAAACAGAAATATTTACGCAATTTTGTTTTAGAGTAGTACCTCTGATACTCACTGTGAGAACACAACTCGAAAAGAATTTATCAGTAAACAGCAGGAGATACAGAAGTCATAAATGACAACTTGTCCTTGGAGATAGACAAAAGGAAATGAACTCTAAGGGTTTTTATCTAAGGACTATGCTGAGCACAGTATCTGATAAACCTTGAGAAGGCAGAATACATGAACAAAAAGCTGTTGGCTCCTTTTCATAGTGTATAATAACAAAAAGTAAGGATAACTGGGGTAAGAAAAAGTCTGGGTCACTTTTATTTTCCTACAAATTACTCTTAGCATGTGTTTTACGAAAGGAAAACTAAGCATTTGCGTTTAAGTACAATACCACTAAGAATTAACATTCAAAAAAAAATCATGGTGAAAGACCTCCATTCCTAAAAATGAACAATCCGACAGCAAGCATTGAAAACCTGAGGAAGAACTCAATAAGCAGAACACAGTAGTAGCAAAACAATTCCCAAAAATTATTTCCAGTAACAGTAGACAAATAATTTCAAAAGTGTTACATCTCTCCCATCTCACTCTCGTGCTGCTATCCCTCAGTATGTGACAGAAATGTCAGAAGCAGAGCAACAAGGGATCCATTCCTTTGTTGTTGTTTTTTAAGCTGTTTACAGCGTCTGCCAAGTAAGAGTCACTCAAGGAAAAATTAACATTCTGCTGTACGGGTGGAATTGCGCCAGGGATGAAATACCTGCACAGCAAGAACAAATTCAAAAATTAAAATGCACCACCTTTCTGCTGCCAGCCTTCCCCAACGTCATCACAAACATCTCTGTTCCTGAATTGTCTGAGCAGCTGTCTACCTGTGGGAGCTGTAAAGACTTAAAGATCATAGTTGCCTGTCTCAAACACTGTTAAGGCCACAGAAGGACTTTGTCATGAGATAGGCACAGAATGGAGCAACAGGATGGTGCTAACTCCGAGCCTGGTGGAAGCCAGATCTGGGTATCACATCCTGAGTACTGCATCCAGACAAAAATTCCCACTGTGGCAAACTGCATAAAGCAACTGCTCATACACATGTCAACAGTCAAACAAAGATCACTTCAAATTATGGGATGGATGGCACCTGTGCCCAGAAACTGCAGCTGAAGCCCCACCCCTGAATATGCCTGTGTGGATACCTGTAACGTGGACTGTAACTTAAGCCAGCATGAGGGGAATTTGCGATAAGATAAAGGTGGCACTATTGTCTGAATGTTATCTCAGGCCTAGGGAGAGGTTAACAATGCTGGGGGGAATAATGTATCACTGATAATGGACATAATGCAGCAACAAGGAAAGCCAACTCAGCAAAGGTGCTGAAATCAGCTCAGACCGAGTAAAAGGCAATTTTGGCAGGAGGAGATTACAACCACCAGTGCACAACCCACGGACTCGAGAGAAAGAACAAGCATGCAGACTAATTAGCCTTAGAGGAGAGAGAATCATTTAACCAACAGCATAAGAGAACTGTGTAGCCAATGAGCATTAATTCCTCTGTTTGCTAAAATATCAGACAATGGGAAGTTTGAAACAATCTGGGGACCTCCACCACCAAGAAGCCAAGAGTAAAGAAGGGCCAATAGGACACTTCTGGAGCTACAGGTGGTGACTACCTTATGCTTTCTGTCTCTCCCTTTTTCCTCTCTCTTCCTCTCCTCTTTTTTCTATTTCTTAATCTCTACTTCACATTTTATTGCTAGATAAAATCTATACTATTGACTTTAGCATATGGTCTCATTTGCACCTTAATTCAGGCAGAGGCATCTCTCAATAACTAGTTCTTAACAGGAGGAGCAGAGGAACGCAGGGAGTGAAGAGAATGTATCTTGGGACAGAGCAGAATACAGAATGAAGGTGAGAACACAGGGAATTGGGTTTTTTTCCTTTGCTTTCTGGTGAGAAAGCACTAAGAAGAAATCAACTTTAAAATTGAAAGTGTTGTGGAATCACTTCTGTTAGTGATCTTGGCAGCCATAACTGGCTAAGTATGTTATCTCTTGACAGAAATGGGAGCCACTCAATAAAAGGAAAAAAAATTTAAAAGAAACAGAGCACTGCAGAAATCACTGCTGAGAGCCCCTATCAAACCAAAACCTCAGCACGATGTTAAAGAGATATTGTATTGCAAGAGGTGTACCATCTGTTATGTTTGGATCTGAGAAGTTGAAGGGCTAGAGGCAAAACTTGCTCCAGCAACAACCTTTATTCTTCAGCCCTGAAAGCTAACCCTAACTTCTTGAGCTGAGAAAATCAGATCAGACCCATATCTCCAAATCATATTCAGCAACATATATTTTGCATGCTATGAGAAAAAACACGTACGCTTAGGTGGAACCAGTTTTTAAATCAGTTCTCTGCTGATTTCAAAACCAGCAGCTACTGACACATTATCTAACAGCTACTGGGAGCTGGCTAATCACTCCATGTGCAATACAAAGCATCATTTTCTTCCCTAAGTCATAACAGAAATATCCAGAAGCTTTGCATTGCATCAGAACTCCATGCTGTTCTGCTCACATGTTTTGGATGGCTTAGAAGAAGCTGCAAATGTTAGCTGAGATCATCCCAAGGATAGCTTAATAAAATTTCCAATCTTCATAAGATTTCCAATTCAGCCTCAAAAAATGAGGAAAAATAGCTGAGCTTTGCTATAGGCAATTGATGGGCCAAAAATCCTGCGCCCCTATGTCATGAATGCTGATTAACCTGACTTAGCTAGAGTAAAAATTAGCTGTGCTGATAAAAAAGAAGTGTATAATGATACACCAAAGAATTTTTGATGCTCTGAATTATTCCTTCTAGTCTTTCACTAATATAAAATGCAATCATGCAAACAAAATTCATCCAAAGGGTTCGACCATTTACTACTTCAATATCATTATATTTGGAAACTAAAAAAGAAAAGAAAGGGAAAAAAATAACACAAACACAAAAAATTCCAAACAGAAGAACTCCTTCTTTATATTGAAAATATCAAAATTTCTAGTTCCGAGTGTGGGGAAAAACTTTCCTCACACAACTTGGAAGGTGTCAGGGAAAATAAGATTTTCTCCTGAACTTAACCTTCTGTTTCTAACCTCCAGTCAAAATTTTTCCCCTTGTATAATAATTTTCTGCATTTAAAATTCAGCTACTTGCCAAGCAAATAGCATCTGTTTAAACAAAAGGAAGAGATTAGTGGCGTCTACTGCCTGTGATAGGAAAACAGCCAAGCTTTGATAAAACTATGTTTCAAGTTTTCCTTTACTGTTTTCAAAAACTGCAGCTGTTCCCTCCAACTTTTTTAAGCCTTAAGCTCTCTCACATGACCTTGGAGACTTACAAAGCTGAAAAATAGCTCTAGACACTTGCAAACTTTCTAAAGTAATGCATTTCAAATCATTCCCTGTGACTTCCTTTTTATGAACAGGCTCATTTAATGTCTGTTAGTTAAGTTGAAAGGCACTCATTTGAGAGGTTTCTTCCAGAGGTAATATCGTATACTTGCATGAAAAAAGGTAGGCATTATAGAGGTTATCTAATTAACCCATCCAGAAATTCTTACCGCTAGGATGAAATCAAAGAGAGAAATCTATTGCCAACTCCTAAATGCAACAAAATGTCATCCCTTTAATACCCAGATTTATTGTCCTATAATAAAAAAGAGAAATTTAAAAGGTTTCCTTAAAAAAAGTTTCACTTGTTTTTTAAATCTCTATGAGATTTCATTATAAGACAGAAGAAGGTTAATTATCTAAATTTAAAACCGATTATACTTTTCCTGCATTTTCTTTTTAATAGGTGCAAGCAGTTCTTTTGTTTATTAGCTTGAATGAGGAATGATGAAGAGAAAATAATCTTTCTAGAGTGAAGTAGAAAAAATGATTTTTCTTACTGAGGTCAAAAGAGCCCTAAACAAAAAATTTTACTTCTAATACTCAAAAAGACTCTGGAGATATTCTAATACTGCAAGATGCTTTTTGTTATTTAACAATGCAATGAAGTCTTGAATTTTCCTTCCCTTATTCTTACTACTTATGATATTAATGAAAATTTCCCACTCAGTGAACTCTATTGATCATGTAAGTGCCTAAACTTGAAGACAGGCAGAGAGTAAGACTGCATCACTGTAATATGCTCTGACACAAATTTAAAGGCACCATCAGTCATTTAGATCATAAGATGGACAGATTTTATAGGATGCTTAATCCCTTCGTTTCTTTGTCAATATGCTCTTTACCAGGGGTATTCAGAAGTAGGGAAGCATAAGTTCAGAGGAAGATCTAGCTAAAGTTTAAAATGGTTATGCAAGGGTTTATAATTTCACTTAATGTTGTGCACCATCAGATCAACAAAAATTGTCAGTGTTCAACCTTTCACCTGTCTCCTAAACTCCTGCACTACTTGTGTGTCAAGTTGAGGACGTGAAGCGTCAAGGCTGCTGATCAGAGGCAATTACCAACATCCAAGAATCATCAGGCAGACCAAAGAGTCCACAAGAATTACTTCAGAATTGTGACATTTTAAAATTACGTTTTCAGATGTTTTCTGCTTTTGGGATTAGGTTCCACAGGCACTACATCTTTTAGGCTTTCATCTAGATCAAGAAGGATGAAAAACTGATTTGATTTTTAAAAATAATGAGAGTGTGAGCTCTTACAGGTTGATGAGAGGGGGTTAACACACTACACAGAGTGCTGAATATGGTAGGGTTCATGCCCAGACCAAGGTATTAGCATGGCTAATACATTTAATTGAATTTTTAGCTTCATGGAATGGTCCCAGAGAGCCCCACACAACTACCGGATTTCAAATTAAAAATTTGATGAAAATAATTACATGAAAAGCTGATGCAACTATGACAAAAAGAGACACTTAGAATACCAGGGTGTGATTGCAGCACTAATTAACACATAACAGACTATAGTCTCACTGACTGAAAAATGCAATCAATTAGTAGAGAAATACATGACTTTTTAAGAACAGCTGAAAAATCTATGGGAAATAAATTTAGGGAAAGAACCAATGAAGACCACATAAGATGAGCCAAAGCTTGCAAAAAAAGAGATAAAGGCAGCAAAACAGAATGAGTAATTGCTAGCTACAGGGGCTGAAGGTGTGAGAAGTCTTTATCAATTATTGAAAACAAAACAGAACAAAAGCTGGAAGACCAACCAGCCCTGCACATAGACAAGTGAGTGACCCTTTTACAGCATTACAGCATTAGTAACATATTTTTGCCTCAACACTGTAACCCCCTAACAGTGAAGATCTCTTGGCCTCTAAAAACTCCCAAGGAAAAGAGACCTTAATTAAAAAAAAAGTGGAGGGAGAACTCTGGAGAATATACGACAGCAAAAATAAACTTGAATCACCAAAGGACAGATATCTTATTTCTCCATCTCTCATTCTTATTCAGCACGAATTCTGTTCACAGGCTTATCAGTAGATTGTTGCTCACTGACAATTTTTGTTGAAAGTACAAAAGATGCAGTATCTGTAGGGAGAAAAGATCAGTCTCAGTCAGATGAAACAATGCTGATTTACACCACCTAAATATATGCAGGTCATCAACTGAAATATCTTATCATTATCCATAACGATATCAAGACAGATTTATAGCTTGTGCCTTTCCTGAAATGTTCAGGAAATAAATAATTTTTCAGGGTTTGCTTATGTAGCCTGTTACCTTTACTCCTTACATAGTCCATGTAAGAGGCACTCAAAATTGCAGTTTCTGCATTTAGGGAGTCATTATTATCCTGTCAGTGCTCTTCTGGTTGGGGAATAAAACTAGGTGAAGATATTTGGGTAGGAGGAAAGGCTGTTGACCACCAGGCAAAGCAGCATGACAAGAAAGAGCAGGGGAGTCTCTCTGCCTAGTGATTACACAAAAGCATCCATAACCAGAGGCTTTTACCAAGAAGGACAAGAACTTTACAGGCAAGGACAGCTGAGTGCTGTCTCTAGCCTGATATATTTGCTAGGACTGAAATGCAAGGGGGACTTAATCTGTTGTTCTATTAAAGTTTGCCTTGGTATCTAACTAAATTGCCCATAGTCTAGTTTAAATCACACAATTCCTCCTCTGTTCTCAATAATGAATGAAAATAATAGGCAACAACTCTGCAATCTCTATGAATTCATAGACACCTCTTCAATTTCCACTCTCTAGCCTGAAGATATTTGTTTGTCTAGACACCTTGCTCTATGATAGTTATGATAAGTAACCCTTCACTCTCATTGTTCATACTCTGTTTTAATCCCAGAATCATGCCATGGATGAGGTTGGTCAGGGCTACATGAGGTCATCTGGTCCAACCTCCTTGTTCAAGCAAGGTTGCACCAGAGCACATTGCAGAGGATTGTGTCCAGATGGTTCTCAAATGTCTCTGGTGAGAGAGACTTCACAGCCTCTCTGTGGAGCTAGCCTCTCTATAAAATCTCTTCCAGTGCTCAGTCTGTCACACAGTAAAGTTCTTCCTCATGTTCAGGTGGAACTTCCTGTGCATCAGTTTCTGCCCATTGCCTCCTGTCCTACTGCTTGGCAAGACTGAGCAGAGCCTGACTCCATCCTCCTGGCACCTCCCTTCAGGTACTCACAGACATTGATGAGGTCCCCTCTCAGTGCCTCTTCTCGAGGCTGAACAGGCCCAGCTCCCTCAGCCTTTCCTCACAAGAGAGATGCTCCAGTGCCTCAGTCATCTTTGTTCCCCTCCACTGGAGCCACTCCAGGAGCTCCATGTCTGTCCTGTCCTGCAGAGCCCAGGACTGGACTCAGCACTCCAGATGTGCCTCACCAGGGCTGGGCAGAGGGGCAGGATCACCTCCCCTGACCTGTTGGCAATTCTCTTCCTAATGTACCCCAGGATTCCATTTGTCTTGGCCACAAGGACACACTGCTGGCTCCTGGATGGCTTGTTGTCCACCAGCACCCCCAGGTCCTTCTCCACAGGAGATCAGCCCCCAGCCTGTACTGGTGCAGGGGGTTCTTCCTCTCCAGTGCAGAGCCCTGCACTTCCTTGGTTGAATTTCAGAAAGTTCGTCCCTGCCCATCTCTCCAGCCTGTTGAGGTCCTCCCAAAGGCCTGCACAGCACTCTGGGGTATCAGCCACTCCTCCCAACTTTGTGTCATCAGGGAACTTGCTAAGGAGAAATCTGTCCCTTCCCCCAGGTCATTGATGAACAAGTTAAACAATATTAAGTTAAACAATATTGAGTTAAATAATAAGCTCAGTATTGACCCTTGGGAGACACTACTAGTGACAGGCCTCCAACTAGGCCACCAACTACAAACCTCTGGGATCAGCTGTTCAGCCACGTCTCAATCCACCTCACTGTCCACTCATCCAGTCCACACTTCCTGCATTTGCCTATGAGGCTATTGTGAAACAATACCAAATGCCTTGGTGACATCGAGGTAGACAGTATCTACTTGCTCTCCCCTCATCCATCTGGGTCATTTTTTGTCATAGGAGGCAATAAGGTCTGTCAAGCATGATTTAGCAATGATTTCTGTTAAAAACAGGCTTCTGGTGCCAAGTAAAGATCACTTCTCTTTTTTTTTTTTAAAAAATTATACCGTAATTAGATTAGCTTAATCTGAATCCCGTGTATCAATCACCATCTCTGCTAGTGATTCCTCCACTGGTGGGATACTCCATATTAATTTTTCTCCTGCATATTCTTATATTTCTCTCCCAATTTGTCTGTTTATTTTTACAACAACCTACAACCGTAGCTGCACTGCAGAAGGACAGAGCCTAAACTGACTAAGGAATGATCCTCTCACTCTAGGCTAGACTTGCTAAATCCAATACCTTGTGTACATGAGAAACTTAAAAAGCTCACTCACAGCAAGAGCTACATACCACATGTGCGCAGCACATTACCTGGTCTTCACTCAGCCTTCTTGATCCCACAGGCCAAAATAGGTGCCTGTGCAACCTTTAACACACCAAGAAGCTGTTCCTGGCTTAAGCATCTGAGAGCAGTAGAAAATCACCAGGTTGTTTTACAGAGAGGAGCAGGACATATCACAGGCCACTGCACTTCGTACAAGGATCTCCCCTTGAGAGCACAACACCCCACAGATGCTCTCTGACCCCTGCTCTTCACCTCCTATCTGTGCCACACACACACAAGCCAAAGGCAAACCAAAGATCCAGCAAAGGGAGCTCTCCATTAGCAGAAAATAAGTGCAGTCAGGTTGCACATGATATCTCTCACACCTTGTTAACACACATATGCATGCTAATAATGAGAATTGGCCTGCTTAAGGGACCAAGGCATACAGGAAAAGCTGCATCTCAGTCTTTCTCCCAGTTTTGTAGGTGCAGCACTCTCTGGTTGTGCCTTATGTGGACACACCACCGTATTTATGAACACCGGGAGGAGCAGCTGAACCATACTAAATAGCTGCAATTGTTCCAGCCACAAGCACTCTGTAGGAAGCCTGGGGATTAGAAAAATGTATTGAACAACTGCTATAACTCAGCACTTGCTGACATAGCAGAGTCCTTCTCTATATTATTATGTTCCCCAGATCATGGACCACAACAACTCACAGCAAACTCTAATTTTAAAGACTGGTAAAAATGCAGATATTTTCTATATTTTATGTTGAATTTACAGTATTAAGAACAGGTGTGCCAAGAATAATATCTGACTGAACTATATTACTACAAAATTTTCAGGAAACACACATAATAACAGACACTATCTTTAAACAGATATCAGCTATGGCATGCATGTGTATATATTTCTGTGTGTAAATAAAGTTTTCAAGTATTTGTTATACACACACTTTTTTTCCCTATTTCTGATATTATTATTAGAAGGTGTCTTAGAATATTACTTGCATAATTTCTGAATTTGTGAATTCTCATTTTTCTGAATTCATGTATCGTATTGGATCAACCACTGAATAGTATAGCATGCTGATATACAATTACAAAGTTGAAGTTGCATTTTGCAACTCAGTGGAGGACAACTGATAACTGATATCTATTCACTGATAACTTAGAAAATAACTTTTTTTTTAATGAACATACTCATTACCCTCAAGATGTGAAGAAGTAAGTGTTTCATAACATCAGTATCATTCTTAAAATTATTTTGGTATTTTAAAGACTTTCACCTTGCTTTCAAAATTTCAGTCAACTCCTATAGACCAACACAGATTCTTATTCAACATCTTTGTATCATTTAAGCCTTACTTGAGTCCTCAAGGTAGTTTTTGGACTAAAATGTAATCCCTTCTTCAGTCTCTATGAATTTTCCCTATCTAGTTATCACGACTAGATTCTAGGGAAGCTCTCCTCTGAGGCTGAGAATCATCAGGTCCAAAATGCTAAGTTAGAGCAGCCACCACGTCCTTGTGACCAGAGCTTTGTAGGGTGCCTCTGTGCTGCGCAGAACTGTGCAGTTTAGATCCACCCTCAAACACCTGCACCTTTGCTCTTAGCAAGGTTTTCTGCCAGAGAAGGGTGAATGCTATGGAATAATGGATTGCTGGGTCTGTAGCTCCAATCAAAGGAATAAAAGAGAGTAGCAATGAGTGAAATAGAGTTGGTTATGTAAATTTCACATGCTTGTCATATCTATAAAGGTAATCAGGTAACCAACCTCAGCACCCAGGAAGTGTCAGCATACCCCAGAAACCTCTTTTCAACCTACCTAAAAATTATTTTAGGATGGGAGGCACTAGGAGTAGGAAATGCAATCACTGTATGCATTCAGTTTCCAGGATCTTCTCTGAGTTTTACATTAAACTGTGAACATTTCATTCAGCACAAATCATACTTTTAGACAGATTTGCAGATTGAACAGGCCTTTCAAAATTACATAGACGATTTTCAAAGTGCAAGTTTTCACACCTGAATTCCTCAGATCTTGCCAAATGTATTTTAGTATAAGTTCACAAAAAATTTGGGGCACATGTGGTTTAATGTCTGGTATCAGAATGACTGCCAATTATCTAATTGCAGCTTGAAAGGTATCCAGCAGAATGGATAACATTGTCTTCTTATTTCCTCTGATAAACTTAGTTATCTCATTGAGCTCCTTGAAAGTAAAAATGAAAGAGTGTTTCTCATTACTTTTTTGTCTAGCCTAAACATTTCCAAAGTGGTGCAATATATATTGCACTCAGTGACTCAAACCCCTGTACCTGTATTTTAGCAATACTCAGGCTCTGTTGAACTAGTTGGGTTTCAAGGCCAGTGGGCTCTTCTGAGCTGATATTATTTGCATTTATGTGGTTGGAGAGGTTTGCTTTGCTGATTCAGGCTTTTTGAAACCCAAAGGGCCAAAAGGTCAAAGAAAAACTTCGTGCTATATCCAATGAACAAATAATCTAGGGACTCAAAGTATTTGGTAATAATATGATCCAGAAAGAAGTACAGATATCTTCCCTCTCTTTCCTTGCCGTAGATTTCAAACTGCTTTTCTGACATGACAGTAAATCTGCAGATAGAAAAAGCCCTGAAAATGCATCACTCCATGAAATGGAATTATTTTATTTTCAGCCACATGCAATACTTTGAAGGTGAACTCTATTTCATTTTCTCATGGTACTCCTTTCTATTTTTGAAAGCTTTGTGCATGAGAGAACAAAGGAGAAGGATTTATTCTCTTCAGATGTAGTTAGAAAATGGAAAATACAATGCAATAAATGCAAAATTGATCTAACTAAATAGATATTGTTCTACAAGAAAAGAAGACATTTAATCTCCTGAAAACAATATGACACTAACAAATTTTGCAAAGAAACCTTGTTAGCAGAGCCTCGTCTAAATGCACTATTTAGCACATGTAATTCTTTATTCTTTTAGTCATGTATGCAAAGAAATTGTAAAGAAACAAAATACACAGATTATAGGCTTGACAAGGAACTCTAAAAGATAAAAGATAATTCTTCTGCTATTTTGTGCAGCCAAGTTATTTGAGTAATAATCTTGGAAAGCTCTTAAAATAAGAGCTGGCTGCCACTGCGGTACTGTTGGGAAGCTGGTCCAGAATGACTTTTTCCCAAGAACAAAAAAGCTTTTAATTAATTTACATCTTAAATACATTCAAAGTTCTTAATGACTTGTTTCTTTCTACACTTGTCTCTTTTTTATTTCTTGTATTAAGTAATTATTTTGCAATTTAACTGGTTAATTACAACTTTTACTTTATGAATTATAAATTGTTATAATTGCATAAAAGATGAACTATAAATGGTTATAATTGCATAAAAGATTGCATTTAAATTTAATGGGAGAGTGTGAGAAATATTAATGGTTCAAATATTGCTAAGATCAATGAAGGACTTTGCCCACTATAGCAAACTCTATAAAGAAGCAACTGCTCATCTGCAACAACTGAACCACCAGCCCCAAAATATGCCTCCTGGATTCCAGGAATTTGGACTGTGAGTTAAGCCACCTGACAGGAACTTGAGAAAAAAATAAAGGTGGTAGTATTGTTCAGTTATCTCAGGCCTAAGTAAACAGGCACTGGGGGAGCAGAATGAAACCACAAGGAAAGTGAACCCAGCAGCTCTCCTGAAAATCAGGTCTGGCAAGCCATATCCAGAGCTGCCTCATTCCCAAGGCCTTCCACCTGAGAACTGCACATGATCCAGTGTTGCAACAGAGTCACAGTAAAATGCAGGGTAAAAGTTCCCCTCACAAGGGAGGTGCTTGGCATCCCCATGAGTGCCTCAATGTATATTAACCCATGGAAGCCTATGTTTCATAGGATCCCACTACCAAGAAGAGCAGAGTGAAGAAGGAACAATGGGATGCTGCAGGATCCACAGGGGTGGTGACTACCTTTCCAATTAATCTGTCTCTCTGACACTTTCTCTCCCCTTCCTCCTCCTTTTTTATTTCTTTTAATCTCTGTCTCACATTTGCTGTTGAATAAAATCCATACTATTGACTTTGGTGTATGGCCTCATTTGTACCTTAGTTTGGGCAGAGGCATCTCTCTAGCAGTCAAAATAATCAGATCGTAACAGAGAGCCTTGTGTCTTCTGTTACTAGGTAACACTGAAAAATATTTAAAACTAAATATTAATATTTGCACTTGAGTTGCAAGGACTGGATTTCACAAACTGCAATATTTGGTGTAGTAAACCTAACTGCTACCCAGGGAAAAATTCCTTCCTTTATCCATAGGCTATGTGTCCATTAATTCCTACTGCATTCCTCAAAATTGGGATTAAATTGCTGGTCAGAAATCAGTGTCCCTTTGTCCAAGGATTTATTTTGCTTGATTAAGTAAATTGATCTTAAGAATTCCAGTGCTTTCCTATTCTATAACTTCTTGGTTACTTTGTACTTTAACATTAATATTGTGTCTAGATAAATGGTAATAAATACAAATGTTTAAGACTCCCAGCCACAGGCCTCAGCATTTCCTAGGCTGTAATAAAGAACTCCTGATGTTTCCTAGGGGTATAGAAGAGGCAGTTATTAAAACCTGCCAGAAAGGAAATACTGTAAACCCCACAAGCACAAAGTATTATCAATTCTAGCAGAGATTTAACGATTCACCGGAGGAAGAATTTGTGCTTAAAGATTTCTGTGAGCATCTGTGTCAACAATCAAGTGATACAGGAATTTGCAAAACTTCTTGTCTTACCCCGGAGACACGTCAGCAGCTAATTTTGCTCCTGTCAAGTCTTAGACCTTACTTTTTTCTGCTTGCTCTGTCTTGCAACCCTGTTAGAACTGGCAACAAATTGTTCAGCTTCTGCTTCAGAAAGTTATATTCTCTTTTCACCCAATAATCAAAAGATCAGAATACTTGCCTATTTTGAGAAATGTTGATTCTCTGTGTTTTCTGGGAGTGTGTAAACTCACGTCCTCCATGCTAGCGCAGCCTAAAGAATGCTTCAGAACCGCATAAAAAAAGAAGAGATGTGGGAGTGCTTCAGAACATACTTGAATTTGAAGCACGAGAGGAGTTGAAAATCCTGAAGAGAAGTTATGAGCTTATTTCCAATATCCTAGGAGAAATACCCCTGTGAAATGGAGCATGTTGTGGGGGACAGTGCAAACAAAAATACTTGCTAAGGCTCCTTGAAATTAAGGTCCTCAAGCCAGCACAGTAACTCACTCTTCCAGATCTAAGTATGCCACTCACAGCACCATTTTCCAAACATGCTTCATGTGACCTCCCCTCCAGACATTACAGGCCTCCCAAGCCCTGCAGAGATGGAGCCTCTGATCCTGGTCCCCAACAGCCTTCGGGCAAAGCCAAACTCACTACCTAAATCAGTCTCTGTCCTTGATGACAATTAAAAAATGCTTGAGCCTCTTCTTCCACCAGAAAAGTTCAACAGAGAAGAGCACCAACAACAAGTAGGAAGTTGAACATTCTCCAAACAGAGCAGCTGCTTGCCCAGTTCTCTGTGACAATGGCCTTGGTGCAATGGAGAATACCAGGCTCTAACCCCTTTGCAAGAGAGAGGCGTGAAAAGGGCCAGGCCTCACCTTTTTTTGTGTGTGGCATTTCCAGCAGTTTAAGTTAGTATACTAGATCCAGAAAAAATACACTTTTTCTTCGTATTAAATTTTTGACACAGACTTCATAGAAAAGTAAAGCACCTACTTGGAATGGTCTGATTTCCACTGTGCTCTACTTGCTCAGTCTGACCAAGAACATGTTTCTGCTTAGGCTCCAAAGGAAACTCCAATAAGAAAAAGACAGCCTTGCCCTTGCAACATTTTCTTTCTGCTTTCTCCCAGGAGATTCCTTAATCTCAGGTGTCCCGAGAACACTGGCCCTTATCACCCTGCACTGCCTCCATAGCAACCACAGGAGAGGAAACACGGTCACACAGGGAGGGTTTCCCTCCTGGAAGGACAGGATTCCTCTCCAGCTCTCACACACTGCTGTGCAGCACCTGCAGGAACTTGATAGGGCTCCCAAGACCTGTTTTGATCATAAATCGACTGCAATGGGACACCAAAGAGGATATGGCTGCATCATCAGATGGTATAGGATCTTCTGTAAAATGGACGTTTTCTGAGTCAGTGAACAAGCTAATAAACAACTTCAAACTCTGCAACAAACATTTACTTATCCACAAACACTTCTAAATCTGTGCATGGATTTAATTTGCCCAAGCCTACCTGAATCTACACTCAAACAGGATAAGCATAACTCTACAACTGATCAAAAGAAATTTGAATCTACATAAAATAAAGCAGTTAATAATTTTCTCAGAATATTTTCCTGACTACTTGCCCTACTTCATAGTAAAAAACAGGGAATTCTGAATCCCAATATCTTATGCACATCTAAAAAGAACTGCAAAAGCATTCAGGTATAACCACTCCATCCTTCAGAGTTTTCAGCTTTTCATGACCAAGATGTTGAAAAAATTCCATGAATAGATGATTCATTCTGGTTCCAAGATCTGGCTTTTTTCAGTTTACTATGTGATTTGAGCTTGTTTCTCACAGTCATGTGCTTCTTTTGCCAGTGCTGATTACCACAGCTTTTGACCCTGGTTCATCTCAATAATATAAAAATATGGCCTTGCTGAGAGGCCATTTTTAATGGGCATTAACTTCTCATGCAGAAGATCATTGCTTTCTGTACGGAGCAGATGCACAGAATGGGAGAGACCTCACTGCATGGTCTTCAAAGCTCCTTTATACTTAGGCCTGAATAAATCACTCAAGTGTCCTATGAAATAAAACCAACTTATTTTCTTAAAAAGGTCTGAACGTAACCACTGATATACAGAGTTAACCAAACATTCCTGTAAACCAATCATCCAATGCAAAATCCATAAAGTTTCTGATCTTTTAGAATCATGTTAACCTTCAAAAAAGAAGCAAAATCTTACAGAGTTTGTTTTAAATATTTGAATTCTGACTCACAACAACAATAAATAGTACAATGACTGCTATTAAAATATTATCATCTAATCTGTCATATAAATAATTCTAGGGTGATGTAACACCATTCTCTTGAGAATATTCAGTTTTCCATCTTTAGCAGGTTTCTCTAGGTTTCACTTAGGCCTTAATTTGAGAGTTCACTGAATGCGTATGGGCTCAATTTAGCCCTCTCTGCAGCTTATTCTCACCCAAACAGAGCTTATGCCTGACTTTTTTCTCACTATTGCCTGTAATGTTGGAAACAAATAATTTTTAAAAGAATGTACTCATGGAAGGGATAATATATGGTTATATCATTGATTCAATATTGATTTCTTGAATATTTTTAGAATATGGCATTTGTTATCTCCTTTAATAGTAGTCCAATCTTTACTAAAAGTTGCAGATCTTACTAGCAGTGAACAAATTAATATTTTATCCTATATAGCTCTGATTCAGCTTTAAATCTTTTTGCTAATATAGAGTATAATGTATATAAGCCATTCTGGTTTTCCTTCACACTTACTACAAAACATGCACTTGCTTCCAAAAAAGTGTCTGATGCCTCTTTGACAATTTTCCTTGACAAAATATTTACAAGGAATTATGGTTTCTTTTCTCACCCTCACGGAATTTTTCAGTATGAGGCATATGACTTACTGCCAATTGTACCAGGAACTAAAGTGAACTTTGAGAACTGTTGATCAAGGTTTGATGCACAACATTTTTTGACACTCTCTACTTGCCAGAAGAGGTATTCTGTGAATACTATCACTAGTCACTGGGGAGCAGGATTACACATACCATGCAGTTAATAAGTTGCTTTGCAGCAGTTTAACACCTAAATTTTGCCAGTGCCATCACTGGTAGCTCAGTTACATTCTTTTCCTGCATTACACTGATTTACAGACATGAAAACTGACACATTGAATAGAATATTTGCAGATTCAATTTTACTAAGTGCAGTTTATAGCACAACATTTTTGCCACTAGGACTGTGATACAGATGTTTATACATCTGAATGGTGCATTAATATTTAAAATTCTATCCTCAAGTGGGCAGATATTGATTAATATGTCAACTATTGCCAATAAGAATAGGTGGTTTATGAATTGCTTCATCCATCTGTCTATTTAATGGAGAAGTAACATTGTCCAATTAGCTCAAAGCTGGCAACACCTCAGAAGTTCATTATAAACACTTTCCACAGTGTAATCTAATGATTTAAAATGCACTTTATTTATCTTATGGGCTTTGTTTGTTTTCTTTTTCTTGGTTTTCATACCATTCAGATAAAGTTTCTATTTTAAATCAATGTCAGCAATTTTGGTTTGTGCTTATTGTTCACAAGAAAGAATGCCCAGAATGTGGCTGTTTTGGAGAGGCATATTTATGAACTATGTGTTTTTAGAAGGTAAATCTTCTTTTACACCAACACAATAACCTTATTCCCATAGATAAATCTTTCTCCCTGAGGTCAGTGAGATTTTTTCTGCATGAGAAGCATAACAGCAAAGTATTAAACCCTGAATAGGTTTCCTACCAATGGTTTAGTTGGCTCTTTTGTACTTAGCTTCACCACATATCTCTCTGTTTAAAAGGTTGGATTTCTTCTAGCACCAAACATTGAAAGACTCATATCATAATCCATCATTCTGAAAATACAAATGAACAAGGCAAGGTCTGTAAGTCCTTTTGCAAAGTATGAAGTACTAACCATTTATCACTGATAATGCAGGTAATACTGGGACATTAAAAACTGAAATGGTTCAGAAATCTTTTAAAATAGCACTTCTCCCTACAGCTGAGATTAACTGACATTCCCATCTTCCCCTCAGAACTGCTAATTCTTTGAAGGAAAATCCATTGTTTCATAATACAGCTATGTATCATAGCCCACAAAAGTCCAATTCTGATTTCGGCCTCCAGATACTATCAAACACCAGAATTAATTTTTTTTTTAAATGAGAAATATATGCCTCTATGTCCAAAAGAAATTGTATCATGTACATAGCTCACTGAAAATTTGACTAGAGGGAAAAATATTGCACTAAGTTACTGAAGGGTCCTCCATAAATATGGCTAAGAAATAAGATTACTTTTGAAGCAAAATTCTTTGTGCTTTTTCCTAGCTCTCTACCAGCATCAGACCTGCTTTGGAAACCATCTTCCATATGAAATTATAAATAGCCAGATAATAAGATAATAATACAATGCAATAATTACCATGTGTGCTTCAGATAAAAGCAGCTAAAATGTTCCAAGCTGTAGTCCTGTTCACTGAAATATACTTTTTCAAGAGTACTTATGCTCCTAGACAAGTAAAACACACTTATAAGACTTCTATAATCTCCATAATGGAAAGACATTGGAGATTCCTCTTCACATATCAAAAGTATGCAGGTATCTAATCCCTGTACAGAACAACTCACTGTGGGGAGAAAACACCCGGGATATACACTGACATTGCAATTTACAGTCTGTGGAGACAAACTCAAACCATAACAAAAATTTCTCAGTTCTGACTTCCTCAATGTTTGGCTCTAAGGTTTGGAGCAGCATACTCCTTTCTTGGGTATAACCACATATTCTGCACTAAAATATTCATTTAAATTTTTCTGGTGGGACCAAACTGTACAGTAAGATAAGAAATGACTTCATCTTGCATATTTTGAGCTTTTCCATGTTTAACAAGAAAAGAACAAAATTTAGTGAAACATTCTCACAACGAAATTTCAGAATAGACTGAGGAGAAATACAGGAACAATTCAGGAGCTATTCATACAATAGATCTCGGCTCTTTGTCAGCAACTGGAACACAAAATAATTGATTGAAGCGTGGTACAATAGATGCAACAGTAGATTTTGCTACAGAAAACAATTCCTTTTCCATTTGGATTAATAAAAAATGAGATCACTAACTCCCTATGGATAAATAAATCCCTTCCATCTATCATAAAGGTAGCACAGGCAACGTATTGGAAAGCTCCCAGCAAACACAGCTGCTGCTTCTTTGGTTCAAAGACCTGAGGTGCTCTCCAAGGTAGGCATCTGCTCTGCACCTGATGCCCCAGGTCCAGTAGCTGAGTAGCCCAGATCATTCAGAATTTTTATTAGGATTGCCAACAACACCTTCAGCAGAATCTGTAGATGCAATAGCCTTACAAAATATACAGCACTGATGCAGTATGATCTTATTTCGTTCTGCAATAAGGAAGAAGGTTTTAAAAAGGATCTTTATCAAAGTCTCAAACCAGAAATTTAACCCTGTTAGAAAGTTGAGTGTGCTGGAGATACTGTTAAGAAAAGGGGGCACATATCTGAAATGATATCCAAGGGCTCACTGTTAACAGCAGGTCTGCTTGCACACATCAGAAGGGGACAGTGCAAATCAGAGCTCAGCAGAACCACAAGGAAATAGCAAGCAGTGTGACACCTATGACATGACAATGGGCATCCACTTAAACAGATGGGAAGGCAAGACAGGGACCAGCAGTAAAAATTCGTTTGAAAGACACTAACAAGTGCTTGCAAGAGACACTCCGCTGAGAAACCTGTGTGGAATATGACACTATAGAAGCAATGATGGTATAACAGCCTGAGCACAAATGACAAGAATGGTGTAAAATGGGGAACCACTGTGGTTACACTTACAGCATCACACAGGTCTTGGGGATCCTTTACTTCCTTCAAGGATATCATGCTACATATGTGATAGAAATAGCTGAATTTGAACATTGTTTAGAGAATGGAAGGAAAAAGCAAAAATCAAAGCAACAAAAGTTTGTTGACTATACAGTACACCGATTTATTGCATCTTTTATGTGAAGGACATCTGTATTTTGCATTCACAACTAACATTTTTAACAAAGCAAAGGCAATATTATTCTCAACAAGCTATGGGTTGCTCACACTCATATTGATGGTCATGCTGCTCCTTCCCCTCACTGTGTTTGTCATCTGTCACCCTCTCTGAGAGAGCAGGTAAAATAAAATTAAAGGGATTCAGTTCCTTCAAAGCAATGACATTCAAGAGCTGCCAGGGCCTGAACATCCAGGTGCTGCAGCAGAAATATCCTCAAACACAGAAAACAGAACAGAATGGTACAGAAAATTTGGAGAGGAAAACAAGAAAAACAAAAGCAAATAACTGTGCAAGATACAGTGTAACGTATCTGAGTTTTTGAATGTCAATGTCTAATGCTAAGTGCTGCATCTCTATTTTTCACCTACAAGAATTTGCCTGATTTTAGAAATTCCTTTACAACACTGTAGGCAAGAAGTTTATAGTATGATAAGAAATGAGGCTTGTATCTATCCTGCACAGAAGTTTCAGCCCTGTACCACTCAAATAGGAAAACAGGTCTCTATTCCCTAAAATGTGCATGCAGCCTTTATTCACATGTGTGGATCTTCTCTGTATGTTCATTTCAGAAAAAAATGTTCATGATCAGGTTCATACTTTTGCAAACTGGTTAGGAAAAAAAGAAAATTAAAATAGTCTGCTTATTTATATCACTAATTTATTATTTAAACCAAATTAAACCTTAATTTTTCTGGTTAAGGGGCTAGGAGCCGGGATGAAGACATCTACCAACAACCGCAGAAACTTCAAAATTTGCAGCCAAATATTTAGGAGCAGGGGAAGAGAAAGAGGAATTTTTTGGTACAAAATATTTCTCACTTGTAAATTTTCAGACCATTTTTACTAAAAATCAGAAGTTTTAAAAAATGTTGAACTGCAATTTTAAAAGTATGAAAATCCCTCTCCCATCCCCTGGTTAATGTAGGTGCAATCTCAAACTGTGATTTGAATGTGACGCACCAGAATTTGTCTGTGATATTCTGGTGTGATGCTCATCAACAAGAACACAAAGAATTTACACCAGCAAGTCTAAGAACAGAATCTGACTGTCTAAAGCAGAGCATTTGAGAGAAGATTCTCAGCTAGACCCAAGCAGTAGGACAGATTATGTGGATGATTATGACTTGTTTTATTGCTGATACATAAACACTGCCAATGCAGTATCTAAGCAACAACTCTATGATCTATTACAATGGATTCTAACATAATCAGGCTGTGGTCCCTCATGTGATGTTACAAGCTTCAGCGAGACCCCTTGCTTTCTAAACTTCTTTGGTAAGTCTAGGTGCCACTAAGTCCACTTAGCCTTGGATTTAGTCAACAGCCTGTGTCAAAATAATATAAGCAAGTTCAGCTAGAAATATACATGTTTGCAGTCTTGGCCTTGCAGAACTTACAATCACAAAGCCACACAACATTCATGTAACCAATTTTGGATTTTGTCTTTACATTTGACCAGATCTTAGCGCTTTTTGCCCACCCATGCAGAAGTCCCCAGCCTCTACCAGTGCCCGGGTTGTTCTTCCCAAGGTGCAGGATCCTGCCTTTGCCTTTGGGGAATTTAAGGTAGTAGCCTTTAATTCTAAGAGAAGTAGAGCTTCCACTAGCAATTTGATTAAAATACCAAAAATTAAGAAATGCTGCAAGAATTCGCAGGCACTACAGTCACAGTACAGCTGGGAAGGTTGTACAAATTTTCAAACATTCTGTATTCTTCAAACTATGGGAAACCATACAGATTCCAGGCAACTGAAGCTTCACTACGATGCTTCTGACTCTTTTAATTATCTTATTATTATTAATAATTACCAATTATATGCACATTGCAGGGATTTATAATTCTGTAATTGCCATCATTCAAAAAATAGTTGCTAGTCTGAAATCCTCATGAAATGAAGAATTTTGCCTGGATATTCACTAGATATGCAATAGACTGGGTGCTGTTGGTTGCAAAAAGTTGGGAGGAGTAGACGGACTAGAAGACAAACAATTACAAGACAATAATGAAATTAGATAAAAATAAATGAAAACACGTTGGATCTGGATAGCTGAATTCAGTCGAACACAGAATTTCTACATACTAACACACAAAACAGATAGCTCTCATGTCTCTCCACAAGACTGGAAAGAGTTTTAGGAATTGCAGTAAATGAGCTCTCACTGTGATGAAACCAGTCTACAGTCTTTACTGTATTATCAGGGTAGGACAAAAGAGAAATAGCGTATTTTTACCTTTGTCCATGTATTTTGTAGGCTGGTTGAAAAGCTGGGTAAAATTTTGTTTTCCATACTTTTCAAATAATGTTGACAGAATGAAGGAAGGTACAGAAAAGTATCCACCCATACACTTTAGGGTTGTAGAAAGTATCTTACAAAGACAGTCTTAAAGAACTCATAATTGTTTCATTTATCAAAACTGCAAGAAATGTTTTGACTATTATATAAAATCTTCACTGGGAAAAAATACAGAGTAATGGGAGCCTTTATAATCTACAAAGATGATTAATAGAGTTAGATGAATAAGAAGACATATTCTTGATCACAATGAAGATATCTCTGTGGAGACCAGTGATGGATAATAAGCTTTGGCAGAGCATTAAGAGTAGCACTTATCAAATGTTGGAATTCAATGTGGATGGAGGGAGCGAAGGTGAAATTCAGTGGGGACAATCAGGGATCAGACCAGATGGCCTTTTGGTGAGCAGTCTAGTGACCTCAGGACCTTTAAAGGGTCAAGGGAATTGAGGAGGTAGTTGTGAATTGTTTTGCTGTAGACTCTGATCACATGGGGGGATGAAAGAGGGATACATCAGGAGAATCTTATTGGAACAGTTACTTCAAGTGAGCTTTCACCAGTTTGCAGCTTTAATCTGAGGCAAAATCAGGAAAAATCGGACTGCCTGAAAGAGTGCTAGTTGTTATCTGCCTTAGCTGTGTATTTCAAACCAATCCTGTAGGACCAGCCTCGGAAGAAAATGAATGGTCTGATTATACAGTATTGCAGCGTCCCCGGTAACAAACGCGTGACAGCTACTTAACCAATACCTGGGAAGCCAACCGGCAAGGTGGCATTAATGATTTTGCAGAAAGTTAACTAAGTACATCTATCACTTTGTCATGTAGGGTAAAAGAAAGCATCAGTCAAAGAAGAAAGAGGGGAGCAGTCTATGCTTCCTTTTTTAGGTTCTGCTGAAATCTGCTCTAAGAATCAATACAGCTGGAGCTGTGAACAGTTCTCAGGCTGATTAAATGTAACAGGGATAGAAAGGGGAGGAGCAAGGCCAGAAGATGATCTGGAACTAACAGAAGAAGCATATTATGGGTCAGGAAAACACCAGGGGTTTACTGAAGGGCACTCCAATGGCCATGCCCTAAAAATTCTCTCCAGGGGCTTAGCCATTCCAGTTATCTTCAAACGCGTGTTTCACCTTGGCCAGTGACAAACTTTGAAAATGTTCCTGCTCACACACAGACTGCACTGTGAGTCAGATATTTCCGATACTTCCCTAAGAAGGACCATGCTGAAGTTATTCCTCCTTGGGACAGATTCATAGCTGGAGTGAATATGAGCACCTCAGTTTACAAGAGCTGGGGTTTCAGCCAGCTGATTTTTACAGCTCCTAACTGCATCAAGTAGGTCTGTACAATTCCTCTCTTCTCCTTCCTCCCTTGAAGAAGAGGCATTGTATACACCTTTCCATCCCTTTTCCACTTGCTAAGCCTAACATAGCTCCCACACTACAGTTTCTACTGCCTGGAACAGTTCTTTGGATCCTTTTCATTTTTCAGATAACCTGTTCTTTGCTAAAGCCTATCTTTCCAACACAGCCTGCAGAGCACATTTAGTCAAAACTGTAACTGAAGCTGGTTGAAACGTTTGTGTTTGGAGCTGTGTTTTAAAAGGATTTGCTGCTTTTCTGAAGTTATTTTTCTGTTTTTTGACAAATATGTTTCTACAGATTTCAGATACATTTTTTTAAATTTTGCTTCATGAAAAAGAGGAAAAGTAGAAGAGAGAAGCAAAAGTAAAGAATAATAATAAGAAAAAGGGCAACGCTAAGAAGCCATGATCTGGCATCTAAAAGATTCTAAACTAAAAATAAGTTTTCCCAGGAATATCTGACAAATAAACGTATTCAGTAAGAAAAATCCTACAAAATTTAAAATCTTAGGAAAACATCTCATTTTTTTTTTTAAAAATCACTATTCTAATCCATGCGCATTTTAATTGCATTAGTAGGATAAACACTGAAATCTTTTTCAAAAGAACAGTCTATAAAGATCATCTGCACTTAGTTTTTAATTATTGTGGAACAATCTATCCTTTTGTTTATCCAGATGCAAAAATAGAATACAGAAATATATCCCCACTGTGCCTTCCTAGAGGTCAAGTAATCTTTTTTTTGTTATTATTGTTAGCAGTTTCCTCCTCCATTTTCAGAGTACCATAGACCTCTTTAACTTGACAAACTCATTACTTTATAATGATTTAATTACTAGGGAAACAGCTTGTCAGTTTGAGTGGCAGACAGGAACAGGCTGCTCTCGTACCAGAGGGCAGACGTAGCACCTGGCTGCAGCCTGATTAAATTAATAGGCTGCCAGTTCTACCCTTTAAAGCTTTTGGGGTGAGCACTGCTGCCACCACTGCCTGAATGTGCCCTGCTCCCTATCAAGTGATTAGTAGGCACTCCGGTGTTTTGCCGTTCACCATCAGGAAAATCGGTTCCAGAGGGTCACACGGGAGCTCACACAGCACAGAAGGGAACTACCATTAACACTGTTGATATGGAAATAAACAGGTGAGAGAAAAAATTCTAATAGCTTCATAGTGTCCCTGCATCAGTTTTGCACTACTCACTCAACCACTAGCAGCTTGATTAAAATACCGAAAATTAAGAAATGCTGCAAGAATTAGCATATCCTTTGAGCTGTTCAGAGCCTATGCACCAATTAAGTTGCTAGTCCTGAGTGCAAGGCCGGCATAGGACATTCCAACCAGCCAGCTACAAGCTCAGGTCCCTGTCCAGTAAAGCATTTGAGCACAGGACCCTTAAGTGACTCCAGTGGGATTATTTGCTTGCTTATTGTTAAATGCACACTTGGACATTGCACTGGGTGAAGCGCTAAATTGCTTCAAGACAGTGATCCAGTCCTTGCTGCTCAGGGCACTCTGACAAGGAAAGAAATAATGGTGTTTCACACTGCCCAGTCAGAAAGTGCTGACTTTCTGTTCCCATCAGAGCAGACAGCCTGGGGCAATTACTGTCTCACATTAGTGTGGGGGGTCACCCTGTACCCCAAGGAGCAGTGGAAAGCTCCAGTGCTTATTCGAGCACTGTGTACCTTCCCTATTGCTGCACTCTCGGTACTGGGAAACACAGGCTGCTCTGCTGTAGCAGCATTAAATGGGACTTGAGGCAACCTTTTAACAGGACCTTTCTTAAGTTTCCTCTACCATGTGGCATGTAAGACACCACAAAGATGCTTTTTAGAATTGCTGAGATAAGTAGGCTGAATTATTTTCTCTAAAAACTTCAGGAATCCAAAATCTATTGTCTCAACACTCAGGTAGTTTAACAGGATCTTCCATCACATTTTGATTATGTCAGTAATAATAAAATACAATCACAGAATCATTAAGGTTGGAAAAGACCTCCAAGATCCTTGAGTCCAACCTTTGACCACTTTGTCAGCCAAATATTAAGTGCCACTTAAGGGACATTTGGAGAGGTATTTCTGCAAAATTCAAGTACCCATTACCTACAATCTTCTTTGGTCCTAATTAAAAACAGGAAAAAAAGGCAAAGGGTTGATTAAGAGACAACTGAATGAGGAAAAGACTTACTGTGGTACTGTTGTAATCTAATTTACTTTTACCTTCCCACACACAGGAAGCAATTGCTTCAGCAATTCACTAGATTCCTCCACTCTGTATAGACTCATGCTTACCTACGTCACAGAAACTGTGTGAAGCAAAATTATTAAGAACTGAGAAGTGCTGACATACTAAATTGGGAGAAGACTTATAGCTGGCTTACATAAGACTAAAGGAGGAAAGTATTAGCTTACACTGAAGAAAACCAGAGTGGTTTTTAACCTAGAAAAGTCACGTCCCAAGGTCAGGACCCCAAAGGCTCCAGCCTGTGTTCATCAGACCTGCACCTCTCACACCTCTTCCCTCCTCTTTCATTTCAAAACTTGACATTGTATGAATGTTCCCCCAGCTACCAATAAAAAAAAAAAACTCTACCACTGGCTGTGAAATTTCTATAACTTTGGTTACCTACAAGACTAGCACTTCTTTCCTTTGATGGGAAAAGGTAACACAGGAAAGCTAAAGTCCTAAGAAAATGTAGTTTCTACTAAGCACACAACTTCAGATGTTCAGAAGCTCATATCTGCTGTCCTTGCAAAAATCAACCCCTCCCTGGGAGTAGGTAGGGACATGAAAGTACAACCCTCTCCTCTGTTCTGGTGTGTAAGAGCCCAAATATAAAAGAGAATCAACCCAGTGATATTTCTCTAGCAAATTAAGGAAAAAAAAGGGAAGGAAAAGGTAACACTAGCACACCTCATCAGACTTCCATAGACTAGCAGAAAACCTATAGACATTCAGATGTCCTGCCATATTTCTACTCTGAGGGAAAGTCTGCTTTAAACAGATCTTCCTACTTTTCTTCACAAATCTCCAGATATTTCAACAGGAAAAAAAAAAGCATTTCCATCAGTGTGTCTTTCATCTTTGCCTTTAAAAATTAAATATTTCTTGTTCATTTTATGCACTGAATATTTTGAGACCCAATTAAGGCATCTGAGATTTCTCATGTAATCCCAAAGGAAAAATATACTGATCCAATCACTTCAGTACTGCAACAGAGGGCAATGAAGAGAAAAGTCAATAAAAGCATCAGAGCACAAAAAGGCAAGCTGTAATCAATATATGCTCTTGATATGGGCTGTCTGGTAAAGAAAAATCATTTAGGATTTAAATTTATTTCCTTGTGCAAACTGCTTAGAAAGTGAAAAAAAAAATTAATGGGCTACACCTAGTTTATTCCTCTATCCTGACTTCTTTTTATTTTTTTCCGTTTCTTTATCCAAGAAAGCAAGCAAATATTTTGATACTGAGTAAATTAACCAGGCAAAACCTGGCAAGAGAACAGTAGTCTGGCTTCCATCTTTTGCCAGGCAAGTGCTATTATGCCCAAGCTGCCTGCCTGCCAGTTATTCAATGTCAGAAAAAATCATCACAAGGAAAAATATCTTGTTCTTTGATAAAGAAAAAAAAAACCTCAAACCAGCATGTTTTAGCAATTCCATCCTGATGGCAAAGAAGATATTTTAAAGTAGCTACAGGTATGTAAAAAATAAAAAAACAAACAAATTACTTCTAGAGGTACTTTCTGGCAGTCAATTTGCCAAAGTTGGGCCCTGCCAGCATCCCTGCAGGTAATATTCATTCCCACCCACTCTAACATCAAGTCCAGAGAACTGGGAAGATTGATAGCAAACTGTATCATTTTTTAAAAAGGCCAATAAGGCCTTTTTCATGTCTATCACAGCTTGCCATGCTGCCCTCAGTGATGATACTTGAACACTTGGTAAATATGAAAATATACACATATTTTCAGATGAAAAATATCTACCATATCAGAAAATTTTAACACTAATTTGTCCAGCGCTTCTTGTCCATATTTTTAAATACATTTTTGTCCTACTGTCCTCTTTCTTTATGGGGTTCTTTGGTCCTTTTCTTATCTGAAAAAAATCTAGTTGCCACATTCTGCTTATTCACCTGAAGTTTGAAACTACATTCACTAAAATAAATGTTCATTGCCAGGAAACAAAACTCAACATTAAAAGTCCGTCCAGTTCATGAAAATAAATAGACAAAAGTTAATAAATACCAGAATTAAAAGTCACCTCTGTAGTCTTGTCTCAATTCCCTTGTGCATTATCAGTGGTCTTTTAATTTCATTGATTGTATGTTATTTTTTTCCATCAGATCTCGTTATTTCTACTGCTTCTCCTTAACCAAACCAAAACTGCCTTCTCTGTACCAGTCTTTACACCAGATATGTGGAACTTTATCTCCAACTCAAGCACATCACCACTGCTCCCTTAACTTCTGAATTAGGGTAGCACCAGCAGCAGAGACTGCAGTCCACAGACCATTATCAAGTTCCTTTATGCTTTTAACTGCAACATACCGTAGTCATTAATCTGACTTCATCATCCAAAATGTTTCCTCTGTCTACTTCATCATTGCAGTTGCTCAGCTGTAAAACCTACCACAATAACAAATCATTACTACAGGACAGCATCTCTTATCTCTCTGCTCCATGGCACGACGTCCATATTGCTGCCCTGAACTGAAACTTAGGTCTCTGAGTATCAGAGCAGCACATGCTAAGACCAACCTGACAGCATCAGACTGAGAAACAACCTACACCATCATCTTGCTTCCGGCAGTGGCTAAAAGTGGGTGGTTAGGAAAGAATGTAAGAGTAGTGCTGCTGCCTCACCATGGTCTCACACCTTCTGGCCGTCTATAGCTCAGCTGTGGAGTTTCTCTCATGGAGGTGGTATCTCTGCATTTAATTGCCCATAAAGAGCATCTCTCATGCATGAATTTGTCCCATTAGTTTTTGAAGTCATCCCAAGATCTGGAATCCACAATATTTTGCAATAATTTATTCCACAGTTCAGTCATACATTTGGTGAAAAATCATCTTCCTATCATTCGTGTTTTGAATTAACTAAATTAACACAATTACCTAAATATTATTTTAATGCTTTGGGGGTTTTGTATGTTTTAAGGAAAAATTGCACCTGCAACCCATATTCACCTTGTCTTTGTTACTTTTAAGTACAGATATCTATCATTCCTCACTAATCTCAGTGAGTAATGTCAGTCTATGTGGTCCTTTCCTATACAGAAGTAATACCATACCTTTGATCATGTTGTCTTCTCTGTACATTTTTTTGCAGCCCTAGTTCATAGGGTATGAGTCCTCCACAGGTTTAGAAAATGGCATAATTATTGCTTTCTTTTACTCTTTTAGTAACTCCTCACATTCAGTTTGCCCTTTCGTCTGCTGTTGAAACCACAACCTGACACTTTTCATAGAACCATCACCATTATTAGACCTCATCATTGTTCATTCACAAATTATTTTTGCACATCTTCACTGTCAGTTTATTATCTAGACTGACTATCCTCTTTCTATGTTTCTAAAAATACTCCATGTGGCACAGAACCTCCAGTGTCTCCAGCACAGACAGGTCTCTACTGAGAAAACCAACCTTTACTTGTTTCCTATTCAACATTTGCATTAGTTGCCATAATAACACAGTTCTACATTAGTGTTCCCAGGATGCCCTAAGTACAGTCCTGTAACAGCACATTGGGCACTGCAGTAATTGAACCTTTATCCTTTTCCATGGGTTGGCAGATGCTTCTTTCCATTCCCATTCCACATGATGGAAAGATGTCAGGATCTACTTTCTGTAGCCCCATGAAAAGCCTATGGACCTAATACAGTGGCCATTCTTCTCTGTTATTTCTACAGTTCTAGGGAAATAACTTCTATAAACTCATTATATTAATTTCACAGGGATTATGCTTTATATGACACTCAGAAGAGACCATTAAAAATATATATCCTTCATGTTAAATGTTAAGTGCATGGTCCTTTAGGCTTAAATCAAGTAAAACAAAATTGTTATGTACTTTACTACCAGATTTCTTCTCTACTGGATTACTATTAGCAGCCTTTCCCTGGCACAAACATCAGAAGGAAAACATCTCCGCCTACTGCATACTTACAACATCACAAAATCAACTGCCATTCACGATATACACTTTGCATCAAAGTGTCAATGTCACTGCAGAAAAACAGTTTTGATATGCCAAGAAAATTCAGCCTTTCAAGGCCAAAGCCAAAAATATTCATATTAGTGAAGCTCATTCAGCCTCCTACCAGAAACAAGGCTCTGAACCAGGTACCCTGTCTAGACTTTTAACTCAGTCATGGGGAAGGGATTGGGGG